>JANZLQ010000089.1:395339-424325 GCA_026212715.1 Elanus axillaris | reverse complement strand
CCCTTTTGCCTTTTTTTTTTTTTTTTTTTTTAAATCCAGTTTTAGAAATTGTGATCATAAAGTAACCAGAGGGAGCCAATAATAAATAGACTAATCTGGGAGCTGATGTGTGTTATAATCCCCTTTGCAGAGGCCTGATGGCACTTCCCTCTTGGCATCCTAAGGGACCTTCACTTCTGTCTGAGGCACCGGATCGTCCCTTCTCGCTGTCAGCGCTGGCACGGGTGCCGCTCTGCGGGGAGGGCACCGCCGAACTTGACGGCTGAGCCTGCAGGCGATGTTTTCCTCAGCTCTGATTCTCAGGGCTGGCTTTCCGGTGAGATTCCCTTCCCGTTACTCCAGCACTTCTTCGAGGAGTTGTCCTCAAACTCCTGCATGATAGCTCTGTGTCCTGGCACGTCACTGCTGCTCCATAGTGCTCTCATGTGCGAGAGCCCTTGAGGGACACTTCTCCTTGCAGTGAGCTGCCAGAACAGGAAAATCCCTTGGGAATTTTGTCTGCTCTGCCTGCCAGCTCTTCAAGGAAAACTCCAATTTCTCCAACCGTGAAATAAAAACGAGCAAAATATCGCTGAGCCATATGGACACAGAGCAGTGTAACCCCCTGATGTAAAGCACTCCCTGCTGTCTCTGGTGCTGATTATCAACACAGCTTAGAGCAAAGCTGAGACTTTTAATGCTGAAAGCATGACGCACTCCTTTGACCTTGTAAATTATTTTTATTACTACTTTGGCTAGCTGTCTCCTTTGCAGGTTGCTGGGCTATAAGCAGATGCAGCAGAAATGGTGGAGACAGCTAATTTCAAAGGTACGCAGCGTTCTTCCACAGCACGTGGGAAATATTAGTGTTTTGAAATCTCATTCTTGTGGCGTAGGTTAAACTTGGAACTGCAAATGGTACCGCAGAAATTCCTTCAGTCACTCATTCTAACAGAAATTACAGGAATGTCTGTGTTTACATCATTATATGTTACCTGTGCTCCTGCTGCCTGGGCTTCTCTGTGGGATTTTTTTCTCCATGGCTGGGATGGATGGAGTATCTTGGCCATGTGAGGGCATGGCCAAGCTGGCGCTGGAGGAGAGGAGCGCTGCTGTGCCGCACGGGCACTGCCAGAGAAGTGCAGGGTGCTCAGCCTGGAACGGCTCGCTACCTGGGCTTCAGAAGCAAGCTGTGTGCTTTATGGAAGGTTACTTAGCCTCCAAGCTCTTACACTTCTTTATTTCCTCTTAAATGGATGTTTTCCCCAAAGACAAGCTTTTAAAAGTAGTTCTAACAGGTTTCCAATTACTTTTCATCACATTAGTCTTCCATTCTAAAAACTTCTCTCTGAACATTGAGTCTGTTTCGAGAACTTGGGAAAGAGGTTTTTTTCCTCCTTCTTCTATTTTTGTAAGATGAGTCTATTCACCAAACTGCTTTCCCAAACCTCTCTCCTCTCTCCACTAAGAAAACCCCAGCGAATTGGTCGAAAATGGGACTGGCCTCTTCTGCTCTAATAGCAAGGTGCTCCCTTTACCTGCTCCCAGCTTGTGCTTTGGAAACTTGCTGATAAGTAGCACTCTTGTAACAGGAGACTTGAACATTCTGGGTTTGGAAGATATTTAAATACATGAACTTCAGATGTAATGAGAAGTGCCTCATGTTGAGTAGGTACTTTATCTGTGCTTATCCTGAAGCGTATTCCAGACTACATTTAAGCAGGTTTTCTAAAATCAAGGCTAACAGATCAGATATGGTCTATTGAAATCAATGAAGTTATTTTCATCAGCATTACTAGTCCCTGGATCTTCCGCAGCTGTAGAGGTGAGTTAACTGGTATTACATTTGGGTATCAGTCAGGCTGTGAAGTAGGATAATAACCATTATATTCCATTGTTTTATATCCTGAGAGGAGCTAAGGGTGAAACACATTACTGAATATTCATTAAATTTGGGAAACTTCAAGTGAAAAAGTGTATCACAGTATTAAGAATGAACATTTAAGATTGAAGAACCCTATCTTTATCAGCTCTGTCCTTCTCATCAACTGGAGAGCACGAACTAATGTCGGGAAGATTATTTTCACTACCTAGTTATCTTAGATGCTTTGGAAAAGGCACTTCCCATGCCGCACTCCAGAGTGGTCTTTTTCTGTTTTTTCGCCAGCTGAAAGTGCGGGAAGTCAGATGTCGTGGCAGTTCCAGAAAGGCCAGACAACAGGGGAAAGGGGTTTACAGCAGGAGAGTGAGGCATCCCAGAGTGCTGCTGCTGCTGTCACAACACCAGAAAGAGATGAGTAGTCTCGCATAGGAAATAACCAGGTACTCCTCTGCATCAGACATGGAAGTGGAGCTGGATGAATTTCCTGGAATGGAGCTAAGCACTTACAGAAGTGGTGCTGGCATCACATTGAAGGCAGGCTGACACATGACTGGCAGAAGTGATTGAATGCTGCTTTGCATGAAATGAAATGTCAATACTATTAATTTTATGGCGCAGCAGCCAAAATGCTTGTAACTGTCAAGGACTTCCATCAAAGTAACATCTTTCCATCTATGGTGCTGGAGTGCAGAGGAATTTAAGCTGCTTACGCTTAAAGTCTTCTTTATGTGAAGTAATAATAGTAATAATAATTTTCCTAACAGAGTGCTTTCAATAGCAGTTTTTGACGATTATCAAAACTGGAAGTTTTTACTGAAATAGAAATTACATAAGAAAATTGTTTCCTTCAAAAAGCATATAAAATATTTTAAATGTATCAAAATTAGCATTTACATCTGTTATTTAAATTATTCTTGAATATGGCAAAATCAAATGTAGAATGGCATCATAAATGGATAGAGTGAGGTCATCTGCCACCCTCCCCCCTCTTTTTTTAATTTGGTGGTGTTCTGCTGTATAGTCCTCTGCAATCTGAATTTGGAAACGCTTAGGTTTTGAGAAGCTGAGAGCCAGGGCTAAGACCAAGGAGAAGGAAAACTGAATTCCTTGAAGTCAAGCCACAGAGCCTTGGAAAGCATTTCCTCTTCCCTCCCACAGATTATAAACATAATAAAATTTGTGATTATTTGTTTAGTATAGCACATTTATCTTGTCCATACTTGGGGCTCTGTTGTGCATGTTTATTTGCAAGCCCTGGAGAATTGAGGTTTAGTGGCACCAGTGTTAATTAGAAGTCAGTTTTGGTAATCACTCAAGAAGTGCTTGTATTCCCATCCAGACATGGAATGAAATCAGCACCATGTCACTCCAACAGCCAGTCTCAACAAAGTAATTCTCACGCAGAATATTCAAAATAATTCCCTAGCTTGCAATGTAAGAAAAAAAAAGAAAAAAAGAAATTGTCATTTGCTGTTGGGCTTTATACAAATTGGAAAATGAACTGAACTTCAGAAACAACTTACCTTATGTGAAAGGCTTGCCTACCTAAAGAGCAATAGGCGTCAGTGCAGTGTGGCTGTAAGAACGAGTCCCCGTCCCCTGACTGGGCGTGCAGTTACCTGCTCGTCCCTGCGCCAGGACTTCTCCAGGTGAGTCGTTGACTGAAAGACACTTCTCCTCTGGGTCCTTACATTGCAATATTTACTGAAACCTATTACATGGTTAATATCTGCAAAGCTTGTGATTTCATTGTTTGATACAATTTTATTCAGTCAGGCTGCTTCGTTGCATAAAGGTCTTGGTATTTAATATTTAATAGCATAAATCCCACGTGAGTCCTAGGCAGAGGATGAAAATTACATTTCAGATTAATGTGCACTCAAAGCCTGCTCTTGTTTCTTTCTGCATTTAAAGGCCAACAGCCATTTTCAAGCATAATACCAGCTTCCAGAGATGATGGCCGTATTCTCCTCTTTCAAAAGATACGTGGTAGGAACTGTTCCTGTGCTGAAAAAGAGAGCAAGCGGGAAGCCCGTTTCTGGTGGCATTGGCAATGTGAAGAAAGACGCCGATCCACGCTTCTGCAGGCTGGGCTTTCTCCTCCCTGGAGCCACGCTGCGCAGGGGGACCGTGCCGCACACCTGGGGTCGAGGGGACGCAGCTCATTGCAAAGGTGACCGGTTACTGGTAGCACAAAGAGCTAATTAGTAGGATAACGGCGTGACTGCGGTCCAGGATGAGCGCAGTTAGCCTGGTGTACTGCCCTCCTGGGGACGAGGAGCGGCCAGCTCTGCGTCACACCTCACTGGTATTTTGGAGCAAGTGAATCTTATGATGATGTGGAAGAAACAAGTTCAACAGGCTTGTGGCTTTTGCCACTGAGGGCCAGGGAGCTCCTGGGACTGTGCCTTCTGAGTAACGTGGTCCAGCTCTTCAGCAAATCTTCAGCTATTACAAGCGTTACAATGTGCGTGACTTTGGTGGAAATACTCAGCTTGCTCTGTTTTGGGGGACAGGTCAATCACTGGCATTGAAGTAATGCCATTTTTTTGAAAATGTGGGTCAAAATTTTTCTTTCTCCTGTAGACGCGAAGGCAGTTACCTCCAGCTGGGTGCCCTGTGTCCCACGGTCATTTCAGCACAGACACCTGGGATCCACACAGTCTTTTATCGCTCTTTAGTGCTGGCAGAGTGTGACAAAGGATGCCTGCAGCAGCGTCCACAGCGGTGCCCGGCGGAGCCCTCCTGCACAGCTCGGGGTCTCCCGTGGTGCCTCAGCCTGCTGATACCAGCACGTCACAGCTAAGGACGTGTAGCAGCAGGTTTCAAGCAATGTGTGTCTTGGTCTGGGGCAATAACCAACAGGCCTTGGGTACTTACCCAAGTAGCAGGTTTGTAGTAGCGCTTTTCCAGACTAGGTTTTCAGAGCATCATCAGCATCCATCTGATTTCGCCAGATTTTCAAAGGATTTCAGCATGCAGCACATACCTGGTATTTCATGTTCTTCTACAGATTTGGCTATTTATATTGCTGCTTTCATGAGAGCTGAACTCGGCAGTGACTGCTTACGTCTGACCCCAGACAGTTACTCATCAAAACATGCTATACACTTACAAATTAAATAAATGCTATTTTAAAGCCCAGTCTGGCAAACACTCAGCAGCCAGTTTGGTATTTATCACTAGGATTATCCTAAGTGCCTTCAAGATCACTTCCAGAGTAAGTTTTATTTATATATTGTGAATAACTGTTTGCATCCAGGCCAGGCAGAATTTCTCCTCTTAGTTCCTCCTCTTAGAGGAGGGGCAGGAATGACTATACTCTTTCTGTGCTGCTTTGAAAGCCTGAAGTGCTCCAAAAGGAAGGTCAGACAAAGCATTTCTTCACATTAATTCCTTCGAGTGGCATTTAGACTTAACCAAGTGTGTTACAGACTTTTATTACAATAGCAGAGTCAGTGCTGGGAAGTCTTGCTCTCGCATGGTTTGTAGCTCTAGCACTACAGAGACCTTTTAAGAGTACAGGAGCTGCTGAAAAGAATTACCTTGAGGTACTCTGGGGCCTCTTTCTGCTGTAATTCTGCCATCTCCTCCAGCGGTGGGGAATTAACCATGGCTCCCTGAGTGCTGCCAGGTTTGCTGCCAGCCGATGCCGTCTCCCGCTGGGCCAGCAGGTTACAGCACTGGTTAGTTCACGTGGACACGAACCCTTGGAAAGGCGATAGGACGTGACGGCAGGAAAGCAAAGCTTCGGTGTACACCTGGCACAAGTGCAGGGGATGTAGCGCGTTCTGCTGCAGCGAAGGCTCCTCTGCCCCTTTCCCAAACCCCTCCGGACCTGGGTGACACTGGCCTAAAGTATCCTTTCTGGGAAAATCCCTGTGGAGCGTTACGCTTATAGCTGTGGCTGCAGAATACTAATCTCACACGTTATGAAATGAAGTGATGATAATTTTTTTACTTTCTCTCTGATGAGTTTTAGCACACATTATTTCCTTTTTGTTTCTGCTGGGATAAGGTTTGGGACAGAAATCTGCACCTAAATTTTTTGTTCTTGACACAGCAGCCAAAAATGTGGTCAACTTACCACACAGTTTATAGACCCACACCAAAGCTAGCAACAGGCATTGTCCCTGAGATGTAATTTTCTATAGCCTCAGTGAAATTGATATATATATATATATATATATACACACATATATAACGTTTCAGATTATGTAATTCCACCATCTGCTGCTTTACATAAACAGTGCTCATATTCCACCTCTGCTTCTTTACATAACGGTGCTCCCCATACGAATCATTACTTATGTGCAACATGGGGCAGCTGATGAAGGATGGGCTATACTTTTTTGTTGTCCTCTAAATGCTCACTCCTCCTAGTGAGGTAGAGGTGGAGAACTTGCAGAGCAGAAACACCATGTACTGTAACATTGCCCATTTCTTTCCCACTTACTGTCTTTGTTCCTACATATGCAAACCAGGCAGATTGTGTTTACTTTGATAAGCAACTTTACTGCAGGGTCAAGTAGAAAGAGAAGATTGGCGGGAAAGGAGCAAATCTTCCTTAAACAAAAATGTCTGCAGTAATTAGCGAGTGTGGCAAGAAAGAGTTGATAAACAAGTAAAAGGTGAGAAGTGAAAGGTAAGCTTCAGGGCAATTCATTAAGATGGTAAATGAAGAGCAAACCAAAATTTCTGCAGGCATTTAGCAGATGGAAGGGTATTCTGGGAGCATGGCATTTGTTCAAGCAGTGAGTAAAAGCTAGAAATACACAGATTCAAGACCATTTTTTAAAGGAATCATCAGTTTATTTTTCAGAAACAAACCACGAAGAAGGCAAGGTAGCATTTTCTGTTTTCTTTGCCTGCATTTGTATTTCTGCTGTTTAGGGAACCTAAAAAAAGGAAAGCCTGCTTTTCAAAATCAGAGACCCCACACCCAACTCTGCTTTTCAATTACAGGTGCCAACACATTGATTTAATTAACCTGCAGTACAGAACACATGCAACTGATGTGGTTTGGGATCTAACTTGTATCCTGCTGTGGAGCTGAGTCCTGCTGCCTATACATCTTCCAGGGAGTTTCTTCCCACCTATCTTCAGTCCCCAAAAGACAGCCAACTACTCATGCTGGTGACTTAGCCGCCTTCTGTAGCAGAGAAATTGGGAGGCACCTCTGGAGAACAAGTCAAAGCTCAGGTGGGCTCCATCACCCTCTACAACTGTCAGGGTCAACAGGGGAATTGCCTTAGGTGAGTCACTCTAGGAGGGGGCTGGATTAGGAGGTGAATAAAATGCAGGGAGGTGACTCTCCCATAGTTTTCCTCCTTGAGTGTCCTGGGTTTCTGTAGCTGGCTGGGCCTATGGGAGAGATTTGGGTAACTGCAACTGAAAATGGGCTTCTTACTGATTGATGAAGGGGCTCTGCTTCAATGTTGGGGGTGGGGTGGGCTGCCTGGCACTTTTTAAAGCTCTTCTGAAGACTCTGCCTCAGGCTGTCTTTAGAGCTTCCTTGTTCCTAACCCCAGGAGAAAACCTGCTTTAATGACTGTGCCATCATCCCAGTTTATAGTCTTTTAAAGACTGAAACAGACTTGACTCCTTGGGGTGGGCTGCTTTCTAATGGCTATTGTTAGGGTTTTTTTTGGAGGAGGAAGGGGTTGGAAGTGCTCCATAGAGGCAGGACTGCCTTCCATATGTTCACTTCTTGGTGGTTTTATTTTTGATTAGGAGCAAGGGACTGATATGTGTTATGAGGAAGTGATGAATTACCTGGCATGTCTGGAGCACTGGGGATTTTCTCACATCAGGATGATGGTGATTGATTTTTCTTTCCTTTTATTTTTTTAGATCTGCAGCAGAGGAATTTCTTGATGCCTGATTGCAGCCCAACAGGTAAGCTGTGGAACTGGCTCACTGGTGACTGTGATAGGCCTTCCTATCTCCATTAAATTTTAGACTTCAGTAGCTTGCTGAAGACATGCTGTCAGGATGATGGAGATGGTGAGATTATTAAATGAGGACATCTTCTGCTTGCTAAATTGCTTTAATGTCACAGGAGGCTATATTAGCTCATATTGCCCCCCCCCTTTGTAGGAGGTAGAGGAGAACACAAAGAAACAAAGAGCAGGGAGTGGGGCTGCAAAAATGCCGCAGTGTTTGTTTTCCTGAAAAGCTGTGGTAGAGCCTGGGAAGGAAGGTGGGAACTGCACCTCACTCTGCCTGTACCGGTGCTGGTCAGAGAGGAGGCAAAGAGGAATTTAATTGATCCCAGCATGTGCTGGTTCCAGAGGACTATTATTAGCTTTGGTGTGTGTGAAGCACAGCACATCTGGTGTCTTGTCCCTTGCTGGCCATGGAAATGATGAAGTTATTCTGTGTCAGGCTGCCTTTTCCCGTACTCTGTTATGTTGGCTTATATCCTGCACCAAGGGAGAAGAGGGCTGCAGCTTGGGGGTTGGAATTTGGATCCTAAACTTGAGTATCTGTTTCTCTGGAAACGAGAATGCAGTTGCAATTTATATGAAATCGCTCTTTTCAAAAAGAAATGATGGAACTGGTTTGGACTAATTACAGAGTTGTTCATAGTGTGATAGCGTGTCTTGAAATCTCATGCATTCTGTTTGTTATCAGCTGGGGAGGTGGAGGGGGGAAGGAGGCAGAAAATACTGAAAGCAGCAGAAATTGGGGAGAAAGGGACTGAAAAAGGGATGAAGCAAAACAGGAGAAGGGGAGAGATCCATGTGAGGAGCAACCAGTACAGTAAGTGCAGCTGTCCTCGGATAACATTCGTTATGAGTGAGAAGGCATATACCTACGTTCCCCAAACGAAGTAGGAAATGGGCTGTGAGCTATTGGTGATTTGTGCTATGTTTACTAGTTGCTTGCTGAATTAAGTCCTGCTGGATGTCACCACATAAGGGGATGGTAGGAAGAGCTGCAATTTGGTTGTAAGCATCTAAGGCACGATTGCTGTGCTAATACATAAGAAAGGTATGCTGGAAGAGAGCAACTTCTTGTGTCACTGGGTAGGAGTTGCTTTGCAGACCATTCACTTAGGAATGGTCACTGCTCCCGAGAGCTGTACATAATTTGTAGGGTAAATGCTTTCTTGTGAGTGGTATAAAAGTAGCCACTGAACAGAGAAATACTCAATGTCGAGTTAAGTCTGGACTGCTGTCATATTTTTTGGGTGTAATTAGTCCAGCAGTCACTCTTACAGAGCTGTGAAATGCTGGTTTTCCCAGAGGTTAGTCAGTCATTCCTTGGTATTGTGCTCTTCAGAAAGCAAGGTATCTTTTTTCAGTCTTAGTCAGCACAACCCATGGGTCAGTAAGGTACAGCTCCGACTTCCCGCACAGATAAACTGCTGGTACTTGGGATGTGTCTGATAAAGCTGGTCAAGGAGGTGCAAAAGCACAGTGACTTGGTGGATGTTTTTATCTGGCTTAGTCTTGGTGTGCATTGAAGCTTTCCGGTGTGGTTTCCTTGAAATCCAGCATGATTTCCAGGTTTTCTGAACTACCTACAACTTCTCTTCCAGTAGATCTAGCTATGCTGGCAGGCCATACGCCAGCCCAAAGCCCCTGTGTCCCCGCTGGGGAAGGCAGCCGTGGTTCCTGCCAGAGGGATGTCCTAAAGCCCCTGGGAGCAGGACCACACCACCCTCCTCGGTCAGGCGTGTCGCTGCTGTGGGCAGATGCGCGCAGCCCATGCTGAGCCGCGGGGCGATACCTGGGTGCCTCAGGCTACTTCTGGCATGTCTTCAGCACCAGGTCCCAGGTCTGGTCTCGCCCTGCTCGGGGAGCTGTTGTCTCTCAACAAAATAGTTAACGGTCCAAGACCTTGCTGCTGGAGGAAGCCAGAGGGGTGACAACCTTCCTTTCCCATCTTCTTCATTTTAAATTTAAGAAAGCCGAACTGAATTCAAAGCAGGCATGCCAGCTGCCCACAGATGACAATGTGGTCCCATCTCTCTTCCTTTTCCCTAGTATCTATACAATTAAAAAAAACCCACAAAAAAATAAACTACACAACACTGAGTAACCTTCTATAACTAGACTGGAGTTAATCAAGCTGAATTTATTAAGATCTTTGCAACCAAATGAGCTGATTTCTTCCAGTAGGAAGAAACTTAGTTTATTATCTGATTTTAAAAGCTTGAATAATTTTAGCCATTGACTTCATTGTCAGCCAAAAGAACTATGTCAATTATTATGTCTAATAACTTTGGAGGACATCTTTAAAGTTCTTTTCCATGAATCCTACTTCAAATGCTACTGCAGAGATGAAAGGAACAAGCTTAACCCAATGAATAACTGATAAACCAGAAATATCACTGCCTTGCCTCGAAACATCACAGATCAGAGCTTGTCCCTTGAATATAATCATAGTGTATGCTATCTCTGGCCTTTATTGGAAGCGAAGCTCTTTTATGATATTCTGTCATTTATGACAGTTCCTCCAGAGAGTTCATTAGGATGAACATTAATGTGGCTGAATCTAGGAAACTACTTTTCCTGACATAATGCCAACATATATTACAATACTGTGCCAATGCAGTGGGGGAGCTTTATGGTTGTTTAATGCGTGCGTGTGTGTGTGTGCGCATGTTGCAAATTGCATCACTTTTTAACTCTCTCTGTAAAGCGGTATCTTTTTTCTGGATTACCGCTGCTATAAATATATGTAATGGGGTACCTGAACAGCTGTTTTGTTCAGCAGTTATCTATGATGATTATGTATTCATAGGTTAGAGTTTCCAGCACTGGAGAGCTGCAATTAATCTATACTGTGCTTCAAACCATCAGTGAGCACTTGCGTTTTTCCCTTACTTTATTGGCATTTCTTAGAGTTCCTTGTACATAAAAATCTGTATTGGGAATTGAGGCAAAGGAAAGAAGTAATGGCAAAGAAATAGCTGATGACTTGCCCCTTCTCCACCTGTTCCCACACAGCTGCACTGTGCAGGATTAGCGAACTTCGAGTCCAAAGTCAGGTCGCTCCCTTCAGGCACAGTCATGGTGGAGTGTGCAAGGCCAGTGCGGTCGGTCACTGTGGGTTAGCTGCTTCCAGGACTGGAGTGGGTGGGTTGTGTATGTTCTTCAAAATAAAAATCCAACCCCAAGAACCACCCCCACATGTTTCTGTCAAAGGGTGTCATATATCTAGTTATGAAATGAAGCTTTGTTGAATGCCCTTGCTACTGATTTTTTTTTTTTCTTTTAAGAAAGCTGTCGCCTTGTCTGGTGACAAAGGACAAGACAGACATAAAAGAACTGAACTGGGGGGGGATGGATAAGATTTATCTAATATTTTCTGGAGGAGTAAAGAACATCATACAAAACTGCTAGAGAAAAATAGGCACATGGCCAAACAAGAGACACTATAAATGTCTGTAAGCCAAAGCAACAACATTAACGTTTAAAAAAAAAAAAAAAGACAAAACCAGGCTAAAACATGAGGCAGTAGAAAAGGTGACTGAACATAACAGAGACTCCTGAAATCCCAGCAGAATGAGCAGAATACCAGAGACCAACTCTTTGGAGTGAAGGAAAAACATCTCATCTTGCTGAGTTCACGCAGGGGTGGCCCAAGTCCATTTCTTCTGCTTTCCCACCCTGTTCCATGCCCCAAACTTGATATAGTGGGATGGGTAAATACAGAAAAGGACTAGTTTCTTAACTGAGGCCACCTGCTGAATATCCATGGGGTCATAAGTATATTTCTAGGGTCCAGGTAATGATGCAATGCTACATAAGCATATGCTGTAATATCACTTGACTACTCTAAGGAGGTAGCTGGGAGAGCATTGTAACATGCTGTTAAGGGCTTAGTTTTATGACTAAAGGTTAGGTTTATGACTGGGCATTATTCTATAAGACATGGGTGTCAACATGGCAACACAAAAATAGAGTATCCTGTTGATAATGCAAAGTATGTCACTAACTGCATTCAGGCATCAATTTGTTGGCTTCTCAGTATCACTGAACAACTATATTCCACAGAAGTCTACATTTGATGTCATCATTCAGTACCACCAAAACTATTAAGGCAGTGTGTGTGGGAGCACCTATATTTATTTCATATATTGTGTTGTGTGGATGAGTATATATCCTACGTGGTTTGGGACGAATGGTGTTACCTACATATAAACATCCAGCATAAACGTGAGAACACTAGACTGAACTCTAGGATGTAACAAAGGCTTTTTACATCATTCTGATCCACTGAAAAGAGCGGCGAAGGGTTCCTAAAACGTCCATGTATCAGATATACAGCAGAGCAGCTTTAAGTGCCTGTCCTGTAAATAAGAGCCACGCTTTCTATGTCCCGTTTATCCTGTCGGGAGGTGTTAGAGGAGGAGGAAGGTTGTCAGTGCAAACTGGAATTTGCCCAACATGTGGGCTAAACACCGTCCCTGTGTGCAGTTTAAGGTAACTCACCAGAACTGTGGGGCTGAGGCCAGGCATGACTCCCGCTGCTACTACTGACAGAAAAATAATTTCCGCTGGTGGGAGCAAATGACAAAACTGGAGGTGGGGAGAGCTGACCCTGCACCCGAGGGGTGTTCTGCTCTTGGCTTTGGTGAGTTACTGGTGCTTCATGGTGGTGGGAGCAAAATCGAGCCGAGGCTCATCACCTATTCCTTGCACGCTGAGTTCAGATGGAGAACACGAGCTGTAAACTACCTCATGCTTTTTCCCATAGCCTTATTCTAATCTCCTTTCTGGGTCAATTCCCAGGTAAGAGAGCCATGCCATTACATTTTTAATTGTTTTCAGCTCAGTCTTCTGAATCGCCAATCAGGGGCTGGCAGAGCTGACAGGACACGCTGTAATGCATTGTGTACAAGCATCTTATCTGGTTGGCGCTGCCGTGGGTACCGTGCTTAGGAGACTTCCACAAATATGGGCATTTATCTTAGTCAGCCATAATGAACTGCATCTGCCAGACAGGGAGAGGACAGCTGTAGTGGATCCAAACCAGCTCGGTCTCTGTCAGAGGTTGCCTGCCCTGTGGGCTGGGATGGAGGGGATCCTAAGGATCTGAGTCAGGAAACTTGGCTAACAGGCAGGGATATGGCTTTGAAGAAAGACCTTCAGGGCTGGTGAGTGAGTGGCTGGGTTCGGTGTGCAGTGACCTTGGAGCCCCGGTAGCCTTGGGGAGGGTGCGGAGCCCCAGGAACATCCCTTTAAGGTTTATCAAGTTTGGATCAATAAAGCAAAGCATTGCGAACTGCTGACGGCTGCCGAGAAACTGGGGTCCTGACACCTGTGTGATGGGAGGACATCTAGTGCAGTAAGTCATGTGTGGTCACCCAAGAATTGGGATTGCAACATGGAACTGGCAGAGAAAAACCTATGAATCCTGCTGTGAGGTGTGAACCTGGGGCAATAGGCTCATCCCTGACTGAGATCACAGGGAAGATTTGTAAGGACAGCCCCTGCTTTGAAGTGATTGTGGTTTGAAGGCAGGCAGAGCAGCTGTGAAACTGGAATTTTAATAGATGGGAAAGTGAAAATTGGGGAGACTTGGCTTTTCTGCCTGTATTGGGAAAAGCTGGGAGCTGAGACTTGTTCTCCTGCCACCCGAGGCCAGTCTCCGTAGGCAGTCTGGTTCACAAGGAGGTTCCAGGAGAGCATTGCACGTGGACCGTTCTTCACAAGCGTGCCTCGCTTTACCGAATGAAAGCCCTCCAGTTGCGCATGACTTCAGCCTGCATCTGTCTGGCAGCGTCTTGAGGAGGTCTGCGTATTCCCATCTACCCCAGGTCTGGGATTTTTTTTTTTATTATTCTGTAAGCATCAAAAAATGCCCAAGCAGTGGCCTGACATTTTACTGCCTTCTAATGTCTCGATAGACCCCCTGGGCTGGAGCTTCATCACCTGCGGAGCTCTGGGCACTGCAGGAAGGGGCATCCCGTGGTGATGCCGCTGCTCGGGGCTGGTGTGGAGACCACCCCACTGCTCACACTGCCTGCCAGGGCTGCTGCCCCTTTGCTCCCTGCAGCTCCTCGCTTTCCAGAGAGCGTGCGAAAGCCCCCGTGCCTGTCTCTGGCCCGTGCTGGCTCCCAGAGGTGGCTGGTGCCCAGCACCAAGGCTGCAGGAGACTGTGGGTGCTGCTGCAAGGAGTCATGCTGGGCTGGGGGGCACGGCCAGGGCTGTCCCTGCATTTTGGTGCTGGTGCGGAGGAAGAAAAGGAAGGAAAAGCTTTGGTTTCTAACTGCCCTCTGCACTGCTTCCGAGTTGATCAAATGGATTTTTTTTTCGCTCCTTCAAGTCTAATGATGTCAGAAGGAGGCAGCCAGGTTATGACTCTATTCTTAATAATTAGGAAGATTGGTATAAGGACTGTAGAGAGGTTTCCAAATTATTTTTAACAGCTAGTTATTTCCTTGAACAGCCTGGATTAGTATCCCATATAGCTGATGAATATGCTGGAGTGACTGGATTGATTGATAGTAATTTCAGGACGTGACTGGGAATTCAATTAACTTTTGAAAAAAATGTTTAAACAAACAGCTTAAACAGTTGGGTTTGGGGGGGTTTAGCAGCCCTGATATTTTGTTCCAGTTTGGAACAAAACAACCAACCCACCCCCCCAGTTTAATGGGCTATTAATGTTTTTTAACTATTTTGCTTTGCTGTGGTAAAATCATTCTGTTCAACTAAATCAGTAGTGCTTTCAATTGTATTTTAAATGAATATTGATATCTGTACAGCACATGGTACTATTTTGTACCATCCTGTGTTCTCTAATGATTTGAACGATAACTAACAGCACAATTAACTTCAAAATAAAAAACTGTTTGAAAGCCATCCCCCTCCAATTCTCCTCTCTAATACAGTCAGAAAAATTTGACAGATTCAAGGTACTGTGTTTCTAGGGTTTTGTTCAAAACACATTTCTTTTTAATCAGCACTAGCCTGGGCGCAGAGTTTTGTTTCCAGCAAGACATTTTCCAGCAGAAAAACATTGCTTTTCGTGATGGCGATCAGCTGTAGCTTGCCTCTTCCAGTGCTGGCGCCGGCCGCAGCCCGGTGCAGGCTGTGCAGGTTTTGGCATGCGTGGGGTCGAGGCGGGCACAGCCCTGCGTGGCCATCGCCTTACCAGCGGTGCCTGCTGAGTCCTGGACCCCGGCCAGCGCCACTGACCTCCTGTCCCAGAGTGCGGTGGGAGTAACCTTCGGCTCTCGGATGGCGAGCAGCGGTGGCTGGCTGCACGGGAAGGCACCTCGCTCCGGCTCCTCTCTGTGCCAGGCGCTTGGCAGCGGTGGCACTGCAGATGCACACGTGTAAGTGTAATTTGCACGCTGTCAGTGCCAGCTACCAAACTGGAGGGAGGAGGAGGAGAGATACAGCCCTGCGTTTCCCAGTGTAAATGTCATCGCTATTGGGAAACTGAGCCTGCTGCTCGTTGCCCTACAGTGCCAGAGGGCTGCCTAACAGGGGGTGGGGAAAGAGGGAGAAAGAGGAAAGAGAGTAAAGAAACTTTATCAGTTGACTGGTGAAAGCCTCTCTCTTTGACTGTATTTGTTTTGACAAGAGCCTCCCCTTCTTCCCTGGAGTGCTCTGGCAAGTGAAATTCTTGCAAATAAAGCAAAGGATCTGCTGAATGCACAACCATGCATAATTTAGTAATGCTGGAGCCTTCTGCACATCTCATCACAAACTTGCATTCAGTAAGTGCTAACACAACTCCTTTGTGGGTAGGGATTTCTGTGTGTTTCTTCTTTTTTGGTGAGATTTGGACATCAGACCCCTGCCAGGAATTAAAAATTGACCATTAGGAAGCTTGTTGGCAAGGCTGACATTTAACAGACCTATCCATTCATACATACGCACATTTAAAATAAAGAAATGTTTGTGAATTCTTGAGTGGGTTGACTTTGAAGGATAGTATGAATAAATAATGGAAGACTAGGTTTTCCTTGAATTCTCACTATTCACCCATAAGTCATAAAAACAAACTTGATGCTAGAGAAAATAGCTCGAGGCGGGGAAAAAAGACAACTCTTCTTTCATTCTAAGGAAGAAACAAATGTTTTATGTCTCTGGACTAGGTGTTTGAGAGGAAAAAGCCATGTAACGTGGGTGTGTCTATCCCCATCAGGTAGATGTTTCATGCAGGGAAGAAGACAAATGATTAAAACTAATGTTAATATTTACTTGGACTAATAGAATGTTGTGCAACATCACCTGAATTAAAATCAAGATTGTAATTAGTAGGTGGTTCATCCTGTTCTAACAATGCAGAATAATTAATTGTTCTTTTTCTCTCCACAAATAGTAATTAAAGAGAAATATTACATAGCTGCACCTGTTTTTCATTATACGGTTGCCACAGTGAGTAAACCAAATCTTTTATTGATGAGAACAGCCGTAAGTTTGAAAACTGAGTGAAGAGCATGAAACCCCCCTGAGGTTCCCTAGAGACATGGGAGAAATCTGAAATTATTAAAACATATGGTGGCACATACTGATTACCAACAGTTCCTACTGTGGTTGTGAGCCCTTATTTCTCTTTGACTTTCAGCTTTTCCAAGTATTCTCAACTTGGTTGGTTATCCACCCTTCCTTTAGTAAATCTCTCGTGACAGGGAATCAACAAGACACTGCATAAAAAAACCCTGTTGCATGTCGTTTCCCATCCGCCTTTCTCAGTGTTTTCACTTGATAAGGTATCTTTTTTTATTTTGATAGCATAAGAAGTGATGCACTTGGAGGAAATACGAGCAGCATAGAGATGGCTCCTTTCTTGCGTCCATGCTTACTTGTGAGGTGAGGAGCTGGTCCTGGGAGGCAGTGGGAGAAGTGGTCAGTAGCTTCAGATTACTGCCTTCTTCAGAATGCACAGATGCTTTGCAGAAGCAAGTAACAGAAAGGTATTCAAGGACAGAGAAATTGTAGAGTCAAAAAAGGTGCTGCTTATTGTGATGAAGAGAACCTTAAAGTTTGAGATTTGGCGAGTTGAAAGTGCAAAAGGTAAACTTCCTCACAAGGTTATCACCAGCGTTGTGGAGGGGGGCTGGTGCCCTGCAGTGTGTCCAAAGGCTTCCTTTGAACATCAGCTTGAGAGCTACGACGGGAAAGGGGAAAGCGACGCTTGAATATAGTTGTAAATAATTGCCATATCCAGTAAAGTTGCTTCTGTGAGGTGGATGACCATTTGTTTTCTCTGAAAGAACACAGATGTTGTTTCGGCAGATACCAACGTGCATGGGTCTGCATGTGTTGGCCTACAAGCATTCCTCCTGGCCCAGCCTGGTTAGTCAGTTTAATTAGTGACTGTGGATGCCATCATTATTTCTGGAAGTATTAAAGGTACTCTGGGAATGTACTAAATACAATCTTTCCTTACTGTTGTTTACGTGGTGGCAGCAACTCCAGGCGCTGGGATGGCTGTGCCATCCCGTGCACCTCTCGCGTGCTACGCCAGGTCTTGTTGCAGTGTTTCGGGATGGGTGATAACACCCGCTCTCCCCAGCAGCCGCGTCAGCCGCTCTCGTTGGACCAGTACTGAAACTGCTGCATTCCCCACCAAGAACAAATCTGAAAGTGTCCAAAAGCAATTTTTATGTCTCTCCACCCGGGAGTTTGATGGGAGGTGGCACACCTGGCTCTGGCAGGTGGAGGGGCTGCCGTGCTGTTCGTGAGCCATCATCTCCCTTCGCGTGGGTGATGGGAGGCTGGGGCAGGGGGGCTGGGAGAGGAGTGCTGAGGGTCCGACTGGGAAGGGGACCGGGACCCGGAGCAGTGCTCCAGCTGCTGGGGCTGTCTGGTGGTTCTGCTGCTCTTGCTGGACAAGAGGGCAGCAGACCAACTGCTCCCTAGGAAGTCATGGCCACTGTGGTTACGAGCAGCAGGCAGTTGTGGAGGTCAAAGCTCGGATTGCCTGAACCTCAGAACTTTTTTTCTCCATGCTGGTAAAGAGCCTGAAAATTTCATTGTTTATAACTCGGTTCAAAAGGGCAGGGCTCATTTAGCAGATTCATTTATTTTTTTTTTATAGGTGGACAAAATTTTAATTTACTGTTCCTTGTTCCCCATGGCATTTTACCTTGCTGCTGTGCTGTGCAAGTTTAACAGAGGTCTTCAGCAATTATGAAGAAGAAGTCCAATCAGTGGATTGGATTATTCCAGTGCTGGTTGCAGCTTGGGTCTGGGATGATACTGGCTGAGTATCACCTTGTGACTGCAGCTTATCACCTGGTTTGGAGATTGGAGGAGAGCTTTGCTAATATTCGGGTGTGATTTCACAAGAAGATAAGTGAGTTGTGGGGAAAATCTGTCCCCGCAGTCCTGGTGCAGGCTTGGGTACCCAAGCAGTGCATCACCTCCTTCTCCTCCGTGCGCCTTGTGCAGGAGCAAGTGTCATGTTGCTGTTACCGTTAATGATCAGAGGCCTCAGCAAGGTTTAGGAGGGTTGTTCTGGGTGCCGTCCAGCCCAAACCGGGTCACCGCATTGCGCAAAGAGCGTGCTCTGCACCACCCTGAGCTTGCACCAGTCCTCAGTAATCAGGCAGTGGTGGTTAGGGGCTGGTCTGTGTGAGAGGCAGCTCCTCTGGGGCTGTGGATGAATCTCCAGCTGTTTATAAATTTTGAATTGTGGCAAACGAAGACCAAGAGGTTATACCCAAGTCAATTACACTGCAGGTCTCTTGCAAACACTGGCCAAAACTTACCCTGAGAGCAGTGGTCCAGCCGTGTCCTGCACCCTTTCCGTGGGCGAATGTGGCCGGACTGACGGACAGTCCCGCTCCAGAGGAGGTTTCTCTGGTGTTCATTCAGCAGCATCCTCTAAGCCCCGTCCCTGTTAGGTGTAAGAGGTGGTTTAAAATCCTATTTGCCTCAACAGCCCCCTCAATCACCAGGCTTTATTTTGCTGTGGTTTTAAAAAAATGTTGTCATGTAGCTGATATTAGCACTGAGTGTTTACACTTGATATTATGTTTGGGCCCTGGAGAGAGAGTATATTTGTATGTCTGGTTGATGTATTTATACTGTTAGCCAAATTCCCTGAGTGTAAGAACATACACTACGACTCATTGGCCATTATCTGTTGCTGTTCTCTTTTTATGCATGCAGAAGTGTTTATTGATGTTAATAATTATTTCTCATAAATAATACATCCCTTTGTTTCTGTATATGCCATTGAGAACAATGCAGAAATGCGCCAAAGTGTAATAAATATGGTAGTAAAGTTTGCTCCGTGCCATAGAGCTACCCCAGGGCCGGCTGATGGCAGCGCACGAGCACAGCTTGGAGTGGGGCACATCTCCTCTTGCACTCGCATCAGCATCGCTGCCCAGTAAGTTCTAGGTTCAGCTCCCAGCCAAGCTGAAACTGCTGCGTTCTGGGCGCTGCTGATGCTGCTGTGTGCTTTAGGAGGAAAAACTCTTTCCTCTGCCCCAGGTAGAGAAAACCAAGAGGGAGCGTGGCAGCAGATCACTCCGTTGGCTGCAGGTGCCCGGTGCCGGGCTGCAGGGTCGGTAGGGATGAAGTGGTCTCATCCCACACAGGAGACAAGCCAGGCACTGCCGTGCCAGTGCCTCACCGGAGCCTGTGCCCTGCCGGATCCTGGGACTTGGAGCCGGCAGCCTCAGGAGCCAGGAGCTGAGTCCGCAGCTGCAGCAGCCGAGGTTTGCCAGTGCAGAGCCCAGCCCTTGGCCTCCACCTTTGTATTCAAACCATTCCCCAGGAATGATGGGGAATGGCCCGGGCCCAGGTGCAGGCACAGGGAAGTTTCACCTTCAAGTCGTAGCGGGAGGGGAGCTGGCACACAGGGATGGGGGAGTGCTGGGTACCATGGCTGAAATCACACTGCTAACAACTATTGCCTCTCTGAACAACCAGAGTTACTAATATTAGTAATTTTTGCCTTGGTAAAATTGGAAGAGTCTCATCAGGTCTCACAGCCCCATTGTACCAATCACAGCCTGAGTAAATAACATAAACGCTAAGCCCCGAGAGAGCCTGTGGTCCTGGGTTCAGTCAACTCGGACGTGAGGGAAGGAGGAAAATAACATCAGAGGTGAGCACAACCACAGCTCCTCTGTGGGGAAAAGTAGGTCATTTTGGAGCAACAAACAGCTGAAACAAAAAATGAATAAACAAAAGCAAGAGAAAAGAAAAAGGAGGTAGGATTAGGATAAAAACTCCGTTTATCAAGTCCCAGCTGAACAGTGATATCAGTTCTGGGAACGCTCTGTGGCAGGTGGCTGGCGCTGCACCCAGCGCTGGAGCGGGGAAGGGGCCCCACTTTCCCCAGTGAGCCATCGCTTGTGTGGAGCTAGGAAATGCTGGAGAAAACAGGCTGTTGCCTTTTAGGGAGTCCATTTCCTCTTGCGCTCATAGCTAAATCCTCTGCATCCCTGAAAAATGCTTAGCTGATTTATTATTTACCAACAAATCACAGTCAGCCAAGGGCAACCCAGTCCACCACCCCGGTGTTTGTTATTGCAGTGCAAACCTTGTCATTTGTTGGAAAAGACAGATGCCAGAATGGTTTGCTTTTAGGAAAAGAAATAGTGCTGTTAAATGGGACTGCCCTCCTTTCAGTACAAAGGTAGGTCATGGGGGGGCACCAGCCAGAACCTTTCAGACCACAGCGGTGGGGAAGGCTGACCTTTTCTGCAGCAGAGTGGGCTTGATTGCAGGGTCTTTTTTTCTACCCTTTCCTTTGGCGAGAAGACAAAAAGGTGGAGGATTATACGCTAAAGCCAGGATGCCGAGCGTCAGGGAGTTCTGATTTTGCCCACGCAGTAATCCTATTGACCTTTTTTTAACATATGCTTTGATGATCAAAAGGCAATTCTGTTATCAAACAGCACTTGCTACTCTAGATCTCCAGGTGCTTTTTAAAGAGGACAGGAACATGCACTGTGCCTTAGAGCAGAGGCTTGGGGAGCTGGATTAATGTGGGAAGTCACAATGCAGACCTGAGGCAAAATGGGGCACCGAGAACGTCCACGCTGCAAACGCATGGAAATACCTCCTGGACTAGCGAGTAATATGCTATTACAGAAAAGAGTTATTCTTCCAGGTACTATTAATATGTAGTCATATGCAATAAACAGAGGACCATATGTCCCTGCTTTTGGAAACTTCTGTAGTCCCTGTTCTTGGAAACACCTCTAAAGTCAATATACTATTGACAGTCACTGTCCTATGTTTGTCACATCAGGTTATCTGCCACACCAACAAGAGCTGGGAGTTTTGCCATTATATTCATTGCTTTTGCAGTGATTTGTGGTGCCTAATCAAAGTTCATGGAACTAAATCAGTTTGTACTAGCTGAGTGTCTGATCCGCTGGCTTTTTGTCCTGACAAATACAGGCTAATAAACTTTGTTATGCTGAAGAAATGTTAGGTGGTTATACTACTGCTAAAACCAAAGTAATTACCATCGAATATACATTGCTCCTCTGAAATAAAATGAAGGTTGTCATCTGTTACAGATGATTTTTCAGCAGAGTCTGTTTTTTGCAAAACACCTTTTCTAATAAAATACATTTTCTCCCTCCGGGTACCCACTTGGGATCAGCCCGTGGCCAGGCTGGCATCTCCTTCCCGACTTCTTGCCCAGCTGCTGCAAGCATGGCTCTGGGGTGGCCTTGGGCAGGTTTCTCGGTAGCGCCGGGAGAAGCTTAGCAAGCCCAGGCGACCTGTGGGCACACAAGACCCCACCTCTGCTGCCCCTTTTCAAGCCAGAGTGCTTGTCCCCTTTTTGCAGGTAAAAATTCAGCCACCCGGGCTTTCTCTTGGTAACGGCACGATGGAAAGATTTGGTTAGCCTGGATTTCTACTGTTAATTTATCTCCCCTGGTTTCCTGGTGTTTGTGGGTTTTTCCTTGTACATTTGCCTTATGTTTTTGTACTTGTCCTTAGTAACCTGACCTATTTTCCACTTTTCATGTATTTACTCCCTGTGGCAAGACCCAGGGTCCACAAGACACCAAAGATAGTGCATGTCCTCTTCCAAATTTGTCGTCAAATCATTGTCTGGAGGCAAATGATAATTTCCACAAAGACTAGGAAAGATTGAGAAAATGCCTGTTTCATATGGCAGCAACCTCAACTCTGAAATAATTGCTTTCTTTGGCTACCCTTTGCAGGAGCTCCTAATGGTTTCTGCTTCTGTAGTTCTTCTGAATCACTTGCTAATAGTTGTGGCATGTCTGAACGCATTATTATTTTGCAAGGAAAAAAAACTGGACAAGATACTTCTCTTTGTGTACGATGCACGTATGATCGTTGTGGCATGCTGTGGCAGCGATGTGATGCTCCAGTTTTGTCTCGGTCCCACAGCCACAGAGGGTGGATCCCGCTGTAGAAGTGGATGCGAACCCCTCGATGCTCCCTTGCCCAACATGAAAAGCATTTTAATGGCTGGGTCCAGAAGGGTAACATTAAGAGTTAAATCAGTAAGAGGACATCTTTTTCCAGTGGGATTCTCTTTACGTATCTGGTGTTATTTAGAAAAAATCCAGAGAGATTCTCCATCTTTAAATAGTTACATATTTTATCTATCAAGAGAGAAGTCTTGTGTGTAATATTACGTAAATAACTTGGGTATGTTGGGTAGCTCTGAGGCTGGCAAAAGAGACGATATTAAAAAAAAGCCAAAGATTTGAATCTCTGGCTGCTTCATATCCTCCTTTGCAGATCCCTGCCTCCTTATGAAATAAAATATATTGTGTAACATACTTAAAGCTGTCACAGTTAAATCTAAGTTCAATATCTCTAGTGTCACGCTCCTGTATGTAATTTGGATGCTATACGTTTTTCTAGTTATTACTTAGGAATGATGTTCTAGAAAGTCAAGTTGAAAACCAATTGGAAAGTTGCCTTTTTGCAACTTCTAGAGCTTTTTTCTTTTCTTGTTAGTTTAAGCATTTTCCTGCAAGAAAATTGTATTGACTGAATTGCTGTGCTTCTCAGTTATTTCTTGCTTTGTGAATTCATAGCTGTTCCATCTTATCAGAGTGGAAATTTCATTAGGGAAATTTAGAGGGTTTGCCTTTAATTAAAGGAGGTATCATACTTACTTGGTCAAACTACAGCTGCTAATTCCCAGCTGTCATTGTGGCATTTGTTTAATTAAGAGCAAAATTATCTGCACGACTGGAGAACCGTGAGATAGGCTTTTTGAGCATTTGCAGGGTAAGAGCTGTACCTGGGGTAAATTAACATCATTCCCCTGCTGTCAGTGGAAAACCAGCACCTTCTGCCGCCTGAGACTAGGTTAGAGCAGTGGGAGAGGGTGGAAGCACTCATATGTCTTCCTCGGCTATGAGCTGCCAGTTAAACATCGCTAATGATGCTGATAAGGATGTTTTCCGACAGATCTCTTCCTGTCCAAGTTGTGCTGTTCACCTCACTCCCATTCTTCAAGACAAAAAACTAGCTGTCTTTCCTTTCTGCAGATATACTTTGCCATACTTCACACTTCATAGTTTATGCTTAACTTTTTTTTTTTCTTTTATAAAATCAATATTTAGGGGTTTAGCTTACCCATCTTCTGGGGAGTGAAATCTATGTGACTTACCAATCTTGTTCATGTATGTTTGATTGATTTGTAGTCATTAAGGTTCCCATCAAAAATGTATGCATTATGACCAGCTGTGATTTAGTTAATCAGAGAGATAGACATTGTTATATTAGCTTAGCAAATTGGTACTATGGAGGGGAAGAATCCCCTGATGGAGATAAAACAGATCTCAGACACTAGTCATCATCTTACTGACCTTCAGATGAGTTTGAGTCCTAACCTATTATCATCCCAGCATTAATGAAATATCAGAGATCTCTTTTAGCATCAGGCAGAATTAATGATTATCCAGCAAGGAACAATGTAAGGAATTTTTTTCTTTGTAGGATGCAAGAATGGGTAAGTTGTAAAATTAAGATTAGAGTTAGAAAATTCATTATAGCTTGTTATAACAGTTTCATGAATAAAAAAAAATTCAAACTTCTTTTTCATGATGCATACAGACAAATCGAGCAATGGCTTGAAATGTTGAATGTGTGATGAAACACAACAAAAACGAGTGACCTGAAAAATGCCCCTTGCGCTTTCCTGGCGAGGTGGGCTGTGAAACGGAGCTCTGTGGCAGGGCGAAGGCTCGGAGGCTCCGCAGTCTGTACAGTTCTGACCGACAGAGCGATGGTGGTTGGGTGCTAGAAGGCTTTTACCATTTCCTCTTATTTTCACTGCACTGTTTCTTCATGTAGGGGTGGGTGGCACACTGCCGTCCCTTTTGGGTGTCTGCTGCCTGCTCTGGCAGCAGCACCGGCTGCTCAAGCATCGGATAAAACGGTGCTCAGGAGCTGTGGTGGCCTCGGCTCCGCGGGAGCTGAATCCTTGTCCGCGGGAGCTGAATCCTTGTCCGCGGGAGACGGCGGCTGTGGCCTGGCCCGGCAGCGGAGGTGCTGCCTGGCAGCGTCCAGACATCGCGTGCTGCTGCTGGGGGCTGGGTGTGCTGCAACAGGTGGAACGGAAAAACCCTTCCCGAGGCCACGTCTGCAGGGACTGCTGAGATTTACTGAACTTCTTTCCCTACTGTGGAACGTGGGATGTGTTCTGCTTCCTAGAATAATTTGAGACTTGTAAAAAAAAAAAAAAAAAAAAAAATCCTCCTTTTGAAGGGACTCAAGACATTTTTTTTGTGGCCTTGTTTTGTCCTTCCAGCCATTTTCTTTCTTCACTTTGTGGTATTGCCCTTGGAAGCTTGTCAGACCGCTTCATATTTGAGCAGGACTGCCACATTGGTTGTGGGATGCTGGCAGAGGTTTGTACCTTCGGTGAGCAGAAACATGGAGCTTTTTTCACTCAACATGGATTACACACAGCGGTGTGGGCACAGTGGCTCAGAAATCCCTTTAATATAATAATAATCTGAGATTCTTCTTAAGGAGCAGCAGTGAAATGCACCAACATGGAGTAATGAGTAGTTGGTCCCAGTGCTCATAACTCAGATTGGTCTTTGATGTGACTGATATGGGAGAGAAGTGTCTGTCTGTCTATATATGTATTTATATGCGCATAGAGTAATGCTCCAAGGGCCAGCTGACCACACCAGGAGACCCTTACAAAAATCCAAAGGGGACCCCACCTGTGGGCGGGTGGGCATGGCAGGGGCTGCCTGCGGGGCCAGCTCTCGCCATGGGTCTGGCAGCACCTCGTCCTTGCGGGATTAATTTGGGTGCAGGCGTGGCTGGTGAGTTTAGCTGGATTAGTCACGACACCAGGAGAGTCCGCAGTGTTAATGAAAGCCGCGTTAAGTGGGAAATTCCTAAGTGACCCGAGGTGACGATTTCCCATAATCTTCTCTCTTTTACTGGATGGACGAAATGGAAAATTGATGAGTCTGAAACACTTTTTTTTAAGCCTGCTTCTGAGCAGAATGCTTGATCCACTTGATAATACAGTTGATGTATTGAGTTTGCCCAGACCTTCATTCTCTGATGTCTGAGTGCATAGTTTGACTTGAAATCCTCTCCAATAAATTCAAGGCTGTAAAACTATAATAGGACCCCAGAGCAACCTCCAGTTTCTTGAACTAAAACATATGTTTTCAGAGATTTTTGGAAGGTATTGATCTTCGGTGTGTTTAATGATCATTATTAACCTCAGAAAAATGAGAAACGAAAGGGAGGAGGGAGGAACGGGTACTGTTTGCGCTGCTAGAAGACAAGACTAATTGTTCTTGTTAGAGACTCCCTCGCTCCCAGCGCCTGCCGTCTGATCCAGCGCTGCATCCTGCAGCCGGGGTCGGTAGCAGCACGGCATCCTGCCCCGCTGGGCGCTGCTGGGGCAGGACCTGCCGTGGGGACTGGGGACGGCGGTGGAGCCACGGGGGCTTCTGTGCCTGAGGGTCCCCTTGGCCGCTCTTCCCCCTCTGAGGCATCGCCGTCCCGTTCAGAGGCACGGGAATTGAAGTATACTCCTTCCTTGTAAATGCCAGCGTGGTGGAAATAGCACAGCAATGAGAGCTGGGGTCCTTGGGGGGTGCCTCTTCCTCCCTCGAGGAGTTTTTAAAGCCTGGAAAGGCACCAACCCATTAAAAATCTCATAACAAAAGGTGAAAAATGTGGAGAAAATTTGACCTGTTAATAAAGGATTTAGTCAAACATTTACGTAAATATTTATACTGCACTATACCATTAGCTTTTCCAGTTAATCTGCTTTCTCTGCTAATGGCTCTGAGCAAAATATGTTCCCAGAGTAGTTTACAATAAAAATTAGTGCTGTATCTGGCCTATTACTCTTCTTCCATAAATGATTAACAGGGGATGGATGCAAAAATCCATTTCTGAGCGGGCTTTTTAGCCCTGACCACTGATCGTTCTTTTCTTTTATAGAAAATAAAACAATTAAAGGATAACAGAAATTGCCAGTTTCTGGGAAGTCTGCTTGGTTCGCTTGTCATTTTGCAAGGCAACTTATTTGCAAATGGAAAAATCTTAAGAATTTAAAATGTCACTTAGAGCATCTGCAGTTGCCCTGTAGAAGCGCTTGTTCACCTGTCAGCCTTTATAAGCATGTGAACATGGATTTCTTTTACTCCTGGGAAATCTTGTCCAATTCTAACGCTTTTCAGTGTGGTTGGCGAAGGGGTAGCCTGAAGTTAAACACAAGAACATATTATTGCATTTGACACTTTTCACAAACATTGTGCTTAGTGTATTTTGAATATTGAACGCAAACGACGGGCCCTTCAGCATACTGGATAAACCTGGTTCATGCCAGAAGTCCAATTACTACCAGCAGAGAAACTTCTGGGTGAAACTCTGCTGAGGACCAGCTCTAGGCTTCTGCATTTGAATAATAAGATGCTGCTTCACTTTACATGTGAAGAAGAGTTGCGGTACTGGACATTTTGACTTTGTGTGGACTATGTTCAGATGCCTTATAAAGCAAATATTAACAGCCCTTCTGGTTTGTGAACAGCTGTCTCTTCCAGCAGCACTGAAGATTAAACCTACTGAGGGCCAGTGCAAAACCCTTCCGTTTTCCAGATTCTACTCAGTCAGCTGCAATTACTGGTTGAATGGGGGTAAATATTTTTAGAAATGCTGCAGCTTAAACAAAACCCTGCACCACAAAGCAGCTTTAAATGGAGCCTAGTGGCTCCCTGCGAGCCAGGAGTGTTCACCGGGAGGAGGCTGGACTGTGGCCACAGGAGCGTGGGTGAGGTGAGTGCAGCCGATACGGCTGGGCTGGTAGGACATATCCATGGGAGAGAGAGAACTGAGGGACCCCAAAACAAGACACGACGATGTTTCTCCCCTTCCCGTGTCAGCTGGAGGGACCACCAGTGTAAATGCCATAGCGTGGTACAGACCCGGTTCGAAGAAAAAGGTGTTGCTCGGTCTGCCTGGAGCTGCAGCGTTTGGGAAGGATAAAGACTGGGAATTTGTAAACCTTCGGATTTTGTTCTGATTTGAAACGCTCGATTTTGAAATCTCAAGGTAGTCTCAGAAATGTTGCCTTTCCCTCAGCTGTATCCACAGGCCTTGGGTACCGCGGGCTCGCTCGGCATCAGTTGTGCCGTTGTGACTGAGCCCGGATTTTCCCTACAGAAACACCTGCTGCAGACAGAAGGTAGCTTTCAATTAGACCTGTCTTTCCTCCAAAGGTTCAGTCTGCCAATCTTAATAGCATGAACACATATTAAAAACAAATGCTTAGCTGGAGTAGTCACTGAAAGTGAATAAAGAAGTCTGTATCTGACTGCAAAAAATGCCCTTATGTGCTGTGTTGGAGGCAGCCGCTCAGGAGGCAGATAAACATGTAACTTAGCAACAAAGAACAAATTGTGAGGGTTTGCGGTGAAATGTCAGAGCACAATCTTGAGATCAACTTGTACCTGCATGAGCAAATACCCCAATTTGCGGAGCTGAACCCTCCCGCACGCCCCATGCTTGCTGCTGGCCTGGGCTGTCCCCTGTGGCCCTTGAGCATCCAGTGCCTGTAACTTTGCCGGCTGCTGTTTTCCTGGACTTGTTCCATCGGTTCCACTTTTCCACGGGTCTGATAAAAAGTGATTATGTCCATTTCCTGGCAAAGGGACCCTGTCGTGAACAAAAACCTCCCTGTTATTATCCACCTCTTTCTCAAAGTGATAAACAGTATGTTGAGCCTACAGCACTATGCCATATGTCTGCATGAATTCTTGTAACAGATGTGCTGAGGCTTGGAAAAACTTATTTTAGATAAGCCAAATAATCTTTTCAATTATCTTTTGCTGAAAATATTGTATTTTTGTAGGCATTCAAGAGCGTTATGGCATAAAATACTAGCCTAATTATCATTATCTTCTCTATTATGTTTGCTGAAATATTTTTTGCAGTTGTCAAATATGTGTCTATTTTGTTATTTGGGAAGGAGTCCTTAGACAGCTGTATATTTTGATTCTCGATCATGTAATTTCATCTATGTATTTGATTGCAAGAAGATGTTATCCAAAAGGAGAGCAGCCACAGTTCACGCTTGTTTATTAGGCCTGTTCCATTGTGGCAAGAACAGATTCCTCGGATGGCTCCTGCGGACCACCGCTTCCCGACAGCCTGGCTCCCGGGGCTGGCGCAGCGGGTGCTGGTGGGGCTGGGGGCGGCGTTTCTCCTGTCCTGGGGGTCTGCTTGACCCCGGGGGTGCGAGTCCTACGCACATCCAGGGGCTCCGTTTAGAGTCAAGCCCGCAATTAGCGAGCGAGGCTGTGCCCTTGCTTCAAAGCGTACGCGTGCGTCTTGGTCCCCTTCGAGCTAGCGCTTAGCTCCTGGCAGCACTGAGCTGATAATGCTGAAATGCAGTTTTTTCCGACAACTTTGGTAATTAGGTACAAGGCTGATGGAAAATCCCTCCAGCTGCTAATGTTGCAAAACACTATTCGCCTGAAATTAAGACAAATTTTATTGCAACAGGGAGCCAGCAGAGGGGATACATTTACAATTCATCCCGGTTCCCTCCAGAAAATATGTTATTTGGATCTGGCTTGCTGGAGATGTGACAGTGCTCTCTGGCTGCTGAATAACTGTGAGATAGGTGCTGCAAGTGCCTGTGTTCATAGTCAAGCGCGGGGGGGGGGGGGGGGGGGGGTAAAGCATTTTTCTTCG
>JANZLQ010000089.1:367692-395239 GCA_026212715.1 Elanus axillaris | reverse complement strand
CCCCCCCCCCCCCCCCCACAAGCATTGTGCTTCGAGCATCGGTATATCCATTTACTTAAATTATCGCTAAACCTAATGTCACCCCGTCTACTCCATCGCATGTTATTGAGTGCTCCAGCTGAGTAATCTCATTAGAATTTGTCTCGTTTTCACCTCCGGCAGCAGCCATGTACACAGCTTCTGAAAAGGTTATTCACACAATATTGCATGACCTTGATGAAAGGCTAATTTGATAAGAATTCAATTTAAAATTCCATTTGTACTGACAAACCAGGATTTTATTGATGTCACAAATTTTCAGCAGTGGAAGCGACATTAGGAGCGAGACTGCTTTGTTCATAGGCCTGAAGGTGGAAAAGGCAGAGGATTTATAGGAACTGCTTTATCAAAGGGTCAGCATACCTCGCAGCAGTTTAGTCTAGGTGCTCCAGTAAACTGTTCTTAAGCTTTCTTTCCTTTATTATCTTATTTTTCTTTCCAGTTTACTTGGAGATCTTTGTGGTGGCAGGGACAAAACAGAAGCTGATAAGTAAGGTTGCTTCCTAGCACGTTCCCAAGTGCATTTCCTACTTGCCCTTTCATCCCTCGGTCTCTGTGAGGTTGAGGCAGCAGGCTGAATAAATAGACAGCACGACTTGCTCTCTCCGAGCGGTGAGTCCGTGTCGTGAGCACGGGTCCCCCTTCTCCCTGGCAGAAGCTAGGAGGTGGCCGCGGGGCTCCGGACCCTGCTCGCCGCAGGGACTGGCATTGCAATGGACTGGCACCAGCCTGCGGTTACAGCCAGGGCCACCCTGTGCGGGCAGAAGGCTCTGGGCACCACCCGTCCCCCCCCCAGCTGCCAGCAGCAAGGAAGAACTCGGAGGCGTCAAACCGCAGAATGGTTTTGGCGCAGAGGTCTCGGGTTCCTGAAAGCTTGTCCGGTTTTCCCAGCTGTGTCTGTGGCTCTGAGAAGGGACGCTGCCTCTCCCTGAGCCTCGTCTCTTGTGCGGGTCATCGATAACAGGGCCAGATTTGGACCCACAGTTCTTTAATCCGGTTCTGTGCTGATACCACAGACTTCATTGTCTTGTAGTCCTTTTCCATTGCCTTTTGTACCACATCTTTGCTCTCAGACCTATTTCAGATGAAGCCCTCCTCGGAGAGGGGACTTGGAGGGAGCAACTGAGGGCAGCGAGAGTCCAACCCCCTGCGCTGCCGCCGCCGGTGTTGGCAGAGCCTGGGCAGAAGCCAGCACAGAGGGTCAGGGTGCTCCTGTTATTTTTGGAGGCCGTTTGAGCTGTGTTACAGGGAATACCCGTGGGATGAGAGAGGTGTAATCAGGAGCGTGCCTGAACAGGCACCCGTGGCGGTCACGGCACAGCGGGGCAGGTCGGGTGCTGTGGCAAAGGACTGTCCGCTTACCCGGGCTGTGCTCGCAGCCTTGCTCTCTCCAGCGCTGCAGCACAGACGGCTTTTCCAAGAGGATGTTCCTCGCTGACATTGCCCAATTTCTGTCATGTTCTGGGAACAGATGGAGAGTAAACAAGAAATACATGCTCGTCCGGCGACATAAGCTGCTCATCAGTTGCTGTGTAGTCCACCAGCTTGGTGTCATGCCGAGAACCATTTTTTAATGCTTCTTGCTTGTGATCAAAGTAGCGGCTTAGATCACATCAGACCCGTGTCTGTCACCCAGACGAGCTGACACAGCCTGTCCATCACTTGTTAACCTCTTGTAACAAGAACCTGCAGCGCAGAGCGTGACAGTGTGACGATGCTGCCGCAGTGGTCCCTCCCGAGGGCACAGGGAGGATTGTGCCCAGGGAGGTGAGGGGGAGCGCGGGGAGGAAAACTGCAGGTAGCCAGGGGCCGTGGGAGTCAACGTGGGCAGAAGAAAAGAGGGACAGGAGAGAGAGATGTGGCAGCCTATTGCTGTTTGTTCCAAACCCAGAAAAGCTTAACAGCAGTACAATCTGTTGTTTGTATAAAAATGTGTTGGTGTAAGGCAGGGTGGAAGATCCTGCCTGAAAAAGGCACTTGAAAAATAACCGTGCTCCAGCATGGAGAAACATCTGGTGAGAAAGGGTGCTGGCACCTTGCATGAGCTCACCCCGAGTCTGCACACCGTGCGTGTCGCAGCCCGGCTGGGCCAGCCCTCTGGGATGGGATGCCATTTCATTTTGGTTTCCTGCAGATGCTGCCTCTCCCCATTCCTCTGAGATTGTCTACCTTTTCCTTTCTTTAGCTAAAGCACAAGGAAGAATAGGTTGCTCAAAAAGACAACTCCCAGTGGCATAGGGCCATCTTTGTTTTAATGGAAGCGTGCCATTTCCCCACTTCCATCGAAAGCCCATCTGATCCTGCCAATCCCACGGCCTCGGGGATGTCCGTCTGTGCCCAGCGTGGAATGGAGATCCTCCTGATCCTGAGCGTCCCACTCCCGAGCCAGGCTGCGGCAGCTGACGGGAGAGCCTGGGCAGGAGGTGCCTGTGCAGAAGTGCTGCAGGCGGAGGGAGACACCCCTCAAAGGCACGTTCCTGCCTTTCGTCATTACTGATCTCTCTTTGAAGGACAGACATCATTCTGGAAATCCTGAATATCAGCTACATTGCAGTTCTTCCAAATTGGAAGTTTTCCAATTATTTTTATTATCTACCCCCACCCCCCCCCCCCGCCAGGCAAGAGTTTCTTGTATTTTCCAGAACCCCCCCAGGGAGACCTGTGTAATTGCAGTTTCCCTGTGTATCTTCTCAGGTGCCCAGTGGCTGAGAACTTGCCCCTGCGGGGCAGCCTGGCATCTTCCCCAGACAAAGCAGTAATCAAAGAGGAGTCTGAGCTGAGCGGGGAGGAGAGCGGCGTTGTCCCTGTCCACATTTACAACTATTAATTTAACTTACCTTCTCCTATTGATTTAAATATGATCCTGCTGGAGAGGATCTTGGCTCTGAAGCTCTTGATACACCTTCACTTTTGCTTTTCTGCATTCTAATCACACGTACTGTTTCGGGTATTTGATTTTAAATTGCAAAGTGGTTACCACGGGCTGGCTAGATTTAGAAGGAACTTGCTAAAACACCAAGGGTATCTGCTAGCTTCCTGGGTACGATTGTCAAGTCCTGGGAGAACATTAGAGGAATACAGAAACCAGTCGCAGTGAGGCTGGGGAGATGCTGCCGTCTTTGCTTAGCTAAAGCCATCATTAATTAATTGCAGCTGGTGCTCCAAGGTTTGCCCCAGAAGGCAGAGAGGTGCCCGGGCAAGAGGCTGTGCTGTCCCAGGGACCTGGGGAAGAGCTGTCCCCATGGGAGTACTTCTGAGATCCCAGCAGGTCCTGCGAGCGCCTCTCCGGAGACTCACCGGTGAAAGGCTCCACTCCGGCCAGCCCGGCTTTTCTCCTGGCCGCGGACGCTGCTGGTCACTCACACGCTATGCCCTTGGCATAGATGCCAAGCCGCGATACGGCTGGCGAGAAACCTCTTCTCTCCGCGAGGGCTGGAAGCCTTCTGCCCGGGTAAGGGATGGCTCATCCCCTCGCAGCACCCGTCTCTCGCTGGTCCGCGGCAGGGACCCGGCGGGCTGTGCAGCGAGAGGAAGATGTGTCACCCGAGGAGGGGAAGGTGCCGTGCAGGGCCAGGGTAAATCAAAAGGTAGTGGAGAAACGAATACGACAAATTGCTCCGTAAGCGTCAGGGAGGACTGAATGGCTTTGGAGGAACTAAAAATAGTCAGACCTGGCTTCTGGTCCTTTTCACGGTCTTTCACAGCTGCTGAGAGCTGGTCGGGACATAAAAGGGGTCACAGCCGGGAATGGTGCATGCCAGCGCAGTTACACCAGCTTTGGTCCTGAGGGGGTGTTTAGGGGCGAGAGGGACCCCGTCCTCCATCAGCCACCGATGACCAAGCTCAGCTGCAAGCCTGTGCCCGGGCTGCCCGCCGGTTACGCCCGAGGCTGCGCTGGGCTCCGTGCGGCCGTTTCAGGCGGCAGGAGGTGGCACTGAGCGGGGACACGGGCTCCAGCGTGGGGCTCCCACCCAGGAACGGCGACTGCCGTCCCCCATTATCGTGAGCTGCTAATCAGCATGCGCTGCGGTTACTGCACCCGGAGTGTCGCAGCTCTAAAGCAGATCCAGTTTTATAATTACTCTGAGTTAGCACCTTGGAAAAATCAAATGTGCTCTGAAAGTAACGATATCCTCTGCAAAAATACCCTGCAAAATAAAAAGCCAGCCTTATCTGACTTAATTTCCTTTTGCTTTGATAGGTTTTGCAATAAATTACTTATTTAATGGATAGCATGAAACATCACACAGTGATATTTCAAACATTCAAATGCCTTGATCATTTAATACTATTTTCGCTTTTTTATTATGCCATAGGCAGAATTTTAATTATAATATTTATGCAAATTATGTTTGTATAATCGTATTTGAAAGACAGTGTGGATCAAATTTTCCAGCCAATTTATCTAAATACAAGCCTTAAACTTTCCCTTTATCACTGTCACAAACACTCTTTCTCTTAATTTGTCATTTCAGGCACTTCCTATTACAGTATCATATAAGGCTCGGTATCATTTGTGGCCTCCAGAAAATAAGGATGCTGGAGCCGTAGTGGGAAAACCCAAGCACACATTTACGTGTGGGGTACAAAAAATCTCAGCACTGTATTTAAGATTATTTATTTTTGAACCACTGCTTTGTTTTCTTTTCTTCCCACCACGTTAGTCCCAGAAGACGTGATCTGGGTTGCCGGCGGGTGCCCAGCAAGGCGGCTGTGAGAGCCTGGGCTGCCCTGGGGACGGCACTTGGGTTTGTCCTCCCTCTTTAACCTTTGCTGCAGGGTGGTGAGGAAGGCAACACGGGGAGATTAGAGGAATTCACTAGAGAGTCTCAGTTATTCGTTGCATTTCTCCAGCTTCTTCTGTCAACCTTCTTGTGTGGGGGTTTGAATGGGCCCCTGGCTTGGAGCCTGTGGTATTTTCTCAGGCAAAGGTCCCCTGAATTCAGCTTAGCGGCTACACATGAATTTGGGAAGAGTGAGTGTCCTGCTTGGAGTCTGAAGCATTTCGGTTTCCAACAGAAGCGATGGGGGTTTGGTCTGAAATCTTTTATACTGTATATTTTGTACCAAATACTAGTAGAGGTTGACATGTGTTGCAGTGATCTCGGAGGGACCTGCTGGTGTGAAGGAAAGATGTGGAATACTTGCAAATTCTTGAGGATTGGCAGAGTTTTAAATGTGCTGTGACAATATGAGAACAGAAGCCCAGAGTCGGAGAGAGATTAACTGTTCTCGGCTTTCATCTTCTCTCAGAAAAGGTTGACTCAGTGGGAGTAGAGCTTTGTCCCTTCTGCCCCTGCCCTGGTAGACGTGCAGGCTGGGGGTAACTCGCTGGACCCGCTTGCGGGGCGGGCGTGATGGCAGCAACGGGCGGCTCTTTATCTTGCCTGACTTCTTCTAACAGCCAGACCAGCCCCGGGATGAGGCGGGTGCATGCCGTGTCCCCTCCCGGACAAGCCTGCTGTCCCGTGATTGAGGTGATGTTTCCCCTCTTGCTGCTGCCCGCCGCACAGCCCCTCGTTGTCCTCCCGTGGCGTGGCACTGAGCCGCCCTCGGTTTGGGCTCAGATCCCAAGGAAACACGTATGCTTCCCCTTGCTGTCGATGGAGCCGGGGGAGCGGATTCCACCTGTGCAGCACCAGCTTTTCCTCAGTTGCTGGCAGCCGTTTCCAGGACATCTGGTGCTTCAGCTCTGTCTGCCACCAGTCCCCGGCTCTTCTCTCGGAGCAGGGCTTGCCGGGTTAAATATCAATGAAGCCCCAGCTGAAAACATTCATCTCTCCGCATGCGGAGGCTGCAGGTGAGCAGCAGATGGGGAGCGTTTACCCTGGAGCCGTGGCTCCCAGCCGAGCCGGGGTCTGGGGCGTTGCTGGATGTCCGAAGGCTCGCTTCAAGAGCAGGGCTTGGAGTGGGCACGTGGGAAGCAGCGACGTTTTTTGTAGGAGAGAGTTAGAGGCAACCTGAGCATAAACCATCTATCGCATGGAAATGCCAGGCCATTACCTGCATGTATGTTCCCCCTCCTGGGGACGGCAGCAGGCACGTGCACAGCCCCGAGCGCTGGACCTCCACGGGGAAACTCCTCCGTGCCAAACATGAGCGTGCTCCGGCTGAGGAGGGGTAAGCAGCAGCTTCCAGGCGGTGCAATTAGCACCGCGCTGATGGGGAGTGGAGCCAGTCTTCAATTTCCAGGCTGTGATACAACAATTGTACGCCAACGGCTCAGGAAGGCTCCAGCACCCGCAATGATGAGCTTGATGTCTTCCCCTTCTCCTTCTAAATCTGCTTAAAGTGCCACATGTAAATCCTCCATGCCACATTAGTGTGTGACGATGTTCATTAGCAAATGACTCCAGGGTTGTCTAAATGTGAAAAGCAATTAGGCAGATTTGTGGAAGACAAAACATGTATTGATTAATGTAATGATGACACATGCAGAATAATTTTGGACTCTGAGTAAAAAATCAAAAGAAAAAAAAAGCAGGTGTCTTCCAATTAAGGCGTAAATCAACAATTATGAGTTTTTTCTGACTATGTTCTGAAACTCTTGGCATTAATCATTGCTGGTCTGTACATAATGCTCCAAAGAAGGGAAGCAACCAATGTTTTCACATAATTAAAGGAAATTATATGTCCGATACCTTTTAATGTGATTAACAACTATAGGAGGAAACTGTTGAAGGGCAGCAGTTAAGAGGAATATTAGAGTACAATTTAGACTGAGTTAAATAACCAAGGTTATATCTGCCCAACTGTGAATGCAGAAGGTCTGCCTTGTGGGTAAGATAAAACTGTTCACTCAGATAATGAAGTAAGTAGTACCTGGAAAAGGTCATAACTGTGGCTGTGAAACAGGACAACGGTGGTATTTATTTATTTGGCTTTCCCTGTGATGAGTTGTGAATCTCAGTACATCAAAAAGATGCCAGTATATAAACCAGGCATATTATTCTGCAATAAAAAATAGATACACTCCTAAATGCATTATGCAAAAAAGAAAAATTAATGTAGGGCGAACCTTTTTACTTGTTCACAGCTCAGCGGTCTGCACCGATGTTTGAAAGTGGGTGGAATTGAAAAGATTAATGGGAATTCTGGCATGGGAATGGTTTTTCACAGGGCTGCGTTGTGGAGCGGCTGCTGCCCCGGAGGTGCACGCCGGGGGTGTCCCTGCCAGCCTGGGAGCCACAGTTGGGTTACAAGGGGCTGGCGAGCGGGAGGGTGGATGGATGGACGGATGGATGGACGGACGGACGTCTGGACTACAAGGAGCAGGGGCCTGCCCACGGCCGGCAAGGATGCGTGCTCCGAGCCGCTCTTCCCTCCCAGCAGGTCCCCCGTGGCCCCGTGGAGCCGGTGGGTTTTTTGGGCCCTGCTGCAGGAGGGCTGAGCCAGAGGAGCTGGGAGCAGAGGCAAACGGTGGGGCAAATGCTCGCACCGCCTGCTGCCAGCAGCTTTCCTCTGTGCTGGGAGCGGTGCCCTGCTGCTCTCTCCGGCTGACCCTGCGCTAAATCTGATCGCTCCTGATGCCCTTGGCGGGCAGGAAAAAGCGTTTCACCAGATGAAAGTGCGCTTCTTGAGGCTGCATTTGTATTTTCTTCTTAGCTGCCTGCTTGAAATGGCACATTACTTAAAGGAAAAAGAGCGCTAATATGCGTAAGAATTTCTGTTAATGTGAAGTACAAGGCACCTCGTATAAAGAGATATGCTTTCATTATGCAGCGGGTATATTAAATGAAACAGTTATGTCCTGGCACCGGCTCAGTTTTCTGGAGGGTTAATTTGTTGTATGAATGTAGGGACCTGTTAAATTAACTAAGACCCAGTAGATGAAGTATAAATTAAGAGCTCTTCTATGGCCTCCTGTTTTCTGTCTCCAGAAGGTACCGACGATCTTAAACAGGAAAGTGCTCCTTTAGAGCTCGTTACGCTTCAAAGTTAGGCGAGAGGACAAAAGTGCTGGGTAAATACCTGTTGGAGGATAATTGTGTTCCTGCCCCTATTGCTCAGCAGCATTATCGAAATCTTGGGTAATGAGCTGTTCGCTGAGTGACTGGTGTGGAGTGTGTTAAAGCTTCATCTTTAGTCCCTTGAAGTCAGTGAAGAGGTTTCTGTCAGCATTGGGGTAAAGCCATTAACCTCGGCTCTGAAAGGTGTGCGAGCACCTTGTCAGTGTGTTAGACACGCAGGTATGGGGCTGGGAAAGAGAGAGCAGCGTGTCCGCTGCCGCTGGTTCCTGCTTCTTCCCAGTGCACACCCGCTAGCTCTGCCCTTTCCAGGTATTTCAGCCTGTGAGCTCGTATCAACCCGAAGTCTGCCTCTTCCACCCTGCGTGATCCCTTGCTCTAATCAAGACACGTAACATGCAAGAGACCTCCCTCCTGCCTAGCGAGTGGCTCTCCCTGCTTGGCTATGCACCAATACATTCTTTTAAGTACCAGCAATCTCCATCCTGAAGTATCAGCTAAAACACGGCTCAGCAGCAGCGTGAGTTCAGGTCATCTCTGCCCTCCTGCTTGTGCTCCCCGAGCGTGGCTCCGTGCCTCGAATCGTGGTGTCCAAGCAGCAGCGTGACACCAAGTACTGCTGCGAGCCCGGGAATGGGTCCGAGCGCGGGAGCGGTGCTTCTGGTGGGGGCAAATGGCTGGGAGGAGTCCTGCGGGAAGGAGAGCTGCAAAAAGACTGGCTCATGCAGAAATGCCTGTTAATGCTGGATCCTAATGATGGCAGCTTAAATACCGGTGTCTTTAGTTATTTCCTGGTTTAATTTAGCAGAAGCCAACAGCTGATGCTTTTTATTTTTCTTCCAGCAGAAAGCCTCCCCCCATCCCTGAATAACTGCTAGCAAAGTAGGCTGTCCTCACAGATGCTGGAGTGCCAGTTTGTTTATCAGGGCACAAAGCCTCCATATACTGGGTGTGGATAATTAGCAACTGCAAATATTCACTCTAAACAGAGATCTGCTGTGTAATTTCCTGTTGTCCCCAAAAGCCTCTGAATGCGGGACCTGAGGGGAGCTACCCGCTGAGCACGGCAGCCCCGGGTGGGTAAGCCTGCCTTTCCACACCGTGGCACTTGTTCGGGTGGACGACTGAGCTAAGCGCTGGCTGAGCAGCTGTGAGCAGGGTATGTACAAACCATTTCCCTTCTGCGGGTGAGAGAGGCATAAAGAAGCTAATGCCTCCGTAAAAATCAAATGCGAATGACCTTGTGTTCTCCATGGCTGGAGCAGATGCAGACTTGCCCCTGAAATGATGCTGGAGTTGTGCATTACAGCCTTCCAGCAATCAGGAGCTACCTTGGGGACAGCCCAGGACCACGCTGCCGTAGCTCACAGTTCCCCAAACGCCCCAGTGGGCAGAGGGACACACCACAGCATGCTCAGGCTGTGATTTTGGCTTCAGTTTCCTTTTTCACTTCTCAGTCTAAAACAACCTGACCGTGCATCCTTTCAGCAACTGCAAAAAAAAAAAAAAAGCAGGGTGAAGAGGAACACAGCTGCCTTAAACCTGGAGACTTCAAACACCCCGAGTTTTTCTAATGTGTTTTAAAGTACTGTGTCAGCTTAATGAATGTTTTGATATGTCCCACTAAATTATCTTAGCAAACTCTCCACTAAAACATGGCCTAAAAAGATGGAAATCAATCCCTGGATGGTGGAATTTGCCCAGTCCTCTTACTTCAAGCATTTAAATGACTGAGTAATAGATCCATAAATGAACATCTTATTAGCCTAATCCTGAATGGAAGAATACACATATCAGCCATTTGTTCAGTGGATATCATTTAAGCTTGCCATCCATCTTAGTCAAAGGAGGTGCCTAGTTTAATTTATCAATGCCTAGACGAGAACTCCCAGAGAGGGAAGGGGGGAAGGAGAAGCAGTCTACAACTGGTGTGCTCCTGCTTTTGATTAGCAAAGCTGTTGTCTAATTGCAAACACACCTAAATCCAGCAGTTCCTCCAGCTGTGGTCTGTCCCGCTTTAATGTAGAGAAGCGGTGGGGTACGTAGAAACATCCAATTATAAAAGGATCGAGCGCCATAAAACTGCAGGAGGGCAATAAGGAAAATGGGGTAGAAAAAGCAGGTTGTGGCTCTCCTGGAGAGTGGGAATCGGTGGCTGTCCTTCTGTGGAGGGTGGGAGAGGGATGGCGTGGGCCCATAGGAAACAGGTCGCTGCGGGCGATGCAGGTGTGGGGAATGTCCCCCCTTTGCTGCGGGTGCCTGGGCAGAGCAGCCGCGTGGCTCAGCCCCGTGCCGGCAGCAGGCACCGAAACCGCTCCTTCCAGATCCACCAGCCGCTTCCACCCGGCCCCTCCCGTCTCCATACGCCTTCCCTGCGTGGAGGCAGGCGCTGGTGCTGCTCGGTGCGCAATCCCCAGGAAAACTATCAGCATTGGAAGTCCTAAAACAAATCAGGGTGTTAATGGGATGTGAGTGCCCGTGGGTCACGGCAAGGAGGTCCTGCTCTCCATCGCTTTCTCCCCGTGACAAGTGCAGCTGTAACGTGCTGGTCTAACCGGTCTGTTTGTCTGGCATAACATCGGTTTAAGTTGACTTTGGCCTTTTAAAAATAACCAAGTCTCAGGCTGGTTCTGCTGGGGTGGGTGCTGGCGTACAGGGTGCTGGTCCTTTCGGAGCTTTGCCCTCCAGCGCTTTCCTGCGATTTCTTGCCACGTGCGGAGCGCTGAGGTTGGGTGCAGGGCGAAGCAGAGCGAGGAGGTCCCCACGCCGCAAGGCTGCAACCCTCGGGGGCTCTGGCGTTCAGGAGACGCGTCCTTCTGCTGCGGAGACGCGCTGGACACCTCTTGGGGGTCCTTCCCCTCTGAAAACGGCACCGGACCGCAGCAGGTCAGCAGCACGGCCGGGTTGCTTGAGGAGGGGCCCGCGCTGCCGGCGGGAGCTGTGGTTCAGCCGTGGCGGTGCTGGGGCCGAGCAGCCTGACCCTCCCTGCCCAGGGAGCGCGGGTCCCTGCCTGAAGCGGGATGAGCATGATCACGAGGGCTTCACCGCCTCGCCAGGTAGCGGAGATGCAGAGCCGGAGCTGCCGCGGGTGCTGCGGGACCCGGGCACCCCCCTTGCCGTCTCCCGAGGCTCTCGGAGGGGGGTACAGAGGAGCACGACCACCCGGACTCTGCAGTGTCCTTGGGGAAGCCTGAAGCTGGACGAGAGACGTGTGCTCTTTAAAATTGACTGATTGAGACGTAGTTTGGATGCAAAACTTGTCATCGGTATTCATGTCCTTTGTCTCAGATGGCTTTTATCGAGCCAGATTTGAAATTATCGGAAATGGGAGAGTGGCAGATTTCTAGACGGGGCTTACGATGTTAGGCTGGCGTTTTGCAGAGATCTCTGAAGGCAACTGAGCGAGTCACAGTCTGGACGTACGGGAGGTTTTGTGGGTTTCTGATTTCTAGGTCTTTATTAAGCTGTGCGCTCTAAAAAAACTGTCGTACAAGAGAGCTGGGAAAATCACCTTCAGTCAACGTTAGTAGCTCAGAGTAAATCAGCATGCAGTTGTTCTCTGGAATTAATATTTCATCAGGCATGATTTAAATACTGCTGATTGAATTAACCCTAGAACTGTTGTACCGAAAGACTGCGCTATCCCGTGAATGCGAGAGGCATCATCGCTCTTACAGCTGTAAACAGGACTGCTGCGCTCAGTGGCCAGAGCCGGTAGCCAGTGGTTCTGTGGAATACAACTCTTACGGGAAAGTCTTTCCTGAAAGCATAGCCCTCAGCGCCAGGGCCTGGGCCCATGCGGATCGGAGCGGAGCAGAGCTTTGTCCTGCTGGTTTATACCACTAGAGGGAATTTCTTTCCTGAAATGGTGGGTACAACCTGAACTGGACCGCTGAGCCCGAGGGCCGGGGCGACAGGGCGGGGGAGACGCTGCGGTGCCCGGGGTTGGGATGCAGGGAAGCGTGAGGCCGGGACGGGCTGTCCGTGGGCGCCGGCTGCCCTCCGGCACCGGCACATCCCTCCCCGCGGGCTCCCGCTGGGCCGCAGGGCAGGTGCCGTGGGCCTGGGCTGCGCGGGAAGGCCACCCGCCATCCCGGGTGGGAGAGACCGGCTCCGCCGGCAGCAAGGAGCGAGACGGCAGTTCTGTGCTCGGATAACTGGGCCCATCCTCGGCTGGGTTTGTCCCACAGCCGGCTTCCTCCGCTGCGGCCTCCAGACCTGCGCGTTTCTTGGCACAACTGCATTGAGAAACGGAAGGTTCGTGACACAGAAAGATGTGCGCGTTCCCGAAACGCATAGCATTCCGCTGGGCTGCAGCTGGAAACCTATCTCAGTTGTGGTTTCCAAAATACTTTTGAAGGAGCGCAGTGCTAGCTGGGTTTGCGCGCCTACTTAACATCCAAATGGGAAGAACCTAACAAACTGCATTTCTGTGAAGAGACCACAGGCTTTCCGTGGGTTCAGGCAGCTACTCCAAAACAGCGTGAATTGTGTAAGTTGTTGAAAGCTGGGGATGAAGTTTTGCCTCGGGATGCGTGTGCCAGCGTCGGAGACGGCACCGCTCCGTGACGGCCTGGCTCCTGGCGCGGCACTGCCCGACAGCAGCGCCTGGGCTTCCCTTGGGTTCTTGTGTGAGGTTTTATCCAGATATAACTCAAATCATAATATAGCTCCTTAATGTCACTAACTGTGTGATTTAGGCTTTTGATCAGTAGAATATAGTGATCCAGAACACTTTTAATGAACTATATATTTATCTGGGGAGTCATACCACTTTCATCCTCAACATAGCTAATAACCATAGCTCAAAAGAGGCCACTGGCTCTGCATCTCATTTTCAGTTTGTGCCTTTTTAGAGGAGATAATCATGAAAAGAAAAATGCAGTAGTTAGGGGAAATGGGTTTGCTCCGTGTCACCGTTTGTAAAAGAGGTGTGCAGGAGGCGGCGAGAGCCGATCAGTTCAGGGAGGACCCTTTCCGAAACCCACGTGTGTCTCTGCAGCCTCGGCGCGGTGGGGGTGAAACGTGGAGGGTGCAGATGCTGGTGTTTGGTACCCAGACTGTTCTTCCTCTGCATGAGCCTCAATGGCTGTCAGCGGACAAAGTAATAGAGAACCAGGGGCAATTCCTCTCCAAGACCAACTACTCTGAAGAAGCTGCTCAAGCAGGAGACTTCATCCTCCCCACTTCTTTCGGGACCACAGAGCTGCTGGAGTTTCCCATTTCTTTTTGTTTTGACTCTCCTTCCTCTCTGAAAGATTCCTTTAGCACAAGTGAGAATCAAGTCATGCAAAGATACTTTTTAACCGTAATATTGGAGCTACAAAAAGGAATGGAATTGCATGGGTACATTAATGACCTCTCTTCTAGTTGCCATCTTCATTTTTAAGTGGGGGGGGGGAACGCCTAAAGCCTTCCTAATTGTTCTGCTCTCATATGAAATTAGTGCTGGACTGGAAATGATAGTTATTCTGAAAGAGTGAAGCACTTAGCAGTGAGGCTGCATCAGCTTGATGTGAAAGAGCTTTTGTTGTTTTGTTTGTTCCTGTTTCATTTTGGGGTGAATGCTGTGGAAGGAGGGCAAGCCTGATGCTGCTGGGTTCTGAGGAAGGGGAAACGTGTTGTTTCCTGAAGAAACAAAGAAAAAACCCTGCCAGGGGAATGTAACAAATTAATGACGCTTACTTGGTTCTTTTGCATTAGCTTATCATGTTTCTGGCTGGACTTGTAGCGTTCTTTAAAAATGAGGCACCTCATGCTTTAAACGTAAAGCAGCTCTTGATTTTTAGGCATGTTTCCAGAAATGGATTCATCTGAGCAAACGAAGACATTAGATACCCATTTCTTATTGGGAAATACAGATCAGGCCTGGCTTGTTGTTTTAGGTATCCGCTGTATCTTGTTTCCGCCGCAGATTTGGCAAATATTCTCTTCTAGATTAATGATTGCACCAGTCCAAGAGTTAACAAATGACCAAAGAAATCCTTGTGTTAAAGTTGTGTTTTCTGGAAGTAAATTCCACTCCTAGAGAACTAAGGCTCTGTTTAAGAATGGTTTAGTTTGTTGAATGAAATGCCATCTGCATCCATGCCATGGTTTAACGGTGCCCTTTACCGTTGCCCTGAGCCCCTGCGTGAGCCATGAGCTCCTCGCAGCCTCTGGGGCTGGGAGAAAGCAAAAACGGCTTGAAAGCCTGGTTGGAGGTCTGCTCTGAATTATAAGCCTGCGGCAAGGATTAAGGCTCTGTTTGAGGGATTCTGCCATCTCCAACAAAAGCTGTAATCATACTTAAGTCTAGTATTAGCTGATCAGAATTGCACTGAAATTACCAGTTCAAAATCCACTGAAAACTGGAGGAAAAAACCAAGCTCCATGTTGGAGCCTGATGAGCATCTCTGTGCAGAGGAAACCTCTGCTCCTGTACCCATGGATAACACTCCTGTCTTCCTAGAGAAGTGCATTTAGCACTGGGTGCTAACGGGGATTGTACTGGGTGGGCTTCTTTATGGAGTGCATGTTTTCCCTATACGCTGAAAAACTGAAATAAACAAGTATGGTCTATCTTTAATAATATGTGCAATGACTGTGTAGAATAGCTAATTTGCATCTCATTACATTAACTTTAATTTTGGGAACATGTTTGCTGCCTGATTGGTCTCGAAATAGTACAGCAATACTTTATTTCGAGTGTGTTTTTTCATGTGGTTTTGTAGAGAAGGGCCCTGTTGGATGTGCCGTGTTCACTCACGTGCATATTGGTTCTGGGGGGAAAAGTCATTATTTTCATTCTAATATATTGTTGTACCCATCTCCTCTATGTAATTAAGGTACTTCTTGGCTTGCATTTGCAACAGAGATGCGACTTCACGGCAGCCTCACAAGCAGAGGGGGTTGAAATCCCTCCCTGTCCCGAGAAGGAGCCCGGTCGCAGCGACGGTGGCACAGTCAGTAGGCTGCCGTCCGAGGGCAGCGGCCGCACACTGACCTCCTGCAGCTCTTCTTGCCTTTCAGAAAGTAATGGGAGGGGGGCTCAAACAGCGCTGGGGGGAGACAGTTGCTGTGTGTTGATCCTCAAGTCCACGTAACAGAATGCCTCAATTCTCTATATAGGAAGCTTGTTTGAACTATATGCTTTATTCATGAATCACTTGTGGTGGAAAACGTACAACAACGTATATCACGTCCTACGTAAGGTGATAAACAGGAGGTCTTAAGTATCTGAGGAAATTTGATTGCTCTGGCTGGATATTGGTTGGTATTTGGGGCCATTTTAAAAATTGTTCTTTGCCAGTAAGAGCGGCAGAGAAATTACCATCAATCTCAAGTGTTCAGGGCCTGAGATCAGGCTGGTTTTAGTGGCTATTCTGCATTATATTGATATGGTGAAATGCCAGTTGTTTTTTCTGAAATAAAAAACAGCAATGGCCAATAATTAATGTTCCCATAGTTAATTAAATTGGTCTAGCTTGGATATGTGAAGCCATATACTCTGGCCTCAGAGGTTTATCTGCCAGGGTTCACATCCACCTGCATGCACTGCAAAGGCTGTGTGCGTTGTGCCCCGCTCGGCTCCAGTGGCACCAGTGGCATCCCTCGGACCACTGCAGGGACTTGGAGCTTTCCCATTCTGGAGCAAACTGAAATGGCTGAGCACTGTTCTAACCTCGCCTTCTCTTCCGCAAAGTCATTATTCATTTGGGGTTTTATTAGCTGTTTGTGAACCTGCTCTGATGTTTTAGGGGACAAAGATGACCCTAGTTATGTGTAATTACACAGGCTCGGCGTGATTTGTGAATGTGCAGGGGTGTGTCGTGCACCCCCGGGACAGAGCCCCCTCTCCTTGGGTGCGGGAGGTTCTAATGCAAAACCAGCCAACACTGATCTTGTTAAGCACTGAAACACAGACCTGTGACTCACTGACAGCAGGCTTTGCAGTTGAATTAGTTGAGGTTGGTGGATTTAGGTTAGACAAAGAGTAGAAGGAAAGGTCTCTGAGACCAGGGTGGAGCACGGAGAATAAAGCCAGAGACGGGGAGGTGGACGTACCTGGGAGATGATCGAGGTGTGACCGTCTCAAGGTGCAAGTCTCCTCTGTGGGTTCCCTGTACAAAATAGGCTCTTAGGTTCTTCGTGAAAACTGATACCTGGTAAACCTAGTGCAAAGCTGACTACAAACTTTTCTGTGGCTTTAGATGATGAATATCTCAAATGAAAGAGCAAAACTGAAGCACCCGGTTTGAAGCGTACGCTCTGCAAGTTACAGTGGGGGAGAAAAGGCTGCTTATACAAGCAGCAGAGAAGCCTTTAAGTAGTCTCTCAGTACATTTCAATAGACCCGAAGGTCCCAAATACATAAGTGTTACTGATAGATGCTTTTTAAGGCCTCAAAGGATTGTTAAAAAATCCCTAGCCTATTCTCCTATATAACATGGTTCAGAGTTTCATCCTATTACGTCTGTCTCAAGCAAAGCAAATTCTGCCTAAGTAAAACATACCTTCCTGAAAGTTATGCTGTCTTGGCCTTAAGATTTTAAGAGACGGTCGAATTAAGAGTAAGTTTAATGGCCTGTTGTCAGTTGTATGCAAGCAACTAAGCCGTTTCCTTCATAACACTTCAGAAACCCCTGTTTAAGCACAGTGGGCCAATTTCTGCTCTGGTGATGGTCTGGTGCCACTGGATTATGGTTTGGCCCATTTTTGTTTGGGTTTTAGCTTTAAATCTCTTGTGTTTATTTTCTTCTTGCTCCTTATCAGTGCTGTGTTCTCGTGCTGTAAGAATAGGACTTCACAGAGCCACTACAAGGCTTTCGGTTCATCAGTTTTTAATTAAATTTGAATTGAAGATTCTCTTTCCTCTAGGCTAATTTTCAAGTGACAAACAAAATCCCCTTAAGTGCCTTTTCTTTTCTGCCATAAACTAGTAAAGCTGCTTTCAAATTCCCTCAGAAACCCAACTTCTCCAGCCCCATAAGAGTGCAGATTATTGTTCCATCAGAAATAACAAAGAACAGTTCTTGGGAAAACAGATCAAATAAAAACATTTTTTCTCTTTGCAAAGCCTAGATGTTAAGTACATCGGTTTGGGGTGGGGTAAAGGTGTGCCATAGAGCACATCCTTTACCCCACACAAGGCTGTGCTGGCTGGTGAGAGCTGGGGACACTCTTGCAGCACTTGCCTCATTGTCCCTTCTGCTTCCCATGTCCTGAACATCTAGAGTCCTCTGGCAGCAACTGTGAGCACGCCAGCAGGTATAACGGGTTCGGACTCTGCCGTTTTCCCCACGGAGAGCTCAGACAGGATGCCAAGTAACCTGCCAGCCTTGTTAAAAGCAACATATCATTTATTTAGATGCAAGAAGATGATAAGGAAAACAAACCTTGAAGCAGTGAGCAGCACGCCTGCCTCTCAGTTGCAGGGGCTCGCCGTGCCCAGAAAAGCTCCCCAGGCTCTGCGTGGTGCTGGGAGGACACGAATTCCCGTCCCTGCTGCCCTTAGCCAGCCCAGCCCAGGCGGCTGGCCCTGCGGCAGCGTCGGCCGGAGGCTGCGGGAGCTCCAGCCCCAGGGATGCGCATCTGCGGCGCAGCCACCGGCACCGGGGCAGAGCCCAGCCTCGGTGCTCAGCGCCGGAGCTGCTCCTGGCACCGCTCGCCCCCAGCACCATCGATCCAGCACGGCTGCGTTGTCCCATACGAGCAGGTGACCTGCCGCCCCGGCAGCGACCGCTCTGCCGGTCTCCGTCCAGCAGCTCTGGATCCCGTGCGGAGGACAGAGCATGGAGAGCCCTGCGTGCCCGACCCTTGGGAGCAGCAGTGAGGCCTGGAGATGATGGGGCAGGGGGAAGGTAGGTGGTCACCAACCCCAGCTTGTGTCTGTGGACAGGAGGAAGGCGAGGGAACCGCCGAGGAGGAGGATGCAAGTGAAGTGATAAGTAGATGGCAGAGGCCAGACCTCTCCGCTGAAGCCACCGATCACTGGTCCTGGTGCTGATATCCTAGGAAGACATTACAGTGTCATCAAGCCGAGACGCTAAATTGTGCGACTGAACTGCTTTTAAGGACCACTGCTGGGCTGGGGAGCTCCTCCCGAGGCTCCTCTGCCACCGTCCCTTCGGCGGCTGGTCCGCAGGAGCTGCAGCTGGGCTTGCATTTGCATTCAGAGCCCTTCATGTGCTCGTTCTGCTGAGCGCTAATCACAGGACTAACCCCATATTAATTGACCACTTCAACAGGGCATCGTTCACTAAGACCATCTTTCTCTGACCAGTTTCCTATGATTAACTTCAATTAGAGGGAACAGGTTTGATTAGACTGTGAGATCGACTTCTGGGGAAGCTGCTTGCCATTCTTAATGGGGCAAGGGAAAAATGCAGGGCTTATTGAAGAAATCAGCTATGCAAAATTAACTTACTGTTCTTTTCAAATGAGTTTTCAGGCCCTTTAAAGCCCAGGCTATAAGTGTTCATCTGCACCATTTAACCTTTTTGAATGGGTTCTGGAGCGCAGCTCTCCCTTTGGGTGAAGCACCTGTTTAAAAGAACAAACAAACCAACCAAAAAAAACCTTTCACAGACTAGCCTTGAATAGGGCATACTTAGGAGAGCCAAAGGCAATGACTAGAACCAGGTTTCAACCTTAAAGTATTTTTTTTTTTTTAAGCCGTACCCTCAGTTATTAAGAAAATTGCAGCCAATCTGGAAGCAACTTCACGATACTCTCCAGTTAGTGCTATGCCACGAGGTTAGTGCCGTGCAGCTCCCAGACTGGTATGCGGTGTGCAGGAATCCGTTTACCCCGGTGCATCAAGTGCAGGCACGTCTCCCTTGAAATCAGTTTGCAGCGTCTAAGGCTTCTTGGAGGCAGTTGCTCATCTGCGTAAGTTCGCTCCCCTTGCCTAGGGCTGTCTTCCTCTACGCCGTGTCACTGTGTCTCTGCTGGCAAAGGCATTAGATGCTCAGAAGCCCTTCAGAAATCCCCCCAGAGAAGGTATGATTCAGAAACGTCTGTCAGCAGCGGTGCATTTCATGTGCTACATGAAATAGCCCTCAGTTCTTTACATCAAACCGTGAGGGGCTGAATTGTTTTCTGATTAATGTTATAAATTAATCCAGGATACTGTATGCAAAAGGAGGGGAGAGAGGGGAAGGTATTACTTGGTTTTCAGAGGGATTTGATAATAATAACGCTTCTGCAGCCGGTCTATGAAAAGCATGATAATGAACTTTAGCTTATTCATGCCAGTTGCTTTTATTAATATGCCACTCTTGTAGGCTTAGAGTTAATTTTAAAAAGTCTTTTTTCCCTTCCCTGTGGTAGCTGCATGGGAGCCACCATTGCCCTGCTCAAAGCAGAGGTAATTTTTGCTTTTTTCCCCTTAAAGGCTTAATTTTTTTTGTTCTTAAATGCTGTTTTTCTAAGAAAAAACAACAGCTGTAGTGCAAGCGTGGACAGGAGAAAGCAGGAGTATGTAGAGGTAATAAAAACCAAATTATGCCCGAGCCAGGCTCTTTTAGGCAGTCGGATGCATCTGTCTACAGCTCGTACGATCTTCCCGTCAGTTTACCGAGCGCGCAAAGGCCACTAGTGAATTTATCTGCCAGCCATGCCTCTGATGTAGACATCCTCATCTTGCAGCCTGCGAAACTGAGGCTGGACGCAAACTGAAAATGCAGGTATTGGTTCAGGGGGATTTTTCTGGTAACACCAAGTGTGTTCTGCCTTTCTCTCAAGGTTGTTGGAGAGATGCAAGTCCCTTACCCAAATATCTCTAAATCCTATTTAGACATCTTCCTGTGAGTCTGAGTTCCCCAATAACTGCAAAAGCTGGGCCTAGGGCTGTGGTGGGCAACTCTGCCAGTGACCCAGGGGATGCGAGCGGCAAAGCACTCCACTCCGTGCTTTGACCAGGCGACCATCCTTCTGTCCGCACTCCAGTAAGCTGGAAAGCCACATCTGCCCAGAGCTGCATGCAGAGTATTACTGCTAACTTGGAGCTCGGATCTAAATATAGTGCTGGGATAATGATGTATTTTTAGTATCGTTCTGGTGGGAATTAATCAGTGTTCTGTGTCCTTAAAAGAGGAGTTCATGCCATGGTCACATCCTTCCTCGGGGGGTTTGAATCTTCTGCATCAAACTCAATTTCCCTGGACAAAACAAGACAAAATGTAAGTGCTATCTTCATGGAATTACGATCACCTTGCAAAAAAGAGGCAGAGAAGAATTCATTTGCTCTCATTAATCCCACCAAAAAAAAGTGTCAGGGAGAGGTATCATGTCACTGGAACTCCATTCTGCTGTTTGCCCCTCAAATAACTTCTTTTCCTATAATTTATTAAATGACCTAGAAAATTAATCTGCAGCCAGAAGATGGAGATCATTTGTCACAGGATGTCACACAACCTACCGATCCATCAGGCAGACAGTGTTGCTGTACATCGCGTTCTGGTGCCATCCTGTCTTAGAGTCCATCTCAATGTCAAAAAAGGGATTTACAAAATATTTTGGGATCTATTTCATGTGCTGACTCAGACTTGATGTCCCCTGTTAGGTTAATCTACACAAGTAGGGAGTTTCAGCCAAGGGAACTTAGATTTTTGCTCTATAACTCCCCTCCATGCTCTCTAGAACTCCCCCTGACCCAGCACTCATCCTTTGTGGGTCCTTTCCCTTTTTTCCCCCAGAATTATGACTGGCAACAGAATAAACACATTGACGCTCCATTCTGTGCCCAGCTCTCCAGACAGGAGCGTCACCCACCACTCACCTTTCCCTTTTCGTGCGGAGTGTCCATCACTGCCCGCGTCCGACGTACCAACCGCCCGGCTGCTGCTGTTCCCATGACTCAGTCCCGTTTCCCTCTCTTGAAAGTCCTCCCCAGCAGGAGCTCCTGACCCTCAGGACCAGGCTCATCCCTCCCATCCCAATGGCATTCATTCTCTTTGGAGCTCTTGCTGTGGAAAATTCCTTCCTTACAGCAAGCTGGCGGAAAGGCACCAGGAAAGGTTCTTCAGGGAAGAACACAGCTCATTGCCTTAAGCACAAAACTGCTTTTTATTTTAAAGTTGACCAGTGTGATCATCTTTTGTCTGTATTGAGGAGTTGCTAGTAAGCACGCGCATCACTTTCTCCAAAATGTTGGCCTCTGAGCACGTCTGTATAGATCCTATGAAAGAAAAAGTTTACTTTAGACTGAAAAACATGTTTAGTACCACATGTATCTCCTACCCGCTGGTATGTGATCTTATAGCCTTGATGCATCTGGTACAGCAATGCTAAAATTCTCATAATTAAGTTAATTCCATTGTGTTTCAGTTCTCAATAATAATGAATAACTGTTTCGTGTCATTTCCTTTCTTCTTTATACACGACAATCTGCTAGATTCATCTTTCCAGGAATACAAGTTAAAGATGATAAGTATAATTTATGATTCCCTTCTGGACTGGGGTTTGTTATTAATAGCCATGTTCACTTAGACTGTCATCTAATCTTTCCTGTAAAGGGCTTATCTTGCTGCTTGTACGCCGAACACAAACTGTTTGCTGTACTCTTTGCTGATTATTGGAATTTCAGTAGGTGAAACGTATGGTGTGCAAAAACAGAAAACAAATTTTTGAGCTCCTATTTTGCTGTTCAGATTTGCAATTTTGCTTCAGACAAATGAAACCAAAGTCTCAAAACTCATCCTACCAGCATGATCAATGCCCCTTTGCCGTTTCTGTGCCAGAGTCCGTGTTTCTTTGCTTTTGTGGTACTTGTATGTTCCCATGGTATCCAAGTACCTCCCGGTTTTTAGTCTCCTTTCTCTTCCAAGAGCATTGCAAGGTGGGACGGTGCTGTCCTCCGCGTCCGCTGGCGGCAGCGTGCCGGCACGGCGCTGAGCGGGGATGAAGTTCAAAGCTGCAACAGGCAGCTCTGCCAAAGCGCCAGCACCAGGGCACGGCAAGGCAGTTCTCGCAGCGTGACGGTTGCGCCGCAAGTGCTGGTTATTTTCTGTGCATCCGGATCTTTATCGGGGTCTCCTGTGGCCACCTGTAGCTGGAAGAGTTGCTCGAGGTGACGTCGCAGCTCAGCATCGCGCCCGAATCCGGCTGTGAGTCGGGTGGTTCGGGTCCCGGGGCGCTGGGCAGGGCCAGCACCCGTGGGGCGCGGGAGGCAGCACCTCGCAGCGGGAAGATAGGGAATGAGAATGAAAAAGGCAGTTGCCCTTGAAATATCGCTTGGTCGATACTTAAAAAGAGCCCTCTTCCCTCAGCGACATCTATTCTTCGGCTTCTGTTTTAAATTGAACTGGTTAGGATTTTCTTTTTTTTTTAATCTGAGCTATTAAAGGAAAATTCGGTCTATAGGGGAAGAAATGAAACAAGAAGCATTTTTCCATGGAGAATGTTGGTATTTTTGTCACAGCTCTTCAGCGATCTGTCAGAAAAATGAATTCCCAAACCCTTCGCTGCGGCCGGCTTTGTAACAAAGCGATGCTTTGGTTTGTCGAGCCAACGCGACGAGCTGGGGCAGAACCGGTGCCCCTCGGGTGGGCTCCCTCGCCCCACTGTCCCGGCTCCCTGCACCCACAGCCCAGCCCCGCTGCACCCGCAGAGGGACGTTTAGCTGTCTTCGTAGCCAAGGGCCAGCTGTTTCCAGACTTTTCCCACAGCCTGCCATAATAAATCTCCTTCCCTCCCTCCCCTTGCACCTGCAAGAGGTTGTTCTTTTTATTTGCAAAGTGGAAAAGTGATTTTTAAAAGGTGAGAGAGTATTTCTAACTTTGATAGCATGATTAGCTTGGCTCAGAATATTGTTATAGCTTATCTTGCTCCTCTGTGATAACTCAGAAAAACAATAAATGTCTTCTTACAGCAGACTGACATTCAGTATTGAAATTGGTCTCCTAATCTTTATGTGATTGCTTTCTCTGTGATAGAAATATTGCCTCTTGTAGAGTATTTATTGTCTAGTTCTTTCCAAAGTATTGACTTTATGTAACAGCTTGATATACATCAAATCCTGTAGAGATTTAATAAACTCTTCTGGTCAGTCTTCTGTTGTAAACACATTGAGATTTATGGTCATCTTAGCGTAAAGCCCTTTTTCGCTGAAATTCTCTGCTTCCAGATATCAAAAGATAAGAATGGGAGCATAGATCACCGTGGAAATCTTAACCCCTGGCTGTCGAGTGTTAGTCAGAAGCGGTTGACGACTAAAGGGCTGAAATACGAGCGATGGGTGATGGCACAGCTGCCGAGGCTGGGGTGGAGGCACCCTAACCCTGCTTTGCTCCCCGGGGAGCCGTTCTCCTCCCCGGTGCACGGCCGTGGGGTCCGGGCCAGCCGGCCGGGCTCGTCCGTCCCTGGCACCGCTCGGCTCTGGGAGGACTCCCACGAAAGAGTCCATCGCAGAGGAGAAATAAAAATTTACTATTATTCAGTCAGGCATAAAGTTAACGTATTGCAGCTACGCTACAGCACCTGTAACTGAAAAAAATGGTAAACTGGGGAAGGCAAATGTAGAGCCCTCGCAAGAGCCGTGCGCGTATCCTCTCTCCCCGCCGTGCTCCGTGTGGTTTTCCACCCTCTGGAGCGGAGCCCGGGAGGCGTTTCGGCACCTGCCTGGCTCCCACCTCCGCTCCTGTCTGCCGCCCCGGGTGGGCTACGGGGCTGGTGCCCTGCGGTTCTGGCCCCGGGAGCGGCGATGGGGAGGGTCGGCAGGGGCTGAGTCGCCGCTCACTGCGGAGGGACGGGGAGAACGCTCCCGAGGCCCTGAGCTGCCGCGGGGGCTGATGCCGTGCCGTGTCTTTTGGGTGCGGGTGGGTCCCGCGGCATCCCCGCCGTCCCCCCCGGTGCCCCGGGCTCTCCCGGCGCTGCCGCCCCAGCCCTTCGCTGCCAGCGGAATGGGGCGGCGGAAGGGCAGGCGCTGCTGCCCGCCAAGTTGTTCGCTTCAGTAATTCCGTATTTTGTCACCAGACCAAACTGATTTAAGTATCCTGTGCTTTGGCATTGGAGGGGAAGGAAATCCAGAAAGCGTGGTCCCTGTAGCCAGTCCTACAGGACTGTATTACACATGCTTATTTTTAAGAAGCAGCTTTTCTCTGTAAAGGAGTCAACTTTCTAGAGGCAGCCTTCAAGAAATCCAGCAGAGCTTTTACAATTCACTCATTAAATGCAAATACACTCTTCTTCATAATACATTAACCTTCCTTTAATAGCATGAAAGCATCTTTTCATTTTACAGCTAAGGTATTAAAAGACTGTATGGTGAGAGATTTTTGGCGTGACATAAATCAATACAAGTCATGGAACAGGGCAGATTCTTGCTTTGTTTGTGTTGGGGAGGGCTCATCGTTTTTTTAAAAGTACTCTTTATTTTATGAAACGAAAGCAGTCACCTTAGGCTGTCAAGTGCGTGCGAACTCTGCTCCCACTGTCTGCTGGAGATCTGCTTCTGGAGTCTTTCTCTGGAAAGTGTGTTCTGGATTAAGGGTTTCCTCTTACCTTGGTAGATTAAGAAGAACAGAGAGATGAATTTCCATTTCCCTTCTGGTGATGTAATTTGATGGGAAAATGCATTTTGCACACTCTCAATGGACTTTGCATTTCCCGCTGTTGTTGTTTGTATTGCTGCCCTTCGGATCTTAGCCCAGCTGAGGATGTGGGTCGCTACTGGAAGGTGGAAGGTTATTTCCTGCCTGCCTATCAAGGAACGTGCTTGTCTCGCTTCTCTAACTGCTCCCTAGCTTGTGGGCAAGTAATTAGTTGGGGTGGTAATGAAGCTACGGATAAACTGGTTGGTGTGCTTCCATCGCTTCACTTCTGATGGGAAACTTCCTGGGAATGACAAAGTGACGTATTTAGGAAAGATGGAAGGAAAACTTGGGTCACGTTTTGAGGCAGGATGACAACCGGCAGCTTTCTGGCGTCTCACTATTTCCCCGCTCTGCAAACCCGTTCCTTGGAGATGCAATAAAGCACGGTGTAAGTGAACGAAAGCGAGAACGGACTTATGGCTCATTTACTGAGGGAAGATTCTCCTTCCTACATATATTGTGTATTATAGTTTACGTTTTATTTAAGATTACATTTTAGGAGCTGTGGTTTTTACACTCGGCTCTGAGGTACCTGAGCAAAGGCTGGGGCGGGAGCTAAACGGCAGTTTGCAGCAGGTTGCACGACGGCACTGATGTTAACGGGCCGACGGCCCGAGCCCCGGGGTCAGCGTCGAGGGGACTGTTCTTGTCGCTTGTTGGTGCGCAGACGGGCGCCGGGGTCCTGGGCGGTGGTAAGTGTAGTGCTGCCTCTGCGAGGGGGGCTCAGGAACACAGCCCCTGGTGAAAAATTATCCTGCTTGCTTCCTCTTCCCGTAGGGTGGTTCTGTCCAAGCGCAGACATGTCAGAGCCCGAGAGTGCTACCCAGTGCCAGTAAATGAAAAATAATCGCTTGCAAATTGCCCTCTCTATTTTTGTAGGCAATATCGCACCAGGCCGGAATCTCCCTCAAAACAAATTTTAGGAACAGCTTCCAGGCTAATTAGTGCTGTCAGCCACCAAGTTTGCTCCTTTTGCGGCACCAGGTTGTTACCAACAGAGCAATGAGCAGAGCTTCCATGCGTAGCTGAAATCTTGCAGCGTTATTTCATCTCTGTTATTTTTCCCTCCTGATCCATCGAGAAATAACTACTTTCAAAGACAGGGACATATTACGGTCATGGAGATGGCTTAGCTGGGACACAGCTAGTCATTTTTCCTTGCTGATATTTTATTAATATATGTTATTAACCTTGATTCTCCTTCCCCATGGTGCTTTATCATCTGAACTAATTAATTCTTCTTGCAAGATTTACAAGGAAGGGATGGGCATGTCTGCATTTGTGAACTAGACGTATCTCCGGGTGGCATTACCTGGCACCAGCAAATGAGGTGGGAATCCCAGCTGAGAAGGAGACCTGGCACACAGCAGACAAAACCAACATACAGCTACCCATAGGATGGTTGAATTTGTCCTGTCCCTTTTAACTGGCACAAACAGTGATGTAGATGATAACCTAAGAAATAACAGAGCTAGTTTTCTACTTTTTTAATGAACATGAAATATCCAGGAAAAATAAGCAATTTATTTGGTTGTTCCCCTCCCACCCAGCATGGTGCCAGAGGGTACAGCACGGAGCAACGCCCTCCTCTTACCAAGCCCAGGGGTGCCCCCATCCCCTCCCCGGGTGACACTCATCCCTGGTTCACCCTCAGTGGGAGCAGCAGGATGCGGCAGAGGGATCCTTTGCTCCTAACGAAGCTCCGGGCTGCAGCCCCCCTGTGCCCTGAGATGCTGCCAGAGGCTCCAGCCCCCGGGATCCACCAGCTGCTCTGGGCCTTTCAAAAGCTGCTATTAGCACTCTTCTTCCTTTTTTTTTTATTTTTTTTTTTTTTGTCCCTTTCTTGTTTTATTTTTTTCTTTTTTCACGCCTTCATGCTACAGAGCTGACATTTGCTAATAGCAGCAAGTTTGTGATAGAAGCAGTGGAAGTCTGGAATGAAATTCTGTGACTGGTACAGCCTAGCAGGGTAAAATGTAATCCTATTAGCAAGTTGAAAATACCGTATGCCAGGGAGAGATGGACTAAGATAAGAAGGGATGATTGTGCTTGTAGAGGACAAAAAAAATACGTACACAAGTTCATTCAAAACTAAATGAAAATTGGCTGGATTTGTAAACAACCTTAATGTCCAGAAAATTGTTCATCTGACTCATCTCGCCCAGATATCTCATTACATTCGGTGACCTCTGCTTTCGCAGCATGGTTTTGTTGCTATTTATCTGCATAGAGCGCTGGTGCCGATTGGAAATGGCATTTCAAAAATTGATGCATTTCCTTCTGAGCCATGGCAGGGCTGTGGAATGGGGAGTCATGCGATCCCACTGTCTGAGGATCGGTTTGTCCGTTCCAGCCCTGCTGATAAATTCTGAATCTCGTCAATAAGGAGATGTTTTGGAGGGGTAGAGGTCCCCGAGTGCCTACAAACCTGGGAGGGCGGGAAGAGCCATTGGAGAGGAACAAGAGGTCTCGTTCTCCTGAAAATCTCCAGCCTTTCACCGAGAAGGTCAAGCGTCCTGGGCTGACGCTCTCAGCTGGGCTCAGCAGAAGTCCCGCAGGGCAGTACGCAGGTATGAACCGTTCCCTGCCCCTCTGAAGTTAGGACCCGTGTCTGGATGGCCGGCGGTGACCTCCCCGAGGCTGAGGCAGCTCTCGTTGCACAGGACAGGAATAACTGGCATTACAGTTTCCTTGCCTGATTTTTTTTCCCCTGACCTTTAAACACCTAAAATCTGTCCGCTACAGTTTTACCTAAAGCCATCCCATGAACAGCTATTGCCACTTGTGCCAACAGGTGGAGCAGAGGGTGAAACAGCTACAGCTCTGAGGGATGTTAAGTGGGCTGGGATTTCAGCTGGAACATTTTATTGCTTTTGATAGTGACAATTCCTCTTCTCTCTCCTCTCCTCTCCTCTCCTCTCCTCTCCTCTCCTCTCCTCTCCTCTCCTCTCCTCTCCTCTCCTC
>JANZLQ010000089.1:318662-360852 GCA_026212715.1 Elanus axillaris | reverse complement strand
TCAAAAGTTCCAAAAGACTATTACCTTGATCCTCATCTGTTTAAAAACAAATAAATGCCATAAGACCAGCAGAACTAAATCATACAGGGTAATAGAAACTTGGTTTATTCTCCTCAGTGTGATGTATACATATATATTACACAGTGTGTGGCTGGATGTTGAATTCAGTCTTTCCTTCAGTTTTTATTCCAGCAAATTTGCTGTTGCGGGATTTTATCGATACTTTTGTTCCAGGCATTTTTGTCACTTGTACAATTAGAATCAACGTAAAATAGACCTGGGTTTCTGTTAGCATCATCCCTCCCAAAGGTATACAGAGCAATTTATAGTAATGTATATCATATACTTTGTGTACAGTCATTGAGTCTTCACTTGGATAAACAAGTGCCATAAGCTATGCCAGTGGATGTCAGTGTCATCCGGGGGCAGAAGGCTGGCTGACCCAGCCTTGTCCCCCTCCCCAGGGCACGTGGGCACCCATGCGCCGTCGGCGAGCCACTGCGACTGGGAAGAGAAGGAGCAGGAAAGCGTTGTCCTTTGTGCCAGGAGAGATCTCAAAATCCAAATGTTGTTACGGGGAGACCGTCTCTGAGAGCAGCCTGCAGTGTTTTACAGACATTTGAGTGTTCTTTCCTTTGAACTAAGCTGCAATTTGTCTTTGTAGATGTCTCTAATACATTAATACAAATGGTGTAAGTAGTAGAAATGCATTATAACGCTGCGCGATGTTGCTCTTAGTAATTCTCCTCCTTCAGCGAGCGAACACTTCCTTGCTCATTTGTATTCATTGTTTTGATGCTTAACTTGAAAAATGTGTATTATACAACAGGCTGAAATCCATGACGAATAAAAGAAAAGAACCCAAGGGGATAATAAGCATCTCTGCACTGCTGTGATGTCTCATGCTGCTAACATCAAAGCAGCCAAAGATATTACTGCTGTGCCGGAGAGGACAGGGTGCGTACCACGGAGCTTCATCTTCCCAAGTGGATCGGAGCCTGCGCTGCCAGGGAAGCATGGGGAACGCTGCCCGGCCTGCTGCTCCTCTCGCGGGCTGGTCTTTCCTTCCCCTTCCCCTTCCCCGCAGTCGCTGTGGTTGGGTCACAGCGCTGAGCTCGCTTCTGCGCACACGCAGCCCCAGGGCAGTGCCGGCTGCCGTGACATGAGATGGGGCGGAGGGCTGTGTGTATGCGCGTATATATATATATATACACACACCCCTTCACGTATAGCACCCACCTTGGAGTTTCAGCATGGCACACGTGCTGTGTAAGGGAGCTCAAATTGTGAACTACTTCTGGGAAAAAGTGGACCTGTTAAGTGCCGGTGAAATTCTCAACAGTTCTGTTTCATACAAAACCTTGCTTTTTGTGAAACAGTGGGCATTCCTCCATCCTCAAGTGGCGAGAGCTGTAGAGAGGTGTACCTGCCGGACAGGTAATGCATCACCTAGTTGGAAGTAGAAATCAAGGTGGTTTTGAGCAGAAAATGCAGGTTTTGCCTCTTTGTGTTTCCAGCATGTTTTATCTTGTTGCTGTAGTTTAACAGGTAGTTTCATAAGCTGTAGCACCTGTGAAACCTGGTTTCCTACAGAATTGTCTCAAGGCTGAGCTGACGTGTCTTTGATGTTTAAAAAGAGTTGAGCCCGTTCCTCGGGGATATTAATAAAGGATTTCTGAACTATCCAGCCACTTAACTGTCATGAAACTTGCAGGAACTTCGTATCTTTGCCATCCCAGCCCCTTGGCTGAAATCAGCCCAGGCGAAGTAAACTCACATGGATACACGCAGGAGATGCACGTGTACATGGAGAGATCTCATGAGCTTTGTTTCTGTACTGAATTGGACTAAAAATAAACACTGAAGTGGGTCAGGCTGCAGCAGAAAATACAGTCTTCAGCAGGTTCCTCCACGTAATTTAATTTGTTTGGGTGTTTGTGCTAGCTGCTCCTTCATCCTTTGCCCTTCTGGAGTAAACATCTTCCTCGCTGAAAAAGTCCCCCGTAAAAGCCGCGGGCCACCTGAGCCGAGGAGGAGCTGGGCTGCGTCCCCATGCTTTCCTCCATCCCTCTCGTTTTCTTTTGGCTCTTCCCGTCTCCCTCTGCTCCGTACACTCACTTCCCTGTAGCTGGAGATGAGGAGCTTCAAGGGAAGGTCAGGAGCAGGCGGGTGCCGGTCCCCCGCGGTTTGGAGGAGCGGGGCTGCTGAGGCTCTCGCCCCGCTCGCTGCGGCTCCTTCTCCCTCCCGTGCCCGGCTCTCCTCCGCCTCTCGCCCGCCGGCTGGTTGGATGCAGCTGCCCGTGCCCTCGAAACGCGAGGAAACTTTCAGGTTCTCTTGTTAGTTGTGAAGGATGAAGTGGGAATTTTGCATCGCCACTGCATTTAAGAAGGACTGCAGAAACAACTGGGGATTGGCGAGAAAGGGCAGGAATGCGCTTGAAGGTGTTGCGGCAGGAGAGACCGAAAGGGGCTGGAGGAAGAGACGGTGGGCAGGGGCACATCACAGCTCTCACTAAAAATATTCTAAAGCTAATAAACACTCTCCTGAACTCCTTTAATCTCAAGTCCTTTTAGTTAATCTTTCATCTCTCCGGCACATCTCTTGCCACATACTCTGAAGCCTCTCTCCTGAGAGCACGGCGCCCGCGGGCAGGCTCGGGATCCCAGCTGGGGGAAGGTTCTCCTCTCGCGGACTTTAGGTAAGGCTTGATGTGCAGGGCTGGCTGGGCAGGAGGGTTTCCTAGGAGGAAATCAGTTTGGGGTGTTTAAAGCAAGAGCTGTAGTAATTGGAATAAAGCTCTGGTGGGTGTGGGCTCAGCTCCTGCCCTGCTGCGTCTTTCGCACCCACGGGCCGTGCAGCTGCGCTGGGCTGCTGCGTGCTGCGACGCTACGTAGACGTGGCTCTGCAAAGAAGGTCTTTAGGCAGGACCTGGGTGAGCCCGTGAAACGGCAGTGTCCGAGTTAGCGCTCTGCACCCTGTGTTGAGCTCCTGGCTCAGCCGAGCCTTCCCTGGCAGGACGGGGCAGGAGAGGAACCTGCACGTCCCTCCACGGGTGAAAATGCCAGGTGCTAAGTAAGTTGGTTTTACAATGAGAACCAGCAGCTACAAATGAAAAGCCAGAAAAATCAAAGGAGAACGAGGGCAGCCCTATTTCTTTTTTTAAGATGTCTTTTTATAGCAGATGCAATAATCAGGTGCGGCGCAGCTGAGCAGAGCGGTGATGGGTTCTGCGGCTCCTGCGGTCTCACCCTGAGACCTGCTGTCTCCCAGGCAGCCGCGCTCTGGCGAAGCACATCTGCTTGCGCTCATCCCAGCAGGACCTACTTATGTCCCGTGTCATGTCTGACACCGCTCTCCTGCCCATTCAGTCTTGCGGTAGTGGCTGGGAGTTAATTGTCTGCTCCAAGGTGATCTGGGCTTCAGTGCTCTCGATGAGCAATTCCCTTTGAAGTGGCTAAAGGGAAGGTTTGGGTTATTCCATATATAGTTGTCTTTAGTCACCCCATCCAAATTCTGCCTTGTGATCAAGACTCCGGAATCCTCTAAATAGTTTTGAGCTATTACCATCGCGGATTTTTACCGTGTAGGCGTACCTGTAAAAACCATTAATATTCAAATAACTTTGCTAAATAAGCCACTATGCCAGAGTAGTTATTTATTACTATTTATGATGACAGACTTATCTTACTGATTTCTCCAATGCATTTCTCCAGAGGAAATTAGATACAGTACTTAGTTTAAGCTGCGCCAGGGAGAAAATGTTTCAATAAATACTTAACAGCTCATCTGGAGAGATGGCAACTATTGGTATGTCCTTCACAATGTCACATTGGTCATTAAGTCTGGTTTAAAATTCAGTTGTTTATTTTCTCCAGGAGAAAGGTAACCCGGTGGTTTCAAAGTGGGGAAGAGAGTGCATGCAGAAAAATCAGTCTTGAACTCTGAAACCTTGAATCTAAGGGCTTTTTTCTCTTTCTTTTTTTATTCTCTTCTGATAGAATCACCGGGGAATAAATCACCAGGCAGCTTTTAAGACCTTCTGTTTGCATACGTGGCTCTAGAGGGCGAGGTGATGGTGCCAGCCAAAGCGTGGGTGCCACCCGTTCGTGGCGAAGGCAGCTGTCAGTGCCCAGCGATGGCACTTGGCTGCATCCCTTGCGCTGCTCTGGGCAGAGGGTTCGCAGCCGGAGCTGCAGCACCGTCCCTTCCCTTGGGACTGCATGTGGCCGGGAGCAGCTCAGGAGGAACGCAGCACAGCGTTTCCCGAGGGATTTCAGCACCTTTCTGGGAGGAACTTAACAACAGATGACACGGGGAAATTTCATTTCAGTTACGTGGAAGTTTTGCTTGGGAAGCAAGATGAGTGGCTGCATGAAATACATTCAAGTAAGCAAATGATTTGTCTCGGTCTCAGATTTTGCCAGTTAAAAAACCTACCATAGTTTCCAGCAGGCCTGAGAAACTGAAACAGCTGGCAAAATAATGAAAAACGTTCCTACACGCTTCTACCTAAATTGCAGGAGGAACGTAGGGAAATTGCATCCTGATTTACTTGAAATAACAGAAGAGGAGCTGCAAAGGATGAGTTAGATTGGGGAGAAACCTTTGCACTCCTACATAAGCTCACAGAACTACTTATTTCCAGTGCTAGCCCCTGTTTAAGCTGACTCCTCAGTTCTGTTGCTGGTACTGTTTCAGGCAGGGAAGCGACTCAGGGTCGCCCAGTTAATTTATTAGCAAATAACTGATGATCCAGAAGTAGATTCGGGTACCAGCTGGGACCCGGATGGCTGGCGGGGGCTGCCAGCCCACATCGGCCAGCCGCGCGTGCCGGCGATCCCGGCGAGCCGGCAGGTCCTTCTGCGGGTGTTCGCGCTTGCAAAACGTCTGGGTGCTGTTCCCGGGGCAGGGCAGGACGGCTGATGGAGCGGCCAGGCGCCGTCCCCGCGGAGGCGAGGGGAGCAGGAGGGGCCGTGTGGCTGGGTGGCTCACCCACGGCGAGAGGGCGAGCAAGGGCACTCCTCATAGACGGGTTTGATTTACTTCTTCGAGTGTCTTTCCTATTGATTTGTAAAGACTCAAATATGAACGTTGTTTTGCCGCTGAGTCTGAGGTAATGGGGTTTTTTCAGCAGTTAACTTATTATACAGCCTCAAATGTCAAGAAATGCACCTACCAGCCCATCTCTGCATTAATAACTCTATTACCAGCTCTAGCTAGTTTCAGAATAAACTCTAAAATTACAGCTAAACAAATAAATTGCATCTAGCTGCAGAAGTCAAATGAGCTAATCCCTCCTCGTGCTTGGAAAAATGTTTTCTCTATAGCTTTTCTGACATGTCAGGTTATTTTTAGCCATAATTAAAATCCTAACATACAATGTCATAGAATCCATTCTATTAACTGATGTGCCAGCACTTTTTTTTATTAAATAGACTATAAAAAGTTTTTAATTTTTAGTATTTGGAGCCTTCAAGGAGAAAGCGCCCCTAACATTGATGCCTGATGACAGTTAGTCAATGAATTCAGAAAAAAACCCAGTGGTGGTTCTGTCTGTCTCCCAGCTCTTGCTAGCACTAAATTACAGAATTAATAGGCTTTTAGAAGAGACTGACACATAGTTACTGTGGAAAAGACAATTAAATGTGGAAAGCCACTTTTCTCACCGCATTTAATTTTAACTGGAGGCTTTGAGACTCAATAAATCTTTTTCTTATTTCATTCTCACATTTTCCACAGGTATTCAAGTCTTTAAGGAAAGTACCTGATATAAGTGACTTAATTTTTCCTTCCCCTGTAGCCTTTGCTTTCCTCAAGTCTCCCCCCACCCCCGCGAAAAAGGTGAGGCGCTTTCTGATGGCCAACATTTTGTTTTCTTTGGGATTGCTGGTGCTAAAGTGGCTCAGGTGTTGTGAAAATACAGCCGGACAGGAGTCCCGGTCCCTTCTGGGACTTTGGCAAATCCAGCTAGGGGAAAAAGGGCGGACGGGGCTGTGTGCCATCGGGAACGTCTTGGGGCAGTGGGACCGGGGCGCGGGGGTCCGTGGTGGGCGAGTGCCGGCGCCGCGGCGAGGGGACGGCGGAGATGCCGGGGCGCAGCCTTCGCCAGCTCCTGCCGGGACGCTTCCCGAGCGGCTTCGGCTCCCGCCGGCTCAGCCCCTCGCCGCGGGACGGCACGGTGGCCACTGCTCCTGCTCCTCCTGGGCAGGTACCGTTGTCTTCATCCTCTCCTGCCACACGTGCTCCTGGCCGCTGCAGGCTTTGGCAGGAATTATCTCAGCTTTCTCACTGATTTTTTATTTTATTTTATTTTTTTTTAAAGAAAACAAGAGCATCATGAAAATGCAGAACTTTTTGGCAGCTTTGGAAACAGATTCAGAAAACCTTTTTTAAGGCATTGGGACTAGAAGTGAGTGACCTTTTTTGGTCAAAATATTTCATCTCTTTCTTGAAATGCTTCGGCTTGCTGTTCTCTGATGAAAGATTTTTTTTAAATCTTATCCAAAATGATTCATCATTGCAGAAAACCCTTTAGCTGTGTTTTTCTTAAACCCACCCCCCAACCATAAAATTACAGTTCAGTCTGACCCAAAATATTTCACTTGCCCCAGTACGAGCAAACCTTTTTTGGTTTTGTTTTTTTATTTTATTTTAATTCACTGACAGTTTAGTCCTCTGTAAACAGTGGAGTCTGTTGTTATTTGAAGATAGAGAGCAAGAGGATACTCTGAAAAAGCAAACCCTTGTAGCCTTTCCTTGGAGCTCCCCATGTCCTCCCTGCCCGGCTCCTCTTTCCCTGCTGCACCGTGCCGCTCGCCTGGGACACTGCAGCCGACTGTGGTGAAGCTGTGCTGCCTTTCCACCCAAGCCTTTCCTTCCTTTTCTTGTTTTCCTGCTTAAAATCCTGCTTCTCCCAGTTTCCTCACACGAGCATCCGGTTTGCTCACCTGCAGGTCTGTCAAGCATTGCTGTCTGTCTAAGTGACAGCAAGAAGTACACGATAGAGCCTTCTTTCTTGATCCAAAAGAAACTATGAAGCCAAATTTGTTATGATTCCTGAGCCTTATCTGAAATGACAGCAAATCAGTTTGTCTTTAGCACAAAACCAAACAGAGCTTAGCCCAAGATTTTATGTTTCGTATGTGGATTATTGGGTTAATTGTCTCTAGGTGGTGCTCTGGCTGATTTGCATGAGCAAATGCTTAATTTACTACAAGATCTTCAGAAAGAAACAGTAATTTGCAAGAATTTGGGGTTGTACAGCACCAACTGATTATTTTTTGCTTTAAGAGAGACCTATGTACAGTACCATAAAATGTCCAAGATACAGGAATCTCTGCTCCTGTAAACAGCTGTTGTCAGTGATATTAAAAGTATGGACAGATGCTCAAACGCTAAATCTGGACAGGGATCCCAACTTAGTTGAAAGTAATAAATAAGGTACCCGCACCAAAAAGCAGAGGTGCCAATTTAGTGCTAGAGATGTTGAGGTTCTAGAGAATCTCTCGAAGGCATGGATCTCTAAATTCACACCAGGTGCTGCCCGCTGCTGCCTTGCTCAAGGATTTCACTGTCTCTCACTTGTGGGATTTTCATTTTTTTAATAGCCCCGACAAATGAGGGTAAGTGGAAGAAGGCTGGTCCTGGTTCTTTTTTGAGGACAGGAGAAATGGTGAGTTTAGCACAAAGCCATCAGTCATAGCAGAGACTTTTGGTTTCCTCAGCAACCCTTGGATGAGGTCCTGAGTGTTGCCCAAGGTCACGCCAAGACTCTGTGACAGCCATAAAATTAGCCCGTCTGCTGCCACCAGTCCTGCTGAACACCGGGGGTGGGAGAAACGTTCGTTCCAAGAGCTGGGGTTAATTAGCCTGCCTTTAATAGTATGGAATAGAACTTTAAATTTGGTTTAAAAACATTTGGTTTAAGAAATAGCTAAGAATGGATTTATGCAGCCTAAATAGGCTGCTCTCTTGCTGTTGAGATGAAAACAGTAATGATTCAGCGTTTCCCAAACACGTGATTGCTCTCTTTGTAGGCTTTATTAGGACAGCCTATTTAAAAAGCCTCTTGGAAAGCTGTCGGCGCAGCATCCTGCTAAATCTCTTAACTTGCCGAAATTTGTTCAATATCAAGTTCCCTAGGTGTTTTGACCTTGAGTGGAAGCACCAAGAGACCTAGTGAGGCAGTCGCTCCTCCTGGTCTTGGGGCATCGTGGTCCCCCGATCAGGTACGGTTGGGCTGAAGTCCATCGACAGTCTGAGGGGTGGTAGAGCCCGGCGTGGAGAGGGGTGATGGAAATGCCCTGACATTTAGCCATGCGAACAGAAGTTCGTTCTGATGGAAACTTCGGTGGGGGCAGCAGGACGCGGGGTGGGGGGAGAGCTTTAAATCCTTTCCTCCTCCTGGACGTTTCTGACGTGCCTCCGCCTTGGTCCTGGCAGGACCCTCGTAAGCTGTGGTCGTCGGCTCCCTGCCACTGCGAGCTCCTGCCTGGAGCCGATTTTAGAGCAGCTGCCCTTGCAGCGCCGAGGCAGCAAAGTTAATGTGGGCGACGCTTACGTCTCCCTCCCCACCGGCTTCATGTCCTGTGAATGGTTAGGTGTCCCTGTACGGAGTGACGGAGCCCATTACCCCTTGGAAGGAGCCGTGTCTCTCTGACTGTAGGGACTGGGGGGACTAATTCCAACCTGGCACTTAACTTCCCGACGGCAGCAGCATGCTGAGACACGTCCTGGCCATACACCCGTCGCTGCTTCCCACTTAACTCGCTGACGAACGCCCTGGCCTCGTCTACCAGCAGGAAGGGAGACGGATGTGTTGTCAGGCTCGCAGCTACAGCCTGACGGGGGTCTAGCACAGCCGGCCCCGCCTGTGCCGCCGGGCGGCCGAGGGGTGAAGGAGGCTGCTGCTGCGCGCTGGTTGTGCTCTCCGAGTATTATAATCAATTCCATTATGATATTGTCGGCGAGAGTGAAATGAACTTGCAGTAGCTTAAAGCAAGATAGGTTAATTAAAAAACCTTGATCAAAGCGTCATAAACCACATAAAAGGTTCCATCTTTTAATTATTTTCAAATGGTCTCTCAGGCAGTGAGGCCAGAAAAAAGACCCTGTTCCCAGGGCCCGTGAGCTGTGAAAATTATTGTGTCATCACATTGGATTCAGTTATCACTTGCTTTGCAAACGAGAAAAGGGCAAAGTTCAGGAGAGACCCGCTTGTTGAGGATGGAGAGGAGGAGTCGGTGATGACTGCTTCGCCTGTCTGCCGAGCAAGCCCAGGTCCTGCCCCGCAGGCTCCAGCCCATCTGCCGTGTCAGGCGGCTCCGATGCTGCTTGCCCCAAAAGCTGTGACTTGCTGGGTGTGTTCCTGACAGCTGGAGGACTTCGAAAAGCATCGAGCTTCCTTGGTACCAATGGTCCTCCTTTGTGCAGCAACACGCCGGCGAGCCAGCACCATCTGATACGATGGGAGCTGGAGGAGGACAGTTTCAGCCGAGCTCTTGTGAGTAGGCGCAGACTAGCCGCTATGGATTCTGCTACCAAACAGTAGAGACCAAGGACAGATCCGAGAGCACGACTTTTGCACTTGCTCTGAGGTCCGGCAGTACTGCCACGAGGATAATTCCTGGTCTGGGGTTTTAGCGGATGTTCGTATCAGTTATATGACAAAGGAGAGACAACGTGGTCTTGAAGTTTCTTCCGAGCGCCGGCTGTGTGCTGATACGCGTGTAGCACCGTTCAGCAGGTTGGCAGCAGAAGTAAGGACAGCTCTCGGGTCGTCTCATTCTGCTCTGCTCTTCCTAAACCCTGTGAATAATTTACAACAAATGGTATGAGGAAAATCATAAAAAAAATGCCCGGGTGGATGAAGATTGACAGCGGGAGAGAAAAAGGAAGGTGCAGCCTGTGTAAGAGAAGAGGGGAGCTTTCCAGCAGCACCCGCTGCTGTTCAGGGTCCTCGCCAAAGCCCTGATGTCGTTGCTGGGGCATCGGCATCGGCACACCTCGGCGTGTGACGTGGGTGCGTCCGCTCCCGCTGCTTGTGGGCGAGCACTGTGCGTTGTGGCTTTTATTGTGGTTTTCTTCATCACCTCCGCCGCGGGGCTGCTGTTCCACAGAGCAGCAAGTCCCTGGGCCGCTCCGTCCTTCAGCTCCATCTGCAGCATCAGTTCTCCGGTTCTTGGGACCGCGTCAACCGGCAACACCCATGGTTTTATACCGAGCCATCCTGTTTCTGCCCTGTAAAATCTATTGTGTCTGATTCGAGAATATGGCAATAAGGAGAGATTGAAAGCATGTTAGCCTTTAGGGGAGTGGGCTGAGACGGCTGTGGTGAGCGTCTGAAAGTGCAGAAACTGCTCTTACCGTGATCAAGAGAACAACATGCTCCCCATTTATGCCGTGTTTGGAACAAGGAATAAAGCTCTTGGGCTGTGGTGAGAGAGGTCCAGGTTAGGCATCATCGGGGGGCTGGTGAATTGCTGGCAGAGATTCCTTCTGCAGGTAATCCCCAGCCTTGACGGTTTGGACAAGCGCGTGCCGGCAGTGACAACAGGAACAGCTGGCCCTTCCTGGGATCAGGGAAGGGACCAAACAACTCCTCAGCGTCCCTCCTGGCTCTCTGCTTCTGCGGTGAGACACTCGCCGCTTGCGTACCCTCCACCCGGGGCTACGGACGCCCCTGCAGTACAGGATAACTTCTGTTTGCTTGCTGTCGGTGCAGGTGGGTTGGGTGACCGGCTGGGTTCACCGAGACCCCGCGGAGCACTCGGGGCCAAGGCAGGGAGCTGTGCAGAACCTCCCAAGCTGAAGAGCAGGATCTGTGCTGCCCGGGGCCTGCTCCAGCTGAGCTGGGCTTGGCAGCCTGTCGTCTTTTCAAGCTGTGAATCTCGCGCTTCGGGAATAAGGTTTCAGGACCTGTTGGATGTTTGGTTCTCGCGAACGCTTTCTGCTGTTGGATTGAAATCAAACTCGTCAGCTCTCCCAGCAGCCAACGCTTCCGAAGCTGCCTTTTTGACCTAAAACAACTCGCCATGCTTCACAAACCACATAATTCAGCAGCGAAGTGTGACCCCCTCTGGGGCACGATGCACGTATTTACTGCAGTGAAGGCACTTAGGTCAGAGGATATGGAACCATTTATCCAAGGAAGGTGTCAGTGGGAATTTTACGTTACAAATTATAATTACGCAGTCTGTTGAAGGGTAGATGGGAGATGCAAATGCAAGTCTTCCCAAACGTAGCGTGGTGTCCTGGTATTGAAGGTGGCAGTGCAGGAACACGCTGTAGTGAGCGTAGCAAAGATGCTTCCTACTCCCCTCCTCCCGGTATGTGAAATGGGACCAGAGCAGTGTGTGCTTTCTTCTGCCCGTTGGCTTTTGTACCTCTTTATGCTGGAAGAAGCTTGTATTTACTATACATTATATACTTAGAAAATGCCAGCCCTGTAATGCTAACTGAAGGCAGTTAAACAGTAGTATGAATACAGATAAATAGCATTGCCGGTGCAATACTGGGATAGTCTGGGCTGTCTTGAGCAGGGTACTGCAACTGCAGAGACTTTCTTTTTTTCCTGTTGGTTTTGGACGTCGTGCAATTGTTGTTTCTATCCTATCATTTTAGCCCCTGTGATGTGATTTTTGGAATACAATGATTCCTCGCGTAATGGCCTTTCATCACAGGTTTGAACCCAGCAATACTCCTTTTCTATCCTACAGGGTTTTATTGTGAGAGGGGAAAGAAGTGCCCAGAGAAAAGAGCAGCATACTCTCATGCAGCTAATAAAACCAGGGTGTGAAAAGCATTCCGTCTTCCTTTCCCACCCAACAACGATGGACTCCAGCAAGTAGGCTGCAGCACCACGGAAACGTGGGAGGTGTTAACAAACCATTTTTGCACCACCTCCGTTTGCCTTGGAAAAAAGCTGACCGTATATCCACTGCCCACAGGAGAAGAACAAGGCCTCCCCAGGGAGGGAACGCGGTGGCCCTGAGCCGGAGCGGTGGCTGCGGGGGGGCAGGCGAGAGCCCGGGGGGGCCGGGGGCAGCCGGGGGGGGCCGGGGGCTCCGCAGCCCTCCCGAGCACACCGGCCGCCGCGGGGCTGAACGGAGGGTTTGAGCTGCTGCATCCCGCGTGCGAGATGGGGAGGTGGTCCACCGCATCCAGCCGTGTGCTGACTTCAAGTGGACCTTTGGGCTCTCTCTGTTAATTAATTGATTTGATGAGAAGTCAGATTAGTTACTAAGCATGCATGCCTCAAAAGCCAGATTACAGAGCAGCCTGCGAATCTCTCTGTGGTGCGGGGCCAGCCACTCGGCCAACACAGCCAGCGCTGGTCTTCATCTCCCGCGTGCTCCGACACGCGCTCCTGCCCTTTTCCCTCGTTTTTCTTTCCTGTCAGATCTTGTTCTGCGGGTTGCACTCTGCCAGCGCTGAAGAGGACAGCTTTTTCCACCTCAAATACAAATCTGCACAGCCCACTCGCCTATCAGTTTCAAGATGTTGAATATTCCATATCAGTTTCAATATTTTTATTACAGCGAGATCAAAACACAGCATCCTCTGGAAAAAGGAGGAGAGCTAAAGCCGGGAGAAAGTGTAACAAAAGCACCGGCGAGCAGAAGTTGTGGTTAGCCCCTTCCCAGAAAAATAATCTGCCCAATCGTGAGCTTAGCACTTAAATACAGCAGCACGCAGCAGGAGCAGCTAAGGCTTTGTGCGCAACATAATCTTATCACGGACTATTTGAATAAGAAGCACAGCTTCATGCTTTTCCTTTTCTATAGAAGAGATTTATTATGAAAAGCAGGTCGCTGCTTCAGAGCACATATGAAAACAGTTGGCTTCATAACCTTGGGAAAAAAAAGATAAATAAAGAAATCTCATGAGACACATGTGAGAACCTAGGAAGTATTAAAACATATGTTGGAACATATTGATCCCTGAAAGCCTCCTGCAGCAGATATGAATCTTTTTCATTTCCAGCCACACTGATACTTTAATGAGGACAGTGTGTGCCTCTCACCTGTATAAATCATTTATGCAGATTTTTGCAAAGCCCCCAACACGGAGCTGTGCCTCAGCCAGTTGGAGAAGCACAGTGCCATATGTCTCGGCTTAGGTGGATCAAAGTGGAGGTTGGCCGGGGCTCTGCAGAGAGCGGAGCTGCAGCCGGTGGCCTGGGAGCGAGCTCCGCGGGGTCGGAGGACCGCTGCCTTTTGGCAGGTCAGAGGGACACCCAGGGACCTGCTGCTACATTTGACCTGCAGATCAGCATCCCTCTTTCTATTGCTTGTCCATCCCACCATTCTGAGTGCTGCTTGCTTATTTGAGTAGCAAAGCGTCTACCACACCTAGGATGGGCAGCAGTGGCGAATCCCAAGCGTGTTGCCTAGACTGGTGCGTTCTGTGCGTTGTCTCCCAACGGTACAGCAGTAATTTGGTTGAGAAAATGCTGGAACGAAAAAACAGAGCCACTTTCTTTAACTGTGTTTGTGTCCCTGTTATTTTCAGTTCAGCAGCCAGCTAGCTAAGTGTCTTCCTGCATGAGTCACTGAGGGTATGGTTAAGTTTTAAGTGGTATCAGGAAAACTATATTTAGAAACAGCAGAACCAGCCGTTCTAGTGAAAAAGATCTCGGACACGTTAGCCCGATGTGTGAAGAGGGCCCCGTGTGTTGGAGCAGAGGGCTGGAGCTTGGCACGGCTGCGCGTTCGGCTTTGTCTGGGTGCGCTGGTGAGCCCGTGCCAAGCCGTCGTGGGCTTCTGACGGGCGGTGGGGACCTCGGTCCGGCTGCGGGTGCTGCTGGCCGCTCGCTCCAAGAGTCTGCACCCACACGTGCTCCCTGCCTGTGCCTTTGTGCCCGCACCGCTGTCAGCCACCTCGTCCCACCTCCCTGCTCCTGGTGACATGATGTTGCTCAGTATGAGCAGAGTGCCTGAACTTGACCCTTTTATTCCTATTTCAAATACACCAGTTTTGCCTTTTTCTCCCCCAAAAGTGTATTTGCAATAAACACAGCACAGGCTTAGGAGGACGAAAAGCTGAATCACAGCTATGAAGATACTTGGCTGTATTTTAAATAGGAATCACAGCAGGTACAACAGCAGCCATCTACCGTTGACGCACTTCAGATGTATCAAAAGACATTTTTTTCCGCTGTTGAATTATTGTTAATTATTCTTAAAAAAAATTGCTACCATGCAACATTAATTCAGGAGAAGAAACTGTAAGTTCCTTGCTATTCTCTTAGGCTTGTTTTCACAATGAATTAATGGGAGTTAATTTAGCACTGCACAACAAACAGTACCACTGAAGGAATACAAACTAGGTCTTGCTTCCTAACTTCTTCCTCCCTCATGTTAGTGCCCTTCTTTGTTCTTTATTCTGTGTGGTACAAAAGGTCTTAGTCTGGCAGATAGTAAATTTGCTGAAAAAGCAGAAATCAGGAAAAAATACTGCATGATTCCCTCCTCTTGTGAATATTAACATCTTGGTACAGATACACTGCTCTACCAGTGGAAAAAAAATGGTAAAAACCAGGCTCTAATTCTTTGTAGTAGGTTAATATTAGTATTCGCAAACAGTATTTGTGTTGTTCTGTCTATGTAGCATGTCCTTCGTCCAAGATTGATTCAAGTTTTATGGAGCAAGCACCGCTTCAGCCCACAGATGGCACCTTGACTTGTCAATCGTTTCCTCTAAAAATGCAAGAGTTTTTAGTCCTCGCTGAGATGGAAAACTAAAATAACCAATTTGGAAAACGTCTTGAATCGTAGAGAGGCTTTTTATAATCTATTCAAACTGGGCTTGAAGGAGAGAAATGGCTTTACCCCAGAAGTATCAAAAAATACATAACGTTAGTATGCCCATTGTGTAGGAAAATCTTCAAATCCCCAAAAGCTGGAAGTCGAGGTCACCTGTGCTAACGAAGGGCTCGTTTAATGCTGCAGCTCCTGCAGACGTCTGTGGAAGCCAGATGCTCGGCGAAAGGTGGTGTCCAAGTGTTACGTGACTAAAAGTCTCTTAAATAGTAATTTCCAGAAGCCTAATGCGAATCTCTGGGGCCTCCCGGGCCAGTCCAGAGGCTGGAGGGATGCACGGCGGTTCCTCGGGCGTCCTGGGGAGCACGGGCTGCTCCTGCCTGACGCTCTGTCTCTGTGGTGCCGGAGGTGAGCTCTCATTTTTACTGCAGTGGACGTCCTCTCTAGAAGGTCACGAAGGACAAGAGGTAGTGGCCGCAAGTGGTACCAGGGGAGGGTTAGGTTGGATAGGAGGAGAAAATTCTTCACTGAAAGGGTTGTCGAGCACTGGAACAGGCTGCCCGGGGAAGCGGTGGAGTCACCGTCCCTGCAGGTATTTAAAAGACGTGTAGACGTGGCGCTTAGCGACGTGGTGGTTTACGGGTGGGCTCGATGAACTTAAGGGTCTTTTCCAACCTAAATGGTTCTGTGATTCTATAAAGTTATCGCTGAGTCAGGAGACCAGTGTTGCAAAATCACCTGGGCTGTTGGGTTGATGTAAAACCTCGCACCTTGTCATACCGCCCGGGGGTGGTTTTGGGGAGCCCCGTGCTGGGTGGACTTGGAGAAAGAGGTGTCCGGAGGGTTGTGGTTGCGCTCTTGGAGTCACGGGGCAGACCCTCTGCACGTTATCCCTGACTCTCCACTCCCTTCGCAAACATTTCTCTCCCTTTTTCTGTGGTGTTTCAGCCCAGCTCCCATGCTTGCTGCCTTGCTCACAGCTTTCAGACGGCGTGAGCGAAGGAGGCGGTTTGGTGCCTTTCCAAGGGGTGGTGCGGGTCAGAGCTGCTCCCAGTCCGGTCTGACGCAGGCCGGAGAGCCAGCACCACGCTCGGGGGAGTGCAAGCGGGGGGAAAACCCGGCTGATTTCAGCTGCCACAAGTTTTGACCCCATAATTGAGAGGGGGAGGTAGGGTGAGGGGTAAAAAAACCTGCTTACGTTTTTTCTGCACGAGGCAGGGCACGTGGCGTTCTTGTGCTGCTTTATTTTTTAATATATGAGGAAGGACCCTCTGCCAGGAGCGTCGGGGCAGGGGGAAGGATGCTCCCATCCTTCTGAGAGATCACAGACAGAGCGAGCTGGTTTTTTATTTGCATAATGAACAAAGAAAATCATTTCTGAAAATTATACCTAGATGGTTTCAAAGATCTATACCAGCATTTAGTGGAGACTGGGGGGGGGAGCAAAAGGGAGGAATGACACACAGAGAACATTTCATTCAAGCAATTAAAGAATCACTACGCTTTTATGATTAACTTCATGTTCATAGGTTGAATGCAAAAGCTGTTAGTAGGGGCATTGCTATTCCATACCTGACATGAACAATGGGAATATTTGTTCTGCCCGGGAGGATTACACCTTCCATTAATCTAAGTTTTATTGAAAGTTTAAATAACAGACAGACAAAATTTGATCAATTAGCAGTGTAATTCCAAGGAGATGTCACAGTGAAATTAAATCTCAGGCACTTTTAATGCAAAGAAGCCTAGGAGCTCCCTCCAGTTTTCTTTCTCAGTAACAGTGTTTATATTTTAATTGAAAGTTTATTCTGCTTTGTGCGTCTTCTACTAAATTTTAATTTAACACTGTAATGAGAACAGTTTTATATTACAGTGTTTGAAGCGCTTCGCAGATAAGTCAAAGGCTGTCTCAGAAATGAAGGAAACAAGTTTTTGGTAGGATTCACTAGCCATGGAAATCTGAAGAAAAGAGATTTTGTGAAGACTTAGGGAAAAGTGAGCGAGAATTGGTACTTTGATGGAGAAGGATGCCAAGGGGGGAACCAGACAGCTGTGGTTACTGTGACACTCCCCTCGCAGCCCTGGCAGGACACGCTCAGAGATTCCTCGCGGTTCCCATCGGTTCCAGCCAGCGAAGAGTCAGTTGCGTCTGTTTTCTTGCTGCTTATTTCCTCTGCTCAAGCAGAGATGTTGCTCACCGACTCCACCTCCACATCACCAGTCCTTCCACTCCCCATGCTGTAACAGCCCCTTTCTTGCCATTTTTCCATTTCTGCTTTCATTACGTTATATCATATTTTTTTTTGTCCCTGGCAAAATATTATTGCTATCGTTACTGTTCAACACTTCTTCCATTTTTATTATCATAAATGTCGTTCTTCTACAGTAAACACCAGAAGTGCCACAACCTTGCTGTGAATCTATTTCAGCATTATCTCTGGAGACATCTCTCATCCGAAAAGGAGGAGTACTGAAAATACATGTATATATATTTTTTTATATGTACGTATGTCAGAGATCAGCTTCTTGGGTGGCTGAAGCAATGCAGATCTACTGACGTGCACAGTTCTAGTTCCATTTACACAATAAGAGTTTCTGGTTGAGCCTAGGCCTTCGGCACTCCTGCAGAAAGCTCCCCAAAAGGGACAGGCACTCCAAATTTAACAGAAAATATTGCTGAGGAAAGGTTTCTTGGGAACAGTGGTCGCACAGGACAAAACAGCAGGTACCTAAGTTGCCCAGTGTGCAACGCACAGGTTTTGATGGCAAATCACTTCAGACTATTCCCCTATCTATTACTGTCAGATAAGCAAATACCAGGAGGAAGTGCTGCTTATTAAAATTAATAGACGTGGCTGTACATACCTGAACATCTAATTATTTTTAACTATATCTGCAAAGCTGATCTGTTTGCAGAGTCCTGCTGCATCAAGGTAGTCTGGTACCCTTGCCAGTTTCTTTTGCGGCATAAACCTGCCCGCTGAGAGACATGAGGTTTGGAGTTTCCAGCTAGACTGTTTTTCAAGAAGTAGTTTTTCTCAGTAAAAGCAGCAATACAAATAATTAACCTTGCTTCAGTCACGTTCAGCAGTATTTAAAACAAAACAACAAAAAAAAAAGGCAGCTGAAAGCTGCTAGTAGCTTGGCTCCAGCAGCCTCTCCTCCATATGGTATGTTAAATGCCAGCACATGAAATTAGCTCTCATAAATAAGTAATAAGGGATGATTTGCCCTGATCTGGATGGGCTGGCTTCCCACATCATATAGCGTTTAACTATCGCTGTACCACATCAGCAAGGATACCGGCTATCTCGGAGAGCGAACGCTGCCTTTCCGAAGGCGCGGGAGCTTGCGCAAGGGACGCGTGCGTGAGCCCGCGGGTGGGATGCGGAGACCCCCGCGCCTCCCTGCCCTGGGGGAGACCCCTGGGCACCCCAGGGCTGCTCCAGCTGCGCTCCCCGGCCGCCGGCACAGGGCTACCCCGCTCCTCCGCCCCAGGCAAAGGGGTCCAGAGCCCCCCGGCCCCTCGCAGCCGGGCTCGTCAGAGCCCGAGGTGCCGGCACCAGGAATCGGTTGCCTTTTCCTCGGCCGTGTGCAGCTCTGCTTCTGCTGCCAGCCTGACAGCGGTGGGTACCGGTTGTTTTCATTCGGAGTAGTATTCAGAAAGTGTTGGAAAGCACCAGCCCTGGGCCAGTGGATTCAAAGGAAAGCGTTACTGCTTCCCTTCGTTAACACCCATGCTGGCTACTGAGCACTGGAGTGCTTTGCTCGGCAGCAGGAACCGTGGGGAACAGCCGCCCGGGGTGTTTTGAGTAGCGCCTGCCTGAGTACTTACAGCCAACAATTTTTCCACTGCACAAAGTCATTGTTGTAACTCCGGGCGTTTGAGGCAAGATACTTCCAACAAAAATGTGTATTCTTGGAAGAAAAAAAGAACACTTGGGGGGCTGCAGTGTTCAGACCTGGTTACAGGATGCTCAACGAGAGTCCCCTTTTGTATTTTCAGAATCAGATGTTTCAGTTGTCTTACGCTTCCCACAAGTTGGGCTTGAGTGAAATTACGTTGTGTTCAAACAGAACCCCTGAAATAGCTGAAATTTTCCCCATTCCAGAGGACCTCTTTTACAGGAATTCTATTTCATTTCAAAAACATAAGAAATTCGAAATAATGAAACTTCCTCTGAAATACAAAAAAGGTTTGTCGTACATAACATATCTAATTTCATCTCTTTCACTGACATCCCAGGGGCTTCAGACTGACAGTCCTGTCCCCGCTGGAACAGAAATTCAGCATCCCAGAAGGAGGCAAGATTTTAAGTAGAACTCTAATGTGGTCACCCAGCTCTGACAAAAATCATCATTAAATACAAATAATAAAATTCTCAAAGACCCTCGGGATCTGGGACAGCAGTTTTTCAGCTCAGCTGCAGGGTGGCTTCCCAGGTAGCCTGGTGTCCACTAGCAACAGGCATCAGTTTAAATATTGACCCAGCTCAAAGGGCAAAGTGCCAATTCTGAATCACCCCTTTCCTGCACCGCCAAGGGTTCCTGGAGCTCTAAGCCTGCTTCATTCCTGAGCCCTGGCTCAGTCTGGGTTGGAAAGCAGCAGAAACAATTGAAATTTTCCTCCATCACCAGCAGTGAAATGAAAGTGGCGTCACTGCAAGTCGTGGAGGATTGATGAATGGTATCTGAAGTGCAGCATGCAGCGGTACAATTCGTCATAACCGAGGTTAATGAAGGAGAATGTTAAATAGCCTGTGACTGTGCATCTGACATAATCTCCTAAATTAACTGAGAAGCTACTAGCATCGTACTCCTAGCCACTCACTTAACTAGCATTAACCCCAGCAACAAACTGCGGCATGGCAGTGCCTGGAATGCACAGGCAGATTTAGGCGGCTCCTGCACTCGGCTGGGAACGGCCTGGCCGCTGCCAGGGCTTGGGCATTGCCCCAGAACGCCGCCCCTGGACCGGGCAGGTCACGGCCGCTGTCGTTCCAGTGGGATACCAAACTTGGTTTCAGTTTGTTGCCCAGCCACTCTTAGGGCACGGAGATCTGAACGGCAATAAAGGAGATCATACTTAAGGGAAAGATGTACAGAATAGCTAAATGGTGTAAATTCATGACAATTTAACTGTAAGCAACGATTTATCCAGATGTATGTACTTTAGCGTAATAATTTGAACTGAAATTTGTTTGTCCCTGGTACAAAGACAAGTGGCAGACCTAGGCTAGCTTCTTTACAACGTACATCCTCGTCAGGCTGACGGTCCTGGCGCGCACTAATCCGAGCCAGGTGCAGCCCTTCCGCTTCCAGGGACAGCGTCCCAGAGCTGCGGGCATCACCTCCCCACGCTGGATTCCGTGCAGGGCAGCTCCAAGCCCCGCAGGGCTGTTGGCATCTCCCACCGTGCTGCATGGCCGTGGTCGTATACCCTCCTCCCCTGATGGGCAGCTGGAGGGAACTTCTGCCTGAGGCTTCGTCCTGGGGATGGGGATGTGCATCTGGTTAACGAACGCTTACGGTGAGCTTTGAGCGCCTTGCGCGGAAGGCACTTCGTGCAGGCTTTGCTCTCCTGTTCGCCCTGTTAGGATGGAGAGCGTTTCAGCAGCGGGCCTGGCTGAGTGCCCAGCATCGGCAGTTCATTCCGAATTCATTCGCACGTGTTGCACAGAGCGTCTCACGGGTGAAAATAACCTGTGCGCCCTTGTTGGCTTCTCCAAGGGCTGGTTCACGGTCCCCAGCTCGGAGCGGGGTGGCAGGGCACGGCACAGGGAGGGGTAGCTGGTGCCGAGGAGCAGACGCGGCCGCGGCAGCACCCACCCGCTGCGGACGTGCCGGCTGCAAGCGTGGCTGCAGCCTCCCTGCTGCGCTAACCTGGCATCGCGCGGCTGGGAAGCTCCTTGGGAGTTTGCCCTGTGCAGCAGAATGTGCTGCCAACGACAGGACCCATATGTCGCAGTTGTGATCAGCTGCTCGGCCCCAGAGGGTGAGAAGAGAAAAAAAACCTTACTGAAAAGTAGCAGCAAAAGGGTCGCGGGTCCCGCTGTGCTGCAACAGGTCTGTGCTGCCAGGCAGGGCTGATACCGCTGTGGCCTTCAGAGCCAGACTGGCTCTGCTGCCGGCCTGGGAGCGCTTCAGAAATATTGCCGATGCGTTTGCTACTTGACTGCAAAGTGTCACCTGTGCTGGGGACCAAATTAAGCTGCAGCTGATAGCTGGAAAACTAGGCATTTAATTTCTTAATGGCTTCCAATCCTTTCCTGCTTAATTCCTGTTCACGGCACAAGTACTGAAGGAAATCAAGGGATGTAAGAGCAAAACCAGATCCTAATTTCTGTTGGCGCCACCTTCTCAATTTCCAGGAAAAAAGCTCCATTTAGAGCTGGTTTCTGCTCTGAAGGCCACTGCCCTGCACTGGGAGGTTCCAGCTCTTCCCACTGGCGTGTGAGGTAATTCCCACTTTTAAAAAGTTTTTGTTCTTGTCCTGGAGGTAAAATACAACACTGAAATTGCCAAGAGCAGTTTTCTTAGTTTGTGGTTCCAGTGTGGCCTTTCCTGACCTTTGGACATTCGCCACGAATGCTTTAATCCCTTGCAAGAGTTTTATCTTGAGCAGATACTATAAAGGGCTTGTGAAGTAGGTCAGGAGATATTAAAGAGTCCGTTTGATTCATTGTGAACTGTGGGTACAGCACTGGTTTTAGGCCTGAAGTGGCATTACTCAGATGCAATGAGAGCTGCTGCTTTCATTTTTGGTTTAGAAAACAGTCAGATAGACTGACTGGTAAGAGAAAGGAGATGGGAGGGACCCTGTAGTCCATCCCACATCAGAACCACTCCGATCCCTAGCCAGCATCGTCCCGTACACTGCCATCAATGCCACCCCCCAATGTCGCGTTACAGAGCCAGTAGTAACAGTTAAATTGACCTTGTGAAGCAGCAGTTTGAAATGCAAAAACTACATTGTCGGGCTCCGGCGGGACCCCTTGGCTCCAGCCGGCATGGGCAGCCCCGGCTCGCCGGCCGTGCAGACCAGCAGACGCGTGCGCACGGCAGCGGGTGATGCTGCGACCGACCCGCCCGTACCGCAGCATCCGCATCCGAACCCTGCGGCAAAGTGTGGCCTGAGCCTCCCTTTCGCTGGGAAGATCCTCGGCGAGGATCTGCGCCGAGGTGCCCCAGCCGGGCGGTCCTGCCCCACTGCCGCGGCCGTGGCACCAGGGTCTGCCGCCGGCACTGCCAGCTCTCCGGCGGGCGCGCGGGCGTCTTGGTCGGCGACAGCATTATGGACGTGGAAATGCGAGAGCTCCAGCTGCTTCTCTCCTGCTGAGCGAGCCAGTTCTTTTGGGATACTCCTTATATACTTAAGTACTGACAACACTTTTTTTCCTCTTCGCCCTGCTTCTCCAGCCTGTGTCTGTCCCGGGTGCAGAGTTTTCATTTCTTTTAACGACTCTCAAGAAATTATGGAGAAATCAAAATATGTTTCAGAGTTATCTTCAAGGCTTACTGTAGTTCAAATGGTTTCTATAAATCCACAGTGCAAACACTATTTTTCAAAGCTTTACTGTTCCCCAAATGATTGTAATGGCGTATTGACTGACTTTACTAGGGCCCTGGGAGTTTAGAAAAGAAAAAAACTAGCTTAGCAAGCAAGATCTCTTAAAATATCTGTATATAAAAGTTTTCAAAGTTCATCTAATCTATCCCTGTTTTGAGTATTCATAAACCACGTGCTATCATTAAGGTTAACAGCACTTCTCCGTTCCTGGAAATATTGCAGCTGCCAGTTGACTGGAGCTCCGTCACGCCCTGCTCGGATGAGCAACGGAGGCTTTCTTCTCGAGGAAGACAGACGCACCCAGCCCGTGCGGCTGGTCAGGGCAACGCGCCTGCTCCAGAAAAGGCCACCAGGAGCACGTGCTCTGCCTTCCAGCACTATCTGGGTATTTTCATGTGACAAGCTATTTTCCAGCTCAGGGCCCTCCGGTCGTGAACTTCCCTGCATCCTTCCTGTAGCATTGCATCATTTTTTATGGTCTTTTGCCTTTTGCCCTTGTGCCTGCTCTTTGCTGGCGAGCCTCTGGGATGCTTTATGGCCTGGGGATGCGCCAGAGGATGTTCTCCAGTCTCTCTCTAAAATGCGTTTGCCCGTGATTCAGGCTACTGGAGCCCGTGGTCCCATCTGTGTTTTGCCGGACCTTGCATCATACGTGAATGGCGGGTGAAGAAAAGTTGCATGTGCCTGGCACTACGTGCAATTTCCAGGTTGAACAATCGAGGCAGCTTCTCAGGTCTCCGCAGGGCGGAGAAGGGCAACTCTGTCTCAGGCCTCCGTGATGGAGAGGTGGGAGGCACAGCTGGCCCCAGCCTGCTGGGGGGGGGGGATGAAGCTCCAAAACTTCTTTAGGAATTTAGCAAAGGCACATGAGTTTCATGTAAGCGATCGCCCCAGTGAAAGGAATTTGCCAGACTTAGTGAAAAAAATTGCTATCAACCCATCTTTTGTTACAGCCATTCTTTTCATTGATAATCCAGTAAAACTGTTCTTTATGGAAGACAGTGAAATCCTAAAGGCAGCCTTGATGGCAGAGGATATTACCCATTAAGGGCAGCAAATTGTTCTTTGCTATTCAGAAACCTGATGAAATGGAAATGCTCTTTATATTTCTACAAAGAACTGAATGCCAGAACATTAACTGAACTTCTATCTTTTGATAGAAAACAGAAGGCATCATCGGTGCTAATCTCTTTCAGCACATTTTCATCATACATTATACCGGACCCTCCCACAGGTAGATCGATACACACACACACACACACACACATATATATATTTATAGATAGATAGATAGGTCTCCAGCAAGTCTGACTGCTCCTGGTACGTCGCCTCTGTGCTCAGCACCATCACCACAGGACAGTGTGGGCAGATGCTGGCTCTGAGTAGCAGCATCCCCGTCAGGGTAGCCAAACGACCGCACAGACAGGAGGACAGCAGTGAGTCAGGCCAAACGTATCTGGGATGCAAAGGTAAATGGATTGCTCTTATTCTGAATGTTCTTCAGCGTCAGACCCCGCAGACGGTGGGGAGTGAGCTCTGGCACTGCCTGCCCGGAGGGCTTCACTTCTGCAGGGACCGGGAGCACCGGGAGGGCTCCGGAGCGGGGAGGATCGGGACGGCAGCACACGCGAGCGTCGGTATTCAAGGACTCCTCCGACAGGTCCCAGGTGCTGAGCTGGAGGAAGAAGTGAGCTGCGGGGAGGTTATTCGCTGCAGAAGTACTGGAAAAGAAGGGAAGCCAGGGAGCTTAGAGCGGAGCCCGAGGTTGCCTTCATCACGCACCCCTCAGTCCCGCGGGCACGGCGGTACCACGGGGGGACGACGGCTGCTCCCGGTGGCAGCGCCGGTGGTGCCAGCCCCTGCGGCTGTCAGCCCGTGGGCTGGCGAATGCCCCCGCAGCAGCAGCCCCCCCTTCTCCCCTGCCACTGCTAGAGCTTCTGGGACCCTAGCGTGTCCACCTGCAGCGTTAGTACAGGATGAGTGTAACGCCGTATACCCTAGATCTGTTTAACCTAATAAATAGTTTTGGTTAATGGACAGCAAAAGGAATGATGCTCAGTAAATCTGATTTTATGAGCCCCTCACTTATTTGCTGTGCCCATTAGGCCGGAAGTTAGGTAATAGTAAGTGTCCATTAGTGCATTAGCTCAGGGATGAGGGAGTGGAATTAAAAAAGAAAAAAAAAAAGGTGGAAAAAAAACCCAAAGCTATGCGCATTGATTAAACCCTCAGCTTGTTAGCAGTGACTGTAACGGCCACCAAGCTGGAGGGACGGGAGAGTCCGGTCCTCCTGGGGAAAGTGTGGCCACCCACAAACGGCCTTCTGCTCCACCGCAGCATTTCCTCTGCGGCTCTCCGGCCACGGGAGCCGGGGGGCTGCGAGGCAGAGCTGGGGCTGCCCCTTCTCCCCCCGCCACGGAAAGGCTCCATGCGGTGGGTCCATCCTGTGCCGAATGAAGAAGAGATCGCTGCCGAGGAGCGGGGCTGCTGCCTTCCCGCAGCACCCGCGGGACGGGCGGCATGGGGCTGCTTTTTCTAATCGCAGATACATAACCCAGCACATAACAATCAAAATAACCATTTCATTGATAATCCCTCCTTTTACTAATTTTCTTTAAAATTTTTACTCTGCCCAGGCAAGTTAGTTTTTAAAATCTCTTTTCCCAATTTCCTAGATACCCTGGGATTATTTACACACCCCACAAAGAGCTGTTTACTGTTCTGGGTAATTCAATGAGCAGTCACTTGCTTTGAATTAATATGCAGTGCCGTTCCAAGTGCTAGCAATTTACTGATAATTGGAACATTGGCTTACCCTGGAAAATACATCCAGCCTTGCAAGTTAGTTTTCACAAGTCGCATTAATGCAGCAGGAGAGCCAAATTTCCTTGTTTACATGCTAGCAAGGAAAGATGTTGTTCATTAGCAATTAGAAGGTAAATTTTCTTCCCTATGACTCTCCACCCGTTCTTCCCCCGTAGTTGGGGGGGGGGGTGAGGTGGTTGGAAAGAAGCCTCAGGCACCCTCTCTGGTTCCCAGGCAGGCGGGTGATGTGCCGAAGGGACCCGCTGCGACGAGGGGTGAGTAAATCACTGCTGTAATTTTTAAGTGGTTTATGCAGAGATTCATTGTAGATGCTGGAGGAGAGTTGGGTGGGTGAAGGAGTTTTGCATGAGCATGTGGAGGAGCAGGGCAGGAGGAAACCTTTCCAGCAGCAGGAGGAATCCTGAAAAATATAAACGTAAGCTGTATGCACATTGGAGGTACTCCCCATAAGCTGTTTGTAAACCAGACAATCGTTGCAGAGAGCTTTGCTTCTGGTTTGCTTACAGGATTCAGTTGAAATGTCTGTAAGACTGATACCTAATGAATTGCATTATACTTCACTCAGCTGGTGATTGATAGTTAAATCTAATAACAGCATCAGTCTCATCAGCAGACACATTTCAATTTCAATTTGTTGAATGCACTCTGACCGTGGACAAAGAGTGGGTGTAATAGAGACCTATCTTTGAAACTAATAGAAACTGATATATAGAAAATGGAATCTGTTTTCTCTGCCTGTGTTGTCTGCCCGCTTTCCCAATTTGGTTCCACTTACAAGGGTTACTTAAGATGCTGACACTTCACCAGGGGTTTCCCAGATAATGAAAACAACTTTGTTAGGGACTGCAAGACAGGGAAAGAAACAATAAGTTGCATTTGTTTGACACAATTTTGAGTCCCCAGTGGGAGCGCTTGAAACCTGTGCAATCCGGAGAGAGGGTAACCGTCCCTGCCGGGAGCCTTTTTTCTTCCCTGCAGCTTTCCGCCTCGTGTATAACCTCCTGCCCAGGCATGACACGGATCCCAGCTGAAAGCGAAGGCGAACTGCTCCGGGGTCAGTTAAAGCACCCGGGTGGCGTTTGCTGCTGAATTGGGGCGGCTCTCCGGCGTCTGGCCTTTGCGCGCTGCTGTTTCTGCCTTAGCCGGACGGTTGGGGCGATGCCGTGGCAAGCGTCGCTGTCCCGCCGTGTCTCCTTGGTGGGTGCTGGGTGCGCGTCACCGCTGGTTGTCGGAGGTCGGTTTTTTAGGTGGCTCAACGATCAGGAGAGCGTGCTCCCTGCTTCGGGGGGACGACACCCCGGCCGCCTCCCCCTTGCACCCCTTTCTGCCGGGCTGTGCCCGCGGTGCACGTGCTCTGGAAGCCCCGCGGGGCTGCGTCCCCCCGGGAGCGGCGTGTCCGCAGGGATCTGCTGCCCAGGGCCCGGGCCAGGTCTCCTGCCCCGGCAAGCACCCGCGCGGAGCTCGGTGACTTCTCCGGCGCCGAGCTGTGCCCTTTGCGTAACCGGCAAAGGGGGCAGCTCTCCTGCCGGGCAGCAGGGTCCGCAGAACCGCAGGTCCCTTGCTGCAGCTGCCCTTTTTCCCCCTTACTGCATTTACTGCGGAACTGAAAATCTTGATGATACAAATACTTTTTGGTGATTTTCACGCTTTGCTTTTGGCCTGTGAAAAGGTGTTTACAGCAAAGATTGGGCAAACACCCTGACAATAAACAACTGTGAGTACAAGACTGGTAGTGCTAGCACAAAAATCAACATATGCAAAGTTAAATAATTCTAAGGAATTTGATTTCATTAGGGGGTTTGGTGCATATGAATGCTGGCGAGCCGACAGCCCAGAGAGCTGAAGTCTTCAGCCACTGCAAGAGACGAGCGTGCACGACAACGTTGCAAGCATCCTCCGCCTTGCCTGCTGCCTGGAACGCATTTGACCCTGCTGGCAAAGCGTGACAGAGGGTGGTTGATTCTCCCGCCGTTGCGCTTCCGGACGTTTCCTTCTCTGCCTAAGCAGTAACGGGAGCTTGCAGGAGCTAGTCTGCTAGGACCCAGCCTGGGACAACCATTCAACTGCACTCCACATAGGTCTCTGGGTGGAAATAGCTTCCAGTCCCTAGCACCAACCTGGGGACAATATAAACCTGCAGCCTAGAGGGGAAATCCTTCGTAGCCAATTAGCGGTCTCTCGAGCAATCAAGTACCCTTCAGCCTCCTTTATACCTGCTCAGGGAGGCTGTGAGGGCCCGGTGAGGAGCTCCCCTCCATCCCCTCCTGCCCTTTACGGGAGGCCCCTTGTCTGCAGCCCCCCGGGGCGAAGCGGGGCTGGGGGCGACGCCAGCGCTCCTGCACGCGGGGTGGCACCTCCGTGGGCATCGGCAGCAGAGAGGTCCCACGGCCTTAGCTTCGGCCGTGGGGAAACGGCACGGGCTTGCGGCAAGTCAACGCAGAGCTAGAATTAGGAGCGATGTCTTCCTCGCAGCCAGCCCAATCCTTATTCCCTGAGACTGTGCGTTTCTTAAAGGGTGATTAATATGGTGTTTGGGAGAGGACATTAAGTGAGACATCCTATTTACAAAAAGCTTCCTTGTGGAGTATTCGAGAGAAGAGAGATCTGGAGGGAGCGTAGTGTGTGTTGTTGGTAATGTAAAGGGACACTGTTATTTGTATTGCATCACTGAACTCCATTAAGTCTTTTATTCACCTTGTTCTCAGGACAAATGCTGTTTCATGTGAAGCCATCTACCAATCAGCACCCATCAGCAGATCGCTATTTCATTTTTTATGCCGAAAGGAAACAGGCCGCTGCTGAATCCTGACGATACGCTGCTCACGGTGCCGCTGACTCAGGCTGGACCGGCTTCTCAGCGCGTGGCTCCCAGCAGCATCCCGGTCCGCACCGGCGGCGAGGCTGTTCCTCGCCGGCGATCCCAGGCTCTGCCAGCAGAAGCCCACCCGGGCGGGTGAGGACAGGTACGCCCCGAGACAGGTCCGTTGGCAGGAGTTCGTCCTCCTTACGCCAGGGCCTCTCTCTGCTGCCGGTCCTCGCCGCAGCTTTCCCAGCACGTCCCCTCGCCTGCTCGTCTTGGAGCTGGTGGCAGGTGGGGGGTCCCTGTCGGCGTCCCTGCGGATGGGCTCTGGCTTCTCCTGGAGCACCGGCTGCCCCACCGCTCGCCGTCCTGCGCGTTCTGGCCGTGGGGCCAGCGCTGGCGGCGGGTCTGGGGGCCGGCTTGCGCGCGTCCCCCCTCGGGGCGCGGATCCCTTGGCGAAGCTCCGAGAGCGGCCCGCTTCCCTCTTTCTCTGCATTAAGATTAATGTTTAAACAGCACTTGTCCTATAAATCTCTCTCGGAGGCTTTCCTCAGAACAAATAGTTAGCGGGAGAGCAAGGCATCTGTTTGAAAATGACAGGTTTCCAATCTATTTATTAAGCAGGTAACCACTCTCTCTTGAAATGTCAGATTGACTCTTCATCTTCCACTGATGCAGTTACAAGTGCATTATGGCAGAATATGTTCCCGCCTATATTTATTTACAAGGAGAAAGAGTCATTGAGATTAATTGCACCATTGAATATGCAATGTGGTAAACAGTTATTTGGAAATGATTGTTTGTGTTTAATTATGACATACAGGATTAGTTTAACAGTCATAAATTTTTCATTGGATTGTAAATGCACGTGAAAGCATTGAAATATATCGGTGAAATACATAAATCAGAGTGTCCCTTTACCGTAGCCTCCTGTAGTGTAAGGCTCTGGATCCTCGGGAGCCTGCAGACCCAGCGCACCATTAGCAGCGGGCTTCTCCCCTTTCTCAGTATGCCATGCGAAAAGCTGCCGGTAAAAGTAGCTTCAGAGTGGCTTAGAAACCAGAAATTACTTGTTTCTGCCTGTTTTGTTCTCTGTGAAAAAGTTCTTAATGCAGAGCGGTGGCTTTAATGAGCAGCAAGGGATTAACTCCCTCTTCCACCTGGGGCACAGTCGGGGAGGAGAAAGGACCAGGGGCTTAACCTCGGTTCCCAGCAAAGCAGGAAAACTTTTTGTTTGCGTGAGAGTGACGTGTCAAGCAGTTTAGCTGGTCTTGCCAGCAATTGTTCTGTATCGGATGATTTCTTCCCACCTTTTCTCTCTTTTTTTTATTCTTTTCTTACCTCTTTCTTCTCCTTTCCTCATCACTCCTTCCCCCAGCACATACACATGGATACATGTTGTTGCTCTTGGCAATAAAAGAAAATGAAAAATAGATGTGTAGAGGGAAAAAAAAAAGTTTAATAGCAAGAAAATGTGTGCCAGATTTTTTTTTTAATTATTTTTTTTAAAGGAGGGTGGTAATAAAGAGGAAATTTAATTGAAATGGAAAATCTCCCTGGGAAAAGGGAAAAATGTTGTTGGGAGGAGGCAGAGGAAGAACACTGTTTTCATCTAGCCTACTCATTTGAGGGAAGAAGCAGTATTTCCCAGCTGTTTAAAAACTGGCATGATAATGAAAGATGAGTATTTTTCTGTCTCTGTATTTCTGAAGCTAATCTCTCACGGGACAAAATATATCGCTCAGTGAATTTCATAATGTTTAATTTTGTATTAGGCAAAGAACAAACTGTTTCCATGTTGTACAATCAAACACTTCAGGCTTCCTACATGCTTAAAGGCAAGCGCTTGTTTTCTGAGCAACCACCTATGCCACCGAGTGATAATGGGCTTTTTTTTCTTCTCACCATCTGCAAAGCTGGAAAGAATGTTCCACTTCTGATGAAAATCTTAATTGCAAAATGCCTTCTTGACCAAAAAGACACAGAACCGATTTTGAACAAAAAAAGGAGGATATTCTTTTCAACCTGTCCTCTTGGAAGGTCTCCTGTCGGTGTAGGCTTATTTCATAGATTGCAAAAATGTATATGGGGAAAGAAAGAAATGTGGCACACACCAGTTCCATATTCAGTTCACTGTTAATACACATCTTAGTCAGAAAGCGAGGTTTCTGCCAGTCGGCAAAAGGCAGTAGTCTTTGTAACGGGATCCAAACTGTTTACTCGCACGGTTTCGACAAACAACATCCTATTAGATTTCTATTACTGGCTCCGTTTCAGCAAAAGCGCTTGGAGTTGGGTTTAATTAGAAGCTGATCACTGCTGTTAAAAGGCTTTCAGCAATCTTGGGAAATGTTGTACATTGTTCTGGTTTTTCCCTTTGATAATTAACTAGCCTGAGCCATATGATTTTATATAAAATTGTTCTTATTTGCCACATGCGCTGGGGAATTCAGGAGCGCTGGCTGTAAAGTGCTTTTCCTGCCGCAGCAGGGGCAGCCCCAGCCCCGCGGCCCCAGCTGAGGGCTCAGCTCCTCAGAGCTCCTCCGCTCCTCCTCTGCCAACCTGGGAGCAAATGCTGTCTCTTGTCGCTCTACTGTCTTGGACTACTTCTTTTTAGCTGTGATTTCTCTGCGGAACACATCTGTTTGGCGTGGAAAACCATTTTCTAACCAAAGCGAGATATCCTCGTCAATAATCGGTGGTGCTGCCGGGTTTTTAAGGTGTTACAGTTGAGGGAAGACGAGCAGCTTTATATACGTTGATTTTCCATTTATGTACTAGGTGTGGTATAGTGCAGCGGCTGACCTTGTTTTAAAATATACTTTTAATGTGTTACAGGAGCTGTCAGCTGGACTGCAGACTTCAAGGACAGATGCCCAGGTCAGCTGTATCGTTCTGTGGGATTTCCAGATGATGACCCATTATAGGATGTTCTACAGAAAAGAAATCTGCTTGGATTCGGCACAGGGTCAGAGATTGCCAGTGAGCTCCCCGCAGCGCAGGAGAAGGCCGGCCTCTCCTGCCGATGTATCAGCTGTATTACAGAGTGGGATTTCAAGGTGAGGCACGAATCCGGCAGGTCTCCTGGCAGCGTTTCAGGGGTGCGCGAATAGGGTACGGAGGTCGGCATTATGCAGGTCTTAAAATAGGATGTGCAGAAAGGGCTGAGCTCGAGCCGAAGGATGCATTTAAGCGCTGCTGACCTTGTCACCAAACCTGAAGATGAAATATCTCCCCTGATGTGTTCTGTTTGTGATGTTTTCAGACTTTTTAATAGCGATATCGTAGCAAGTTGTGGCTGTGACTTACACCGCGATGGCAGAGGCTATCCTCCGGCAACCGGCAGAGCGGTCGCTCTTTGCGCAGGGAGAGCCGAGGGGCCGCAGTGCTGGGGACCTTCCTCTGCAGCTGTTTTATTGCCGCTTTGGTTCTGGTGCCTGAACTCTGAACGGTAAAGGAGACGCTTAACCTTCAGACACGGAGTCACCCAGTCACGACGCACTGGGGGGGTAGGGGTGGGACAAAGTGGATAAATTGCATGTGGATGTTTATATTTCTGCATATTGTGGCTCCATTTGGCTGTCAAGTGCCCCATTGTTATTCTCAAAGACATGTGCATTCACTCCTTTATTCTTTGATTAATAAGACGTGAGAGGGAATCTATGGCCATTGGGTTGCAATGAATCAGTTCTGGGGAAAGCTAATTCGCTGAAGAAGAAATCGTACGTGGGAAGAAGCGATGTGGGGACGGGAGTGTTAAGCCAGAGGTGCAACTGTCTGAAAGGCTTTCCTCCACTCTACCTTTAGATTATTCCTTGCTCTTCTCTTCTCGGTCCCCTCCCAGTGTCCTGGTTGAAGGACACCTTTTAAATGAGGGATGAGCCATAATGAGAAGAGAGATGCAAATTAATTAAAGATGACACTAGAAATTATGTGAAACACAATTTCTTTGGCACAGTGTTTAGATATAAGGGGGAGTATGTATATATATATATGTGCGTGTGTGTATCCAGACATATATATATGAGCTGTCATTGCTCATCGCTTGTAACGCTTGTGAAGGGCTTGTACAAATATGAAAACTAATAAGCCCTAAACAGAGGTGTGGGGTGACCTTCAGTTAGGGCTGTGGAGTCGGATTCAGAACTCATGGGTTCACTTGTTCTCTCTCTCTCTCAATTTTCCTTTGTGATTTCAGGTAAAATCTTGAGCATTGCGGGTGGCGGCAGCAGGTCCCCAGCAAGCAGCAAAGCCTTCTCCCCGAGGAGCAGACGGGTAATGGTGAGATACGGCAGAGATGGGCCGGGGGGAGAAAGGGGGAAACGAAATGTCACCGTTGTCCTTCTGTCTGCCAGGGAGCCAGGGCAGAGAGACGTCGCTGAGCTGTGCTGCTGACGCCGACCGAAGATCAGTCCCTGGCTTTACAACACACAGGGGCAATTAAGTTTTCCACAGTGCCTCGCCTTTTTCCTAGTAAAATTCAGCGTCACCCCGAGATCTGCAGGAGTCCAGCGCTCGTTGCGGTCAGCTGTAATGTCAGAGGCTGCCTGCTCGCCAGCAGAGGAAGGTTGTTTATATTTTGCTGGTGAAGCACCTGAGAAACGTCGTGTTCGGAGGTAGTTTGCAGCCCCCGCTGGGCAGCCTGGAGGCAGCGGGCAGCGATGGGCAGCGGTTGGGGTTTTTCCCCCATCAGCTCTGGTCAGGCAGTTCCACGGGGGCCAGCGTGGTGTCACCCGTGGATGCCCCGTCTCTCCTGCAGCGAGGCATGGCGGGCCCCGGAGCCGGGCGAGGGCAGGCGCGGGCTGCCCACGGACACGGGCTGCGGCCGTTTCCCCTCGGAGTTTCCCAGCAGCGCAGGGCTGTAGCGATGCGGTGCGGCCGCACGCTTGTTCTCCCAGATTTCTCTGAACAAACACTACGTGTCATAAACAAGGTTACCGAACATTTTTTTAACTAAAAGCATGCAATATGTAGGGTTTAAGTTGTTTAATGAAGCGTTATAATTGAATGGTAATAGCTGTTCTTTCAAAGTCCTGAAAATAGATGGAAATCTGTTAGGATCAATGTATTGTCTACAGGGAACTAATCCATCTCTGAAAGAAGCTGGTGATTGGTTCTTGTTGTTCTATGAAATTAGAAAATACTGCTCTTCATGAAGTACATTTAAAAACCTTGCTCTACTTTTAAAGGGTTGGCTTAAGGGTATTTACTACAATTCACATTTATCAAATAATGCACATGTAGCTGCATTACAAAACCAACTTCAATTAAAAACAGATTTGAGAAGCAATGTAGTATATAGGCTGTAAAGCTGTAGTGGAAGCAAAATGTACCTGGTTAAAGAATCAAATGTGGCTCTTAAAACCTGGAGTGGTGGTATTTTAGCCTTTAATATAATTGTGTTCCCATAAAACCCTTTATTGGCATGATGCTGGTCATGGAGACGACTGCCAAAGTCATTCTGCCAGTGACTTTGCAGAATTTGGTCTGCTTTGTAGGTGAACAGCAATGTATGAGTAACTAAGCAAGAATGTGTATTTTTTTATGAGCCTTCAGACTAGATCTGTATCCTAACAGGAAATCAATGTTCAGGTCACTAGGTGGGACAGGTAATGAGAATCTTAAGTCCCATGGGAAATAAAAAATGAAAGAAACGGTGACCATTGGGATGTACTTCGGGAGTTTTCTGCAGTCAGAGGCGGTGTACCTTAAACATCGCACACCGTCGTCATACGTTATCCACATCCATTCTGAGCTCTTACATGTCCTCTTGACTTCTGCGAGGAGAAGAGTAAAATGAAGATGTTGTAATGGATTAGAGAAAGCTAAACAAGCCAGCGCCTTTCGGTGTGAGCCTGCGACATGTCAGAACTGGCAAAATATTTCACTGTGCAAGTTATTAAAAATGAGGAAATTGTATACGGTGTAAAGTTTGATCTTGATTGATTGTGTATGCTTAGAGCTAAGTCGGGTCAATCCAAGCCACTGCATTAAAACAGCAGTGACTTGACAGGAATTGCACAGGCTGCTAACATGCTCAAAACTATTTTCACTACTCTGCTGGAATAAATACCTCCGTCCTGCCAAAACATATTGAAGGTAAAATGAGCCACCGCTAAGGCAAGCTAAAAGAAAGCTCCCTTGCGGGAGGTGAGCGGCGCTCGCGGCAGCGGGCGAGGGGGCTGCGGATGCGGGAGGCTCCTCCGTGGCGGATCAGCTCCCGGGCTGGGATCCCAAGAGGAAAGCCGAACGTTCCTGGTAGTAACCCCGGCAGCTCGGACGACCGCCTGGCGGGGGCTGCGGCGGGGAGCAGGCCTGCGAGGGTGGGCAGGAAAACACCAAGGGGTGAGGGTCCGGCGAAGGGGATGGAGCAGCGGCGTGAGCTGGGCTCCAGCCTGGGACTGCCGGAGCTGGGAAGAGCGGGCAGGCTGACGGTGAAACAATGTCATTGTCCACGTGCCCCGGTCTTAGATGCTTTCCCGAAGGAATTGCTGCAGCATGGGAGATGTCATAAGATAGCCCTTTCTCAGACTGGATACTGATAAAACCGTCCAGCTCGTGACAGTTCAGAGTCCCTGTGACAGTTGATGTTGCCCCCTTTTAATCTTTTAAATTCCGTTTGTGGGTGATACTTGGGGGATTTTCCTCACCCCGGTTCCTGCGCTAGGTGTTCGCCCCGAGGGCAGCGAATGGCTGTGACTCCGGAATGCCGTGGGGAGGTGAGGTGGCAAAACTGTTGAGCTTTCTCCTTCCCAGGTCGCTTTGCTGAGTTTTGTTTGGTTTTTATTTTCTCTTACTGCATTGAGGCATCTGAGGCAAAATAATCCCCCTTTTAAAGTCTGTTGAATTTGCATCAGCTGCAGCTCCTGTGGGAAAATCACAGCTGCTTACATATGTGTATGCATATGGAGATATAAAAAAATAATAGCAGTACCGAGGCAAGGCGATGGGCCCTTCGTGCGTTTGGACGGGGCCCAGGGCCGGTCCGTGTCTGCCCAACGTGCCCCCCATGGCCGCGTCCGTCTGCTATGGCCCTGCCAGGGAATCGTTCCTTGGCTCAGCCTTCGCCAGGCACGGACCGACCGGCAGCGCTGCCGTGGTTGGGGGATCGTGTCCGGCCCCCGCGACGCTGAGCGCGGCTCTCCTGCCCGTGGCTGCTCCAGCAGCAGCGGGGGCATGGGCAGGACGGATCCCGCGGCCGGGGCGGGCAGGTGTCCAGCCATCGGCTCCCGGAGCAGCTTCCCAAACACCGCAAGGGCTGACGACGGCAGGGCAAGGGAAGAGCCTCATGGGATTGAATGGTTTCAAATGGCCTCCATCCCTCAGTGAGAGGGGAAGGGAAAAACCCCTCATTTTTAGAAAACCTGATGAGCAGGAATTAGCTAGGGGTACGTGCCTGCGATGAGGCTAAATCTGAAGTAACTAAATACCTACAAGTCCTCAGGAAAAGAGAAGGATGTGAAGCTCCCTGAATGACTCTAACAAGTGAAGGAGTGTGAAAATGTCTTTTTTTTTCTTTCAGGTTCTTGCCCCGGATCAAATCAAGGAAAATTGAGAATGAATCCCTAAACTTCTAATCTGCGCTTTATGAATATATCATCTTCATGGCTGAAAAGTAAAGCTATTTCCATTTTTTGAGCTGGCCACAAACATAAGATTGAAATACGAAGTTAAATTGCAGATGAGGAAAAAACTTTTTCTTGGCGATTTTCCAGAGGAAAAGCCTTCATACTGTATTTCTCCCGGTGCAATCTGCCTTCTCCTTGCCGCCTCGAGGAGCGCGGGGCCGGGCAGCGTGGTCCCGCAGCAGGGCCAGCAGCTCCCCTCCTGCCTGGGGTCTCGCCTGGGCACCCCAGCGAGTGTTCCATCTCCTCGCGCCCCGATTTGGGGCCACGGCCCCTGTGCCTGGGGTGCAGTGGGGACCACAGGACCTCCTCTCCCATGTTTCAGGGCTGGTTCCAGGCGGGAGACGGTGCCGGTGTTGCATGGCCCAAACACGGGGCTGTGCTCGGCACCCCCCGCCAGCACAGCACGGCCAGGCTGCGGCCATCGTCCTTCAGTGCTGGCAAGAGCGGAGCACTGCCTGTAAGAAGAACACGCTACGTGAAGCTTCTTTGCCTGTTGTTTTTCCAGAGGAAAAACGCCACCCTATTGAATGTATTTTGCATTTTTGCATGTCATGTTAATTATACAGGTGGTTTTGTCCATAAACTTCATGTATATCGGTATTCATGTAATGCAGAAGCAGAAACTGCAATAAAAATGACCAAAAATCAAAAAGCTAACGGAGAGCCGAGCTGGGGTCTCCCTCTTCCCAGTTCCCAGGGCGGTGGCAGCCTGAGCCGGGGGGGGGCCGGCGACCCTGCCGCTGGGCCGTCTCTGGGCACGGTGCTGGCGTGTGGTCAGGCTCCCCAGGGGTGGCCTTGAACAAATCACCTAACGCCTCTGTTTCAACTCCCTGGCTCTAAAAGTGGGAATAATCTTTCCGCTCTCCAGCTGCCTGCATTTTGGCTGCAACCCCTGCGCCATCCCGTCCCCCCTGCGCTGCCAGGCGCTCGGGCAATGCTCATGCTGATAGCAGCGACTCCCCTGCTCCTCGGTTCTTCGTCGTGAACTTCTCTCCATCTTGCCACAAGGCTGGAAACCCAAAACACCGGGGCACAAAACCACATGAAAAGCGCTTATTTATTAGCTGCATTTGTGGGGAGGGGGGCTGACCAGTAACACAATGGCCACGCAGCCGGTGCGAGAAGTCAAGACCATTTTAAGGGGCAGCTACAGCTGCTGTGGGCGAGAACAATAGTCACAGAGCTTATTAAAACCAGCGGGGTGTAATCAATGGTTGGCTTGTTTTTTTTAATGAGGAAGCAGAATTGAATAGAATAGGCTGCAGATACAGCCAGTGTATTGTGTGTTGAGTTGCATGAAATTGTTAACAGTCTTTTTTTTTCTCCGGTAAGAACCCCAGTACAAATTATTCCAGGGACTAGGCAGGGGAAGAGCTTTTAGGTCTCGTGTGTTCCAGTTCAAACCACAGCGAGATGACTGCAAGAGCCCAGTGTGGAGCGACACGCGGAGTGGGCTCGAGCACGCAGGCTTGGCCATTAGCCTGGCGGGCTGGAACAAGTCTTGAAGCGTGTTTCGCAAGAGCAAAAACCAGAAACCCGCTGCTCGTCTGCCGGGGGGCGAAGGAGGGGACGAGCCCTGGCCGGGAGCAAGGGGGATCTGGTGGCACCGGGTCTCCCCCAGAGCAACCCGCCCTGCTGCTGCGGCCAGGATCCGCTTCTCCAGAGCACAATTTTCCAGTTAATTTGTTCACTCAAAAGGCATGCAGAGCCAAGTTGTCAGGTTGATTTGAATGCATGAAGAGTTTCTGTCAAAAAGTTAAAAGTGAAAAAATTTGTATGTAACACTTTCTGTTGATGTTTTACAACCGGAGAAGCGGAGAGGGACGTGCTGGCCGGTCCGGGGCTGCATTCGCCATGGGGCTCTTCCGGAGGTGCTGCTTGAGACAACTCCTGTGGGAAAAGGTTTGGTTACAAGCGGAGCACCAAGAGCTACCAAGACCTGTAAGAATAATACTGCATCTTAAGCCAGGTAAACTTTGTCCGAAAGGGCATCCTGTAACGAATTGAAACAAGCTCAAAACAAAGTTTAAAGCATTGGAAAGAACATGTGCAGTCTCAGGACTTGGACAGCCAGATGCCACAATCTAGTAATTTAATATAATCTTAATTAGGTTTTGGTGTTGGGTTTTTTTATAAAGCAATCTGTCCTTCGCTGTTCAGAAATGAATGAGTTTCATGCAAACTGTGTCGCTGTTACGATGAGCCAAACCTGCAGCTGCCAGTCGGCTTCTTGCTCGAGGAACGCGAACTAAGTTTTCCGAGTGCCGCAACCAAAGCCCGCCTGTCCTTACTAACTAAACAGGCAAGCAGAATGCAAATTACTTAAAACAGAGCTTAGGAATAGGTGTATCCCTACAGCTGAGAAAGGGGCCAGCAGCTGGTGGGATTTTCCCCCGTCTCCAGAGGTCTGCGGCTGAGGCCGTGCCAGGCGAAGAAAAGGAGCTTTCTCTCCAGACCTGGAAGCCCACCTGCATTTTGTTAACTTCCAAAGCTGCCCAGGAATGAAAAAGCCGCAAGCTAAGGCTCGTAAGAAAAATGGTCAACTATCTGTAATTGTCAGTGCCAGCCAAAAAAGCAGAAATGGCTCTCTTTATAGAGCTGAACAGGCCCAGCAGTAATAAATCACTGCCGCAGCCTGGTGCTCGGGCTGCGGTGACCTGTCACCAAGAGTAAGTGACAAAGTGACTTTGTGCAAGGGAGAACGGGGAACGCGAGGGACACGTAAACACTGCGGGGGTGGAGGGGGAGCAATACCGCCGCGGGTCGGAGCATCCCCCGGCAGAGGCTGTTGCGTGGGGAGGGGGGCAGCCCCCTCGGCGTGACTGCAGGTCAGGCTACGCCGAGCTTACGCGCAGGGACTGGACACCAGTTTTAGGAGCAGGAGGGCTGAAAAACTTCCTTTGTTGCCAGATCTGAAGCAGTTTTGGTGCTCGTGCGGCTGGCAGGGGTGGGAGCTGTTGGTCTGTTTTGGTACGAGGAGGACTACCCTTGTTTCGGATTAGATGAAGAAGGCTTGGGCTGGGATTGGGTTTTACAAAAGAAGGGCTGAAGAGCCTGCGCATTTTCTGCTTTTCAAAGTACTGTAGACAGTCCCGTCCTTGTCGAGAAGTGGTGGTGAAGTGAGTCAGCTTAGGAAGAGAGCCAGGGACTGGGAGAGTGCTGGGGAATTTATGTGGTACCCCTCGAGGCGAATTAAAGAGAGGTTTGTGCGGGTACCACATAAATTCCCCAACAAAAGCCGGGGGGAGGTGGGTCAGGGATGCTGCTATGACTTAGGTTTGGCAATCCGTACAACTGCAGTTCCCCACTCATTTCCGACTGCCTTTCAGCGTGAGATCATCGCTCCAATTCAATCTGGCGTAACAAGTAATAAACATGATGCATTCCCTGTGTTACCTGTGGCGTGGTCTTTTATGGATGTCCCACGCCTTCATGAAAGCATCTGCTGTGTTCAAGTTGGCCAGCACCGTTACGGTGAAAACCATTTTACAAAGGAAAACTGGCAAATGCTCATTTGGAAGAGCCAAAGTACCGGTGCCGGTCTGTCAGCCCTCGTGCGGGTGGGGACACGTCCCGACACGTCCCGACACGTCCCGACTCGTGCCGACGTGGGGCTGCGGCCGCTGCAAAGTGCTCTGCAGGCGTTATTTAAGCAAATTCCATTGAAGTACCCCGGTGAGGTGGCTGTAATATAATGCTTAGCACTTCTGGAGTACATTTTCCTCTTGCAAGTGTTTTGCAAACATTAATTAAACCTCACAGATGAGCAAGGGGCGGCATTCCCTCCTGTGGGATGATTTGCTTAGTGTTGAAGGGGAGTCGCGTTGGGCAGCGGCGGGGTGGCCGGGGCTGGGCAGCCTGCGCAGGGTCGCCGCCGATGGTGGGCTGGGGTCTCTGGTAGAGAAGGCTGTCACGGCTTCTTGCCGTAGACAGTTTTCAGCAGAGGGTGAGGTCCCCCACTCCACATAGCCCTTTTTTTTTTTTATTTCCATAGCTGATGAAGAAATTACACTTGCTCACATTTTAAAACTGATCAGAGAATTATGTGCGTATTTTCCACCCCGTGGCTTAAAAGCCCTTATCTACACTTTTTTTCTGTACTTGTTCTGAAATGTGTTGGCCTTAGCAATTGATTACTTTAATTTCCCCAGGCAGGCATTCATTACACTGCACCACTCACATCATTATGAAATAAGATGCTTTATGCAGCAAAATGACTCTGGTACAATTAGCGAGATATTGTTTCTAAAGGAGCCCTACACTTCTGCTCAGGTAAAAGGGCATCCAGGGCAATCATTTAAAATAAAAGAAAATAAATCGCTGAGGAATCAATGCCTTTCCCATAATATTTGCTCCTTGGCACTGACGGTGCCAAGTGTTTAAAAAACATGAGTCAGGCTTCAAAAAATAATCACGAGTTTTCTTTAACAACTGGGGGAATTGAAAGAAAGCAGCCGTGGTGCCGCGAGCACTGGGTGTTTCCGTCTGCTCCGGGGCGGCCGCTCGCCCCCCACCTTCCCCCCCACCTCGGCACCACGGACCCCACCATGGACCCCACCGCGGCCCTTGTGCCGCAGCCCCTTGGCTGCTCCTCAACGCCGCTTGCAGAGGCGCGACCGAGCACCAAATCCAGCTGGGGCTGGAGCCCGCCGGGAAGAAGGACCTGGGGAAGGGGCAGGCACCCACCGGCACGTCCCGGTCGCCCCCCCTGCCCGGGCCACGCTTCCTCCGGCAGTCGGGCAAAACCAGCGATCCAGGGTGCGGGAAGGGAGCCGAAGCCTGAAGGACACCTTTTCCTGCAGAACTGACCCCGGGACTCGCCCCGGCCCACGTGCCCGTGAGCGACGGCACACCCCGCTTGGGCCGATCTGCCCAGGCACCCACGGCATGGTTTGGCCTTGCCGGGGCCGGGCAATCCGGCGTCGGCCGACGGGCTGTCTGTCCGCGGGATCCCGGCCGGGTCAGGCTGCCGGTGTTTCCCGAGGAAGCTTTGCAGCCAGCCCTCAGATAATCTGTTTGCTAACGGAAAGCAGAGAAGGAAGAAAAACCTTTTATTTTTTCTTCTTTCTTGCTGTGGAAACAAGAGGAATTAATAACAGAAATTCTAACTAGAGGCCTATTTTTTAGTCTGTCTCAAGCAAGGACTATTATGTGTTGATTATGATTAAGAAAAGAAACTTTCTTCCATACAGACCGTAATGGGTAATGGCCAAACCAAGGCTGTTTACAGTCCCCATTTTTTCATCTATTCGAACTCCAAGGAGACACCCCCGCTGCTATTCGGCAAGGAATAACAAACCGCTGGTGTTTCCCTGGTGTTTAACTGGCAGCATCCGCAGAAGAAGGTAGAAAAGTTCAGTTGGTTTTCCTTTGTGGAAACGCGCTTTGTTGGTAAAATCTCCCCGTCGGCCGCGGGGGCTCTGGGATGGGTCCCGTTCCCCCACGTGAAGGTGACGGACGGTGGGACAGCCGCGCGGTTCGGGTGGAGACAGCCTGTTCCTAACGGCACCGGCACCGGCACCGGGGGGGCTGCCCATGGCCGGCGGCATCGCCTGCCCCAGGCGTCGGCGGGAGGGGCGCGCGGCCGTCCGTCCTGTTCGGACAAAAAAGAAAAAAAGGAGTTTGGCATGAAAAGTTAGAAGGAAATGTGGAAATGTTACAGGCGAAGCCCAGCTTTGTGCCAGGGGCTACCCTGGGGCACAGGACCCAGCAGAAAGCCCCCGCCGAGCGCAGGGCTGGCGTTGGCTCTGCGCGGCTGCGGGTTGTACATTTAGGAGCTTTTCTGCTGATGCCGCCGTAACGAAGAGTTTGCTGAACGTGAGCTTTCTTCCCCCAATAAAGAGTTATTTCCTCGCTAGCTGGCTCGTGTGCGGTAGCCTTCATTCCAGCAAGACCGGCGCTTGACACCAGCGGGCGGAGGGACGGGGACTGCCCGCCCGGGGCGAGGGGACGGCTGCCCCAGCCCGGCCGCGGTGGGTCATCTCGGAGGTGCACGGAGGGGGGACACAGCCCCCATCCCGGGGGTCCTCGCAAGCGGAGCAGGACCCCGCTGCGAGCACTGCTGCTGCGCAACCAGGGTCTGGTGCCGATCCGCCCCACGTGCCGGCGCGGCAGCTCCCGCAGCCGGTGGGAAATGTCCCCGCCACGGCCCGGCTGCCCGGCGGAGCGTCCGACAGCCCGTTAATCATCGTTACCGGGGCTGCAGTGCGGCTCCGGGGCGGAGCGGGCGATGGCACCGACATAACGGGCCGGACACAGGTCAGCGGGGAGCCATTACCCAGGCGGTAGCGAGGGCGCTGGGAGGTTAAGGTTGGTGTAGGAAGCCACAGCCGGGAAGCGGAGCGGGATTGTGTCCTGGGAAGAAGGCAGCACCACCGCTCGGGTAGGCCGCATCGGCGGGCTGGTGGTCGTTGGTGCCCCAGGCGAGATGGTCGGGAGGGAAAGGGCCGGAGGGGCGGCAAAGCCGGAGGTCGGGAGCCGCTTTGCGGGGCCGGCCCTGGGCCGCAGCGGCCGCACACGGGGCGGGCAGGGGCCACTGCAGCCCCCGCGGGACACCCGGACGCCCGTCCCGTGACGCTCCCGTAGCCGGCGGCTCGCTCGGCAC
>JANZLQ010000089.1:293081-310108 GCA_026212715.1 Elanus axillaris | reverse complement strand
GCTTTGGTTCCTGTCCCGCAGCAGAGGATGTGACCCCATACCGTCGGGCTAACCCACGACAGAGCGGCCTTGGGCCGCAGCTGTCTTGTGGTAACAGGCTGGTGCAGGCCCCATCCCCTCACCTGCCCGCTCCGGCCCGTTTGTTGTCCTGTCTGGTAAACTGGGCTGTTTGTAGGTGCAAAGCATCTTCCTTTGCGTTTGGGCAGCAGACTTTCAAAGTTCCCTTTCAAAAGGGAGGAAAATGTTTTTCTGTCTTTGTATAAATATTTAGATTGTGGAGCATGAGCTGCCTGCCCAGTTTGGCTCCAAACTTGTTTTACTCATATACTGTGGACTCTCTTCAGACCATGTTATGTTTACCAGCCCTCTTCAAAGAGACTTGGAAGAAAGAGTTCCTGGGAGGCCTGACAAGTCCTGCTTTGCTGGGACCTGTACAGACCCCAAAATACACAAAAGAGTGAGAGAGCTTATGCTTGTGTGGGTATCCATCAAGACCCTTGCTGTGATGTGTATCAAAGAATAATAAGAATATTGAACTATGTGAAAGTCTAATGAGTGCAGAATAAAAGAGGATAAATTTATGCATAGAGTGACATGGCTTTAACTGACATGCTTTCACAGCCCTTTCCTCTGCCCCCGAATACAGAAAATTCTCTTTCATAGCACCATGTTCAATGTTAGACCTGCTTAACACAAGTTTAGAACAATTTTTTAAAAGCTTAGAATAAACCGCAGTGAGAGCGCTGTCTTAGGTTTTGTTTGAAAATCCCGTCTTAAATGTGGTCAGAATACTCCTGCAGGCTTTCAAATGCAATTCACTATCAAAACATCTGGGACAGACAGGGAGTGAAGTTATGTTCTCTTGCCCTTTGAGTAGCAGAGGTTCAGATTCAGATTAATGAGGTCTGAAAGCGTGTAGGAAAAACTGTTGATTGTTATGAACAGTCTATGCTGCAAAGGTTAAGGGAGCCTTAGAAGTCACTAACACTTGTCAGGCCACACGACCAACCACTGTCCCACTTACAATGCTAGCCCAGTGGTTACAAGGCTGGAAGTAGCTCCTGTTGGAACGTCCGTCGGTGCATTTCAGCTCCATCCTGCCCAGAGAGTTATGCCTAAGATATGCAAAAATGAGCCTGGGCCCTTGCTGAATCACTGAGAGTGTTGACGAGCTCAGCCTGACTTCGCATCCCGTCTGTGCTTGTGTGTAAGTGATGCAGATATCAAAAAGTTTGGATCTGAGAAGTACGAAGTTACTCGAATTATAGGTCAGCATATGTACATTACTTCCAGCCATCAGCTTGTAAGATTGAACAATGCTAAAGGTGGATGAGAGGAAAATGGCACCTTGTAGTAAAACTGTTCTGTTAACATGCTTTAGTATTTATTGATGTAAGATGCCAAGCAGCAAAGGCTGCTTCACAAATGTTTAGAGATATTAGCATAAAGCATCCAGTCACTCTTCATGTTTAACTTTTCCGCCATTGGGCTCTATCACTTTCCATTTGTATATCAGGAGATGAACACCCTCAGTTATCCTTGGATGTGTCTGCAGTCTCCCGAGACTAAGCTGTTTGTGCCAGCCCTAAGTTCAGTGGCTCACTGAAGTGAAGGAGAGCAGGATTTAATGCTTTTTAATTTCACTGGGCCATGCCCTGAAAAACACTAAGGTCTCAGCTCTCAGTGAAGGCAATGGGAATTGGTGGCACTCAACATCACAGGAATTCTGAATTCCTATTTCCTTCTCTCCCCTAGAACAAACATTTTAAAATAAGCTGCTTTCCCTGCTGAAGTGGGTGGGAAAAGTACATTCCTAAGGCAAGCTTACACAGAAATATTTTAAATCACAACAGCTGTTGAGCCCCCATCGTTTTTACAGTTTTCTGGTGAAACTTTTAAAATGCCTCTCTTGATAAGGAATAAAAATCTGAGTCACTCTTTGTTCTTGATCCAGAGCAGCAAGTCACTTTCATTTGCCAATAAAGCTATTGCACTTTCAGTGCCTTTTGCTAAAGCTGAGCTGAAGCTTCAATGTGAAGATGTGCCTCTATTTCCAGATTTAATCATGAGCACTGTAGAAAGAGTCTTCTGTAAAACAAAGAAAGCCCAGTCATGATTGTTTTTAGAGTTTTGGTTTTACAGCCTTCCTATGTCATCACTCAGTTGAACAATATAAAAAAGCCCACAATGCAAGTCAAATAATCTGTGTAATTACCATGTACTTACTTTTATTTCAAGACTAGAGTCCTGTAATTCAAAACTAGACAAACCCCCTATTTCTCACTTTGGTGTTCTCTCTAATTTACCAGGAAGGGGAAGTTTTACAGAGAGAAGCAATAACCTCATTTACTGAACCAAGTAGAAAAAGGACAGATTGAGAACAACTACTTTTAGTTTCACTTAATTAATTGGACTGAAAGGAAATGATACCATTTAGGAACTGAAAAGCAGAGGGGGATGTTAGCAAAGAGGGAAGTGTTAAGATTCACACTGTCTGGGACAGGGTGTGGAAATACTTACTGCCTATGGATCAGTGCAAGATCAACTGGAGGTATTGTCTGGCATAATTGTATCAATGCTTCTACTGAATATGTAATTTTTACTACAGAGAAAAAATAATTTTACTTCTTGTCTTCTGAAGCTATTCTTTAAGTCTCCATTCAGTGTTGGAGCAGACAGACCTGGGACAGAACATCTGTTCTGTGAAATCTTTTGTGCTGATCTCTGCTTACAGTAGGGAAGGTACCGCACTGTTCATAGTAGCATAATTTGAGAGGCACAATACATGTTAGTCAGAGTCAAGAGAGTGAAAACATACTGGCTCTGAAACAATGCTTGCTTAATGCAACCTCATGGGAGCCTGCTGTGTCTTGGAATCTAAAGAGCTTTGTGATATTCTGAGTATTAGCTTTTCTAGACACACTTCCTTTGCAAAATATCCTATTGTTCCTATCAGTCCAATATAGAATAATCCTGAATTATGAATTCTATTCTAAATTTCTGAAATTCTGCAGTACCTGTTTCTCCATGGCTTGATTTTTGTTTCATCCTAGCATTTTTCAAAGATGTCAAATGTAGACATTTGATCTAGAAAAATAACAGTCATATCAGAGGAGAATTTAGCATTATATTCAACGTGCAATCATATTCAGTAGGGAGGCAACTGGGCCCCTTTGTTGCGGTGGCAAATTATCTAAAGATCCACCTTTGATGCAGCTGAGATATAATCATACTATTTGCCTAGCAGGAAAAATATCAGCCTTCAGCAAATAAGGACAATTGCTGAAGACTTTCCAGGATTTCAGCTTAAAATTAATGGCTTGAGTCATGGTTTTTATTTTCCTAAAACTCAAGCAGACTATAGGCAATGGATCTTGTTTGTGTAGATGTGAGCATAAATAGTCAATGGAATTAACAAATTCCACGCTTTACAGAGAGAGTGTACCTATAGCCAGGATTTCAAGAAGCTATGGAATCCATAAGTGGGCACCGGGACCCCAGGCAGCATTGAGATAAGTAGTGACTCTCTAAGTGTGGCCCTTTGCATGTAGGAGGCCAAGTCCAATGTGTCACTTCTCACCTCATGTTTCTGAAGGGTTGGAAGCGGCAGAAGAATGTTGCAATGGGCACAGGTCACCATCACATCAAAAGACTGGGTGTCTTTAAGAGCTTGAGGTGATGTGGAAAGTCCACCTCTTGTGGGAGAGGGAAAGCCAATCTTTTTGCTCTTTGGGGGTTTAAGCAAGGTTTTGGAATTCAATGGCTGGCCCCTTTCTTTCCCTTTGGGACGGACATCTTTCCATGCCATTGCATTCTTGGAGCAGGAAGAGGGAGCCAGGGAAGAAGACAACTGTTGTGGATCACTGCTGAGTTTTGAAGTTGACTGGCCAGCAAGAACTTTTGTCAGCTTATGGGCTGCACTGCATTTATTCTGTTAAAAGAGAGCATGCATAATGAGGTGAAGATTGGCATTACACCCAACTGTGTGGTACATTGCGATTTGCGACAGACGTGAGTCATGGGGAGGGACAGTGGACAGCACCTCATAGTGATGTTTCAGCTGAATACTTCGTATCATGAAACGTTAGTTTGAAGAGACAAGACACACTGCCCTTTCTTACCTAATATATAGCTCCTCAGAGAAATAACCTGGCTGGAAATTAAGCACAGACCATTCTCTTGTTCAGTTTCAGATGTGCTTACCAGATGTTGAGAGTACTGGTCATCTGGGAATAACTTATTGCACTTCGGACAAAGATTGCCACCAGTACCTTCAGAAGGAAAAAAATTGGAGAAACACAGTACTGACACTAGTCATCTAGACAAGCTGCTCAGATCCACTTATGGTCACTGGTTCTAGAGAAACACAGAATGCTGATTCCACTGGCCAAGAAGGAATTAGAGCTGTGACTACAGTTTGCTTTTGGCACCACTCAAAACCAATTCACCATCCCTTCTCACAAACCTCCAGATATTTGAATTCTACTCCAGCCCCATGTTTTGTGGCACAAGATGCTTCACTCCTACCCTGGCCTAGCTAATTCTGTTGCTAGGGGGGGTTGCTCTCTATAGTTCATTTTGCCAACCACTGCACCTAACGATGCCTGGTTTTTTCCTGGAATCACTGACAGGATTCTTGAATATTTTTTTTTCTTGACATACTCTGTCCAATATCTTAGGCCTAACAAGGCTGCTCTCAACTTCAAGAAATCAACGTATGCATCACTGGATTTATATATGAAGTAGGAGGAGATTTTAAATCATATTTCCTCCTGTGCAATGAATAGAAAGAAGAAGTTCCACTTATTTTCTGACAGAAGGAATATCACTTCTAGGATATAAGGGGGGCATAAAAGAACATGGTGACTGAGCTACCAGTCAGTGGAACCACTCTGGCTTCACAATAACCAGCATAATAGAAAGCAACACTTGGCCCTTTCACTGTGGTTGGTTAAACAACAATCCCCTCCAGCCTGGATTACTAAGAATTGTAGAGAAGACAGGAGAATTTTCATTGAGATTTAACAGAGCTGACCCAGTCCGTGACAATGAGGAATTTTGCTTACCGGTGGGACAAATAAATGTTGCATTAGTGGATGCTTCACTGGTTTGAAATTTCACATCCTTATGATAGAACAGACCACTGTTCTGACAAATATCTTTGTGTTCATCCTGGTCTCTGTACATGATGTATTTGTTACATTCCCAACACCACTCTGTTCGGCTGGCACAGATGTTCAGGTGTTCCTGCACCTTGTTGAAGGGCATTTCAAGCTCACAGATCTTGCATTTCACTGCTCGTTTGTGGCATTCCTTAGTCTGCACATGAATAGAGGAAATTATTGCAAATTTTCTATCAATACTAAAAATGGGCACTGGGTGGGAGCAATGAGTGACTGTTTAAGAATGCCCTCCTTAAGGGGTATCTACACAATCAAACACAGGCTTAGGTATATTAGGAGCTCACCTATCTAGGCTATCTTTAATTTAAGATGATTTAGGCAATATAAGGCAAAATGGGAATCAGTAGTAGTGAAGATGTTCTGTGTCAGTACAGATTAGCAACAGAGCACAGACCCACCTAGAAAATTCCAATACTTCAGCTACCACCACCAGGGGAAGCCTGCTGTCTTCGCTGCTTTGGTTCCTTGAAATGGTTAGACTACAGGTAGCATGGACAGGCTGCTCTCACTTCCCAGCCTCTACCAATTCTTTTGTGTATCTCCTCCTTATCTGTTTCATTAACTATCACTTTGTATAACCACTGCTTTGGAAAAGCAGGTAAGATGAATGTGGGGGCAGGATGGAAATGTCTTTGAGAAGCCCTCAAAGAACATCAGCTTGAGGAGCCAAGGATGAGAAAGTAATAGATTATCTTCTGGAACAGACTGTCCCATAACAACTGGATGGGCAACCATCATGGGGTATACTTATTACAAGGGGGAAAAGGTATGCCAAAACACTGCAACTGTTGAGAGGTTTAAGTTTCTTCATGGTCCAGGACAGTAGTCAGGGATTTACATGTTTTTGCTGTTGAACCCATTAGTGTGACTCTTGGTGGCTGGTCAAAGTGGTCAGCCTAGAAGGTAAAAAGTACTGCACTCCATACTTACTTCATGATGCTCCAACTGGTACTGCTGCATGCTTTGGTGACAAAGATTACACCTGACCTGCAAGCAAAACATACAGCAGTTCATTGGGAGCGTGGGAGGATGGTTAGTGCTTTCATATGTCAATATAACTTCAAGCTGCTGAGATGATCGTCCTTTCATTTTCATCCCAATCGCCAACAAGCTGTTGGTGAATTTTTGTTTCTCTGTCAGGCCTGAGCTGTGTTGATTAGATTTTGAGGAAAACAGCTATCTGATGGTCCCATAGGAAGCTGTCATTTTGTGAGAGGATCCAGCTCTCAAAGATGCCCATGTGAAAAGCAGTGTGATGTGAAATAAAGACTGTGTATTCAAAATTTTGACTGAGGTTTAACTTAAAAGTATAGGTCTGATATTCAGCTAGTCTAAATTACAATAGCCCCTCTGAAAACATAGGTATGCTAGTTTTCTAAAGGTTTGCCATGAGAGCTACTCCTGTGTTAAGTAACTGAAATCAATGGAATTGCTAAAACAATAAAATTAGTAAGACAGAATAAAAAGTCATGCCTGTGTATTCATGCTTCAACATAGTACCTCTAGCTACAGGGTTCTTAATGCTATACTAAAAATGCTATTGCCTTGCTATATGAAGAGCTGATAAGTTTACTCTGCCACTTCAGTTTAGTTAAAAAAGTGCATTGATGTCATAGCTTGTACAAGCAAGGTTTATATCAGATCAGGTACTGTTTGTCTTCCTCTAATCAAATCATTTAACTTGCATGCTCTGGCTACTTCACAAGCACTACGAGCATGTATCCATACCTGATCTGTAATTTGTATTGCTGAGGAAACTGAGATACCACAGTGGAGGCTTTATTCTCTTAAGCTGAGTGTGCAATAAGATCAAAAGGTACTACTGTAACCAGGCCTGAAGGGTCATATCAGAAACTTGCAGATTTTCTGGTCAAAAAATTACAGAAGTTCAAATCTAGTTAATATAGAGAACAGTATAATGAACATACTACTTCAAGGCTGGCAGAGCTTTTTGCCATTTGCAAGAAAATCCTGAAGAACGTGTAGCATTCCTCACCTGCTTGTGTGCTTCTGTTTGATGGTCTTTCATATCCTTTTGGGCAACTGCTTCATCACATTCTGGACAGAGAGTGAGAAACCGCAAGCAGTGGGCCTCGTGGAGGGAGAAATTAGCAGCAGACACATCTCGTTTACTACGGAGCACATAAATGGGAGAGAGGGAAGAGTAAGTGAGCTGGTGTGATAGGTTGACCCTGGCCAGCAGCCAAGTACCCACACAGCTGCTCATTCACCACCACCCCACCACACGCACAGTAAGACGGGGGTGAAAACAGGAAGAATAGAAGTGAAAAAAATTGTAGGTTGAGATAAAGAGTTTAATACTTGATGGAAAGAAGTGGGGGAAAACCCAAGTGAAGCAAATGACAATACTCACCACCTCCCACAGGCATACCTATGCCCAACCAGCCTTAGAACAATAGCCATCTTGGAAGAAAAAAAAACCAAACCAACACCCCAACCCTGTTCTGCTTCTTCTAATGCAATTTTTATTCCTAAGCATGAGGTTACACAGTATGGAGCATCTCTTTGGTCAGTTTGGGTCAGCTGTCCCGGCTGTATCTCCTCACAAACTCTTGCTCACCCACAGCTTACTCACTGCAGAGGGCAGAGTGGGGAAAAAAACCTTAACAGTCTGCAAGCGCTGTTCAGCGCTGGATAAGCAATGGAATGAATTCCCTGTGGGAATGTGTCATCTCTGTCACCACAGTTTTTAAGAAGTGTTTGGAGGCATCTATCAGAAGTTTTAGGCAAAGTTGGTCTGCCAAGGAGTCTGATCAGTGTGCGGCAACTGCTTTATTCAAAGCATCCCCACCAACCTTTTAGAACATAATGCACAGGCTCTCTTTGTGCAAGGCTAAGCATTGGTTTTCCTTGGTGACCACATAAAATCGAGGCTAAGCTCATGTTTAACCTTTCTAAGTTTGACTTATTTTTAATTGCAGTGCCTCACAGTCTTCGTTCGTAGCCCAATGGCCTAGCTAGTTGAGACACACCAAACTACGCTATCTTCATGGCCCCTTTTGGTGTTCTATTCTATGAGACATGGCCAATCACCCTGAAAAAAAAAGAATATTTTATCACTTAACTGCAAATATAGCAACAGAAAGAAACATCAGTATGGGGGAAAACTGAGGCAGCTGCTGGGTTTGGCATGGTCCACGCACTGACTCCTCTGCCAGATACTTCAAAATTACCCACAGTGATATTATGTAAAAAGAGAACATGCAGCATGGGAGAGGGCTATGGAAGAAATCTCTCCACAGCAAAGTAGCAAGAAAGCAGCAACCTGGAAATGTGAAAATGCATACAAAGTATTTTTGTTTACTACTCAGTGGCTAGTGAACACCCCTCCTGCCGTGTGGTTCTTCCTCTTCTCCCCATTACAGGAGAAATAGATAATATTAAGGAAAATCCTAGAAAACTCTTGAAATCCCCACATTTTGTAGGGGTGGAGAGGGAGAAAGATCTCTTACCAATTTTTGCAGAACCTGCTCTCTTCTGTCATTATTTTTCTCTTTATTTTGCTGGATATCCTTTCTTCTAAGAGCAGAGAGGGAAAAAAAAAATGAAACTGAAAGTCTCTGTTGTAATAACTCCACCCCAAACAGCTGCTTAGCCAAAAATTCTTTAAAGGAGAAACAGCAGAATTGCCAGGCAAGGATTAGTTTGTAGTGTGAGTTCCACCTACAGGTTAGTCCGCTAGTCCTTAGAGGAATGTCCTGGTTTCAGCTGGATTAGAGTTAATTTTCTTCCTAGTAGCTGGTATAGTGTTATGTTTTGGATTTAGTATGAGGATAATGTTGATAACACACTGATGTTTTCAGTTGTTGCTAAGTAGTGCTTATCCTAAGTCAAGGATTTTTCAGTTTCCCATGCTCTGCCAACCAGGAGGTGCACAAGAAGCTGGGAGGGAGCATAGCCAGGACAGCTGACCCGAACCAGCCAAAGGGATATTCTATACCATAGACCATCATGCTCAGTATATAAACTGGGGGGAGATGGCCAGGAGGGGCAGATCACTGCTCGGGCATTGGTCAGCAGGTGGTGAGCAATTGCATAGTGCGTCACTTGTCTTTCTTGGGCTTTATTTCTCTCTCTTTTTGTTATCTTCCTTTTCATTACCATTATTATTATATTTTATTTCAATTATTAAACTGTTCTTAACCTACAAGTTTTACTTGTTTCCCCCTGATTCTCATCCCCATCCCACTGGGTGGGGGAGTAGAGAGCGAGTGGCTGCGTGGTGCTTAGTTGCCAGCTAGGGTTAAACCACAACAAGGAACTAACTACAGGGTGTCACTTCCCTTCTTTCCCAAATAAGTTTAATTTACAGTAGCTGGTTTACACAGCAGGCAAGGTTGCCGCCTGGAGCTGCCTGAAGCACTCAGGGACAGCAGTGTTCCTGCACCCACTGGAGCGGGGCTGGCTGACCTGGCCGGCCTTTTACCCCCAACACCCGGCCATGTCCACACTCTCCCACCCACTGCGGAGGCTCCCTGAGGAGCCATCTGAGCCCATGGCTCCCTGAGGAGGGAGGCAGCAGGCTGTGGCAGGCCACCCGCCCGCCAGTGCCTCAGGGACACGAGAGACAGCAGGACACCGTCTTTGTCACTGCTTCCCCAAGAGGGCCGAGGGAAGCCCTCCGGCCACCATCTCCCCTCCACGCCTGGCGTGGCAATTGCTGTGGGGAGCCCTTGGGCCCCATTGCCCCTTCCCGCCCAGCACCTGTGCTGTGAGGCGTGCGGGTGTAGCACCAGCACCTGTCCACAAAGGAACCTGCAGGGAGCATGGCAGCCCTGCCTGTGAACTCACCTTTCGTGGTGGGTTACTGATAACCGTAACATTGCAGCCCAGCAGGTCACAGTCTGGGCAGGAGCCAGCAGAGAGGGAGAGGGAGCACCTTGAAACAAACCCTCGAGCGCTGCGGCCCAAACCCAGGAGGGCTGCCTGTGGGCAGCAGGCTCTGCTGGCAGCTGCCCCTCGCCCCACCATGGCGGCTGCCCGCTTGACCACAGCCCTTGCCCGGCTGATGTCACCACAGCCGTTGTTCTCTCAGCCCGTCCGGGGTGATGGGCCACAGGGCTGGCTTGCAGTGAGCAGGGAGGGCAGGGGCACCCTGCATGCCCCTCCATCTCTGGAGTGGCGGTCACAGTGGTGCCCAGCCTCAGAACCCACCTTGGCCTCCCTGGGTCAATGCTGTCCCACTCCAACAAAAACAGCCAGCTAGTGGAGAGGAAATATTTGTCCACCATCACCAAGGGGGAGAAACCCAGCACCGGTCCTCCAGCCTCACCTCACCCAGCCCCACAGCATGGCTGCTCGGCCTTGCCCCAGCAGACTCCCAGACCCCGTTGTTTCCCCAGGGACCCTCAGGCCACTTCGGGTACCTATGTTTGTGCAAGGTCAAATCTCCAGCCTGCATTAATCAGCTTTGCCTTTTCTCCCCAGGAATATTCTGTCATGGTTGGGACTGACCAACAGCATGAGAGGCCCCAGGTGCACCAGGTTCTGCCTGTCGCTGGGCCTCAGCTCGGGGTCGTACAGCTCTACATGTTTACATAGGGAACTTCAGAAGAAAGGTAAGTTAGAGAGAAAAAGGAACAGAACTTCACATTTTCATTTCAATGCCAATACCAATAGGTTCAGGATTTTCTGACGGAAGGCCTAGCATTTCTTGCACCTGCTACTACAACTGATCCCTTACAGCAGCATGACGCAAGTGGCTCTTCTCTGATGTTGGTATGGAACAATGAGATACAAGAGATGCAGAAAATATGAACTGACCTTCTTAGTCTGTAAACCAGGGACAATAATAGTAATTCTTCTACTTTGCAGAGGTATCGGCAAGAATCATTCACTAGTATTTGCATAATATATTGTAATGCCATACACAACAGATGTCCCAGATGTTACTCAGAAGTTGGCGTGGTTCATTTCTCATCCAAACAAGCCCCTTCTGTCCCCCATTTTTCTCTGGGAAGAAATAAAAGAAGAAGAAGAAAAAGGAAGCCCAATAAGCCATTATTTAGACCTGGGAATAATGAGTGTTTATCTGGATTTTGTAACACAAATTATGTAATGAACCAGAGAAAAGGCTTTTGAACAAATATGTTAATGAGATGGCAGCTAAGAGAGAGGTTACAGAGTTGCCAATTTAAAATAATTTTTTAAATGTGATTTTCTTTTGTTCTTTTTTTCTTTTGTAGTCATTAGCCTGCACAGCACCCAAATGTGCTTTTAGGGCTTCGTGCAAACTATACGGGAAATACCAATTCTAGGTCAAGAAATCCTGATCAGCAACACACACTGACTGAGAAAACCCCACTGACTCAAAATTCATAATGAGGGCTTTTATGTAGAAAGTTGTTGGGCACAGAGATTGTACTGAAAGGACTGTTCGTTCAGAGTCTCAAAAGCTTTTCTTGGAAAAATATCAGATGCTCCACTGGGAACTTAGTTGAAAGATACTCCTAAAGCAACACAGTGGACTGGCAGTGGCTGGAAAGTACTGATTGGAGGGAAAACAGAAAGTAAAGAAACAGTGATTTTCTCTGAATGCCTGTAATAACTCTTTCAATTTAAATTCTGTGTAAACCTTCCAGCGCATAACATTATTGTACAAGACCTCTTCTAGGCATCTTTTTAAGTCAAGCATCACATAGAGGTAAGTTCTCAGCTGGTTGTTTTTTAAATGTGATTTTCAAAAGCCTGGGTAGAAGACATTTCTTTTTCTGCTGAGTCTTAGAATGTCTCAGAGTCAGTTGTTTTCATTTTTGTTTCTCAGTGTAAAGTATGATAGGTCTTACAGTCCTTGTTTAATATAATTTTGTTAAAACTTCTGTACCTCTGGGTGTTGCATGGAGCCTGAAACATGAAAGAACTTTAAAAAGAATGTGAGGAGTTTTTGTCTTGAGAGGGAATGGCACTTATCTAGGTCAAATGGACTACTTCAAAGCAGGCAAACTGTACTTGTGTGCTTGGACAGCATTTGAATTAGAGACGGAACATATGTATATCTATAATTAAATGAATCAACTGCTACCTGTAAAGCCTCCTTGCCACAGACCATTGCTATCCAGCAATAACAGGAGTAACTGGGATGACTGGCTTGTAGTGAATAAGATATATCAGAAAAGCATCTTCTTGGGAATGACCTAAACTATACTAAAAGATTTATTTTCTAATTTTTCCACCTGGACTGATGACCCTGGAATTCCTACCTTCCAAGAGGACTTGATTTCTAGTCCCTTTCTACTAACACAAACAATGCAGGTCAGCCTTTTGTTAACTAGTCTTCAGCAGTGTTCCACTTCAGCGTGGAACTCTTTACAGTGGCTCACATCACTGAATCTGGTAGCTGAAGTGCAAAAGGGAAGATTGCAAGACTCTGTGTGTGGCTTGACAGTGCTGTCAAGCTCATCTATGAATTTACTGTCTTGAAAGGTGCAGCTGTTCCTGTCCCAGCTGTTACTGTTCACAGCCGTAAGTGTCCCAGTCTATTGAGCTGGCTCTAGTGCTCACTGAACACTTCATTGAACCTATTCAGCTCACTAACTCAGCAGAAAAATGTTCTGCTTTCTTTGTAAAGTTAAACTCCAATAAGCCCCAGAGCCACCAGCTGAGAAACAGCAAGAAAGCCAGGGCAGGTGAGTGGCAGTGAGCCATGAGGTGGGCTTGGCTCTGTAACTGCATCATGCCCTTGGTTCTTGATGTGCTTTAAAATACCTGTGTTTATTAGGGCAGCACAGCAGCAAATGGGAGCAGTGCTGTCTAGTAACCAGGGAAAGGAATTCAGGTAGAAGAGACCTGATTCAGCTCCTAGTTCCACTTCATGTCACCAGCCATGCCTAAGTCTCTTCGTAACACAAAGATTTGAGTTCCTCTGTAAACTGATTTGAAACTTACTACCAAGAAGAACAAGTGCAGCATATCATTCAGTGTTTAGGGTATCAAAATTTAGCCCAAAGGCTGCTTCAATCTCCCGCTTCTAAATGGTATCTGTAACAAAAAGCTAATTTTACCTACTGTCTTTAAAGCAGTAGTTAAAGACCATGAAACCGCACATCTCACATACATTATTTGTAAATACTTCTCTGGTCTGTACTGTGTTCAAGCAGTACTGACTGGTGGAAAGGATTCTTTTTTCCTGAAGGCCTGCAGTTAGTGCTCAATTAGCATGAGCTGAATTTCGGCCTGTGGGAGGTTTTTGTTTGAATGCTCTCTTTGAACCATCTAAAAACTCCTCCTGCTGGAGGTTTTGCAAGCACGACAAGCTCTCTGCAGCTTCCTTTTGCCTGCCTGTCAGACTGATTCTGTAAAGCAGCCAAAGCTTTGTCTGCCACCTCCTTGGCACAGGGAACAGGAAGCTCATGGGCAAAGTATGTGAAAGACCTGCCGTTCCTGTAGCACCCTCGTATCCAGCCAGCGCCAAATCTATCTGAGTTGTAATCATAGGCTGAGGGAGACTGAGAACAGCTGGAAGACTTGTGAAATCGAACATGCTCCTCTGTGCTTCACTCTGTTGGTGGACGCTGATCCCTTAGAGAGCAGTGCCCAGCCTTGGCCTGCAGTGTAAACTGCTCTCTTCCCCATTGCATCCAATCATGTTCTCCCCTTCCTGCATCCTGACTCTGCATTATACAGCTTTTCCACATCCTTATCTGAATGTAGGTGTCTTCTCTCTTGTCCTCACTCAGTATTCTTCTTCCTGCCCATGTTGTTGCTGTTTGTGATGATACGTGAATATGTGGTTCTAAAACCTGGATACAGTCAACTTCTCAGCCTCCTGGTTCTTGCAGCAGAGCATGAATAGACACATGTAAACCTCCAATGGTTTATAAAATAGTGATGGAGGTATCTTAAATATGAAGTGTGCAGTGGCAGGATGGCTGGAGCAAGGTGGGTAATAAGGTCAGATTTTACCTTTCAAGATTACAGGTTCAGTTCAGTACAGGACTTTGTCCTTGCTGCTCTGCAACAGCCAGCTGCTTTGCTTGGTTTTAGCTGAAATTCCTGGCAGACTTCCACAGGAACTGTAGTTGGCACTAATTCAATTTCTTCTCAGCAGAGTCAGCACAGACATTTTTTATGAACAAATATTTCACACGTGCTCCAACAAACGCACCTGCTCTCCTCCTGAAGCAAACCTCTAGAAAAGGAGCCTACTTTTGCAAAAAAAAAAAAAAAAGCAAAGAAATTAAAGTTGCTCATTTCTATGGTCATGCTTAAGATTTTTCCCAGCGTTTGCTTTAGTCAAAGTGCTGGGAATGCCTTTAAATTTAGGTTTCTAAACTCAACTTATCAATGGTGGTTTTGATTCATGAAAAGATTACAGTTGCTTAGTTTGGGACCTGGGTCTCAGATAAAAACATGCTCAGATAAAGGAGATTTAGACACACTTTCTTTCAAATCTGAGCTCAATGTTACTCCTAGAGCTCCCTCTCTCATTCACCTGGTATTGACTAGGCAGCTCCATGAGAAGAAGTGGGAAGTGGGTATTTATCTCTACGGGTCAGGGACTTGCTGGTTTTGATTGACACCTCCCTGTTTTCCTCCTTTGCTCTTTCCTTCCTGATCTATAATCTCATGGGAGGCCTGCACCATCTTCTCATCCCTGTCCCAAGTCAGCTGTTCCTAAGATCCCTAGGGAACATTGTGTTTCTCCCTGCCCCTTCTCCTCCCAAAGGTACACCCTTCTGCTTGACAGTTGCTGTATGAACAGCAAAAGTGGGTACTCCACTGTCTTTCAATCTGATTTCCCATTATTCAGGCGCTTGTTCTTTTCTGTGAATCCTTTTTTTGTTTTGTTCCATATCATGGAATGTACTTTGCATGGCACACTGAAGGCAAGTTTGCAATAATTCTGCACAATAAGGAAATATTGATTCCCTTCTCTGTATTTGACAAAAGAGGACGCTGAGGCATGGACTGGGTAATTGAATTGCCCACTGGAGTCCCTGATCTCATTCCCAGGTACAGCAAGCAAGTCTCCTTTCACAGGATTATTCCATCTAAAGGTAACAACACATGTTCATGGCCTTTCTCTTTATTTTCTCTTTTCTGCACTGCATCTCATTTAAACAAGAAGAGAGCAAATCATATTTGCACTGGTCTATCAAAGTGAACCTTAGTACAACTCCTTTAGATTTACCTCTTTGCATTTTCTTATTTAAGTGCTTGTAGCCCTTTTTCTTTCTTGACTAGGGACCATTTTTTCATTGGAGACTGGCCACAAGAATGCAAGTTTTGGCCAATTCCCCACTTTCTGCTAGGCTTTGCACTGCTGTGAAGTTTCCTTTGTGTTGGTAAGTTACCCAGAGGGACTGCTGCTGAAGGTTTGAAGATTTGGAATCTGTCCAGATCCGGTTGGCTATTTTCCTTAGTGGACATTCACTGCTTTCAAAAACAGAACGCTAACATTGGAGTGTCTTGTTTTGAACTTCTGTCACTCAAGTTCCTCTGGTCAGCAGAGGACAAATAGTGCAAGCTATAGTCAGAGCCACCTCGTTACTTGCTGTGAAATCTGAAATTCTTTATTTCTGTGAGTAACTGCATGGTAAGACTGTGCTAAGAGACTGTAGGATCAAAGTATCAAGATATGATTTATGCTGCCTTCAATTTCAGGTGGCTGTTGACATGCCAGAAGCAGAACCTAAAATATCAACAAGTTATTTGTCTTCAGTCTAGTTTCCAAGTCCCTCTAGTTGTTCCTTTCTGCCATCTTGATAGCACGTGCCACCCTTTCAGTAGTGCCATCCCTTCTGATTCTGTGGCTACACTGTAGACCAAATCACTGACATGAGCGACATTAAAAAAAGCCTTTCAAGTTAACCTTTCTGGGTTATTTTTAACCCAGATCTCAGACACACAATCCCTCAAAATAACAGGCAGTGAAACACAGCCATGCATGCCTGCACAGACCTTTGTTTTGGGGAGACCCGCACTGTGGTTTTAACTCCATTTCCCTAAAGGAGTTCAGTCCTTCCTCACCACTGTGTAGATGAGTGAGAGATGATCCTCCCTTGGCATCATCAGCACCTCCTGAAAGTCCAGCACCTGAGAGAAGCTGTGTGTCAGCAGCACTTTGGTCCCCGCATATAATATGCATTATGAGAATCTGTGCTTACCAGCAACTTTCTGTAGGCACTATCAGCAGGGAGATTTTTCTTAAAACGTTCTCACAGCTGGTGCGATGGCTTGATATACAGCCATTAAGCAGCTTTCCTCGTTCAAAGAAGGTCTGCAGAAGCACGGGCACAGAGGTGGGCGTAAGGAGCGGGGAAATGCCCCATGTTATGCCCCGGCGCCCGTAGGATGGAGGGGGCGGCGGATTCTGACTTGGTCTGGACCGGGCTGAGGAAATCTCCCAGGCGTCGGAGAAGGGGCTTGCGGACACCGCGTCCTCCTGGGCTGCTGCCGGCCGCCCGTGGGGAGGGAGGGACGTCGCACGGCCGGGCGCGGGCAGGGGCGCTGGGCTGGCGCCAGGCCGGCGGATGGCTCGCTCCTGATCCGTGTCCGCACCGCTACCCGGCCGCCCGTCCCCTCAGGGCGGCAGCGAGCCCGGTGTCCCGTCAGGGCGGCAGCGAGCCCGGTGTCCCCGTCAGGGCGGCAGCGAGCCCGGTGTCCCCGTCAGAGCGGGAGCGAGCCCGGTGTCCCCGTCAGAGCGGGAGCGAGCCCGGTGTCCCGTCAGGGCGGGAGCGAGCCCGGTGTCCCCGTCAGGGCGGGAACGAGCCCGGTGTCCTGTCAGGGCGGGAGCGAGCCCGGTGTCCCCGTCAGGGCGGGAGCGAGCCCGGTGTCCCGTCAGGGCGGCAGCGAGCCCGGTGTCCCCGTCAGGGCGGGAGCGAG
>JANZLQ010000089.1:260552-292743 GCA_026212715.1 Elanus axillaris | reverse complement strand
GGTCGGGCCTCGGCGGCCAGACAGCAGCCGGCCCCCCCCCCCCAGGCCCGGGCGCTGCGGCCCAAGAGCCCCTGTCCCAGCCAGCCGCACAGGGCCCTCCCCAGCCCCGCTGGGCACCCAGGCTGCTTGCCCGCCTCCTGCGGGGCCATGCCCCAGGCACCCTCCCTGGGCAGCGCTGGCCAGCCGGCCTGCCCTGGCCGCCGCTTCTCCTTTGCCACCCGAGCAGGCAGGGCCCGACCCCTGCCAAGGCGGTTGCGCTTCCCCACAGGGCACTGAAGCAGATGCTTCCTGCCACCTCGTCCCTGAGGCACTTCAGTGCAGCTCAAGGAGCTACCCAGTCCCAGATCTCAGGAAGGCGTGTTGCAGGTCTCACTCCCAAACGGTCTTCAGACACCGGAGCTAGGCAGCTGAACTTGCAGAAGGAGCTCTCCGCCAGTCTGTTCATCCTCAGGGTTGTGCCACTGCCAGGACCTGGGGCTCCCACGGACCCAACCCACCTTGCAAATTAGATGCAATTCTTTTGGGGCCAAAGCTAAGTAGCTGCTTAACTGGCCTGCACATTTGGAATTGTGTCTTGCATTACCCAGTAATGATGGCAGTGGACCGAAAGACAGGACTTCTGTGTTCTCCAGCTCACTCTGCTGCTGGCGCTCAGAGATACTTTACGGGGTGCTGCTGAGCGGCACTCCTCACCAGTGGTGCAGTCAGAAGCCGCGCATTGTACGTTACGCAGAGACCATAGGGTTTCAAATGCAATGTCCTCCAATTCACATCCATCTTACTCCAGTGATGGCGATGGCACAACTCTTTTGCTTTCAGTGGAGTTACACCAGCATAAAATTGGAATAACCCAGTGAAGAGTTTGGTCTTCAATGTCTTTTAGTCTTCCTGGCAAAATGTGAAAGCTCAGTTTACAGTCTTTTAGCCTACTAGAGCTTTAGAGGCTATTCTAATGCTAAAACCAGTCTTTCTTCTGAATGACCCGCATTGCTCTGTATTTTCAAGTACTAGAAAACGTCATGCACATTTATAAACAAAATGGGCATTCTGGTTTACCTGTGTAAGTAATGTCAGCCCTGCCTTTCACTTGAATGCTGGTGCTATATAGAAAGAGGAATTCCTGACTGTTACGCACTACTTTGATCAGTACTAGGAAAGATAATTTGCTTAAAAAAATAAGTATGTCTTCAGTTTTCCAGTACTTTTAGGAATATTGTGTCAGCAGTCTAATCTGGGAAATCACAGTATTTCACAATGGAAGAGTAACATTTGCATCATGACTGCTTTTCCAGCTCTCAGTGAGAAGGCAGGTCACTGCGTTTCTTGTCAGCTGTACAGGGACACCAAAGAAACATTCTGTGACTGTTCCCATAAATCACAGGTAGATATAGGTATAGATCTAATAGAATATTTAATTCCAGATCTTTGGTTGTTTGAATTGGCTGTGGTTGTTGGAGTTAATTTATAAACATGGTTGTATTTTTGAACTTCACATAAATTATTTACTCTCCACTCTACAAAATCAGTTTTTCTTCTGTGTTGTGAATTTTACTCACTTAGGGTTGTTCATCTGTCTTTCATACTGGCAACAGATTAACCACAGTCAATTCTAGCACTTAGTTACTGTGGCACAGCATAAATTGTATCATGAGCTCACCTCATATTTAATAAGGGAAGAGACTTAAAGAGGATCTGTCTGGTGTCTTTTAGTCTCTGAAGAAATATTTTTTTCAAAACTTGTGCTGTAATTAATCTCCTGGAAACCTGAAGAAAAAAAAAGTTAAAATAACTTACAAAAGCTGTTTTCTGGCTCTTAAGCTTCTCAACAAAATGAAGGAAAACACACCCCTATTTATAAATATCATCTTACGGCGATTTTTAAATGTCACTGTAACACCATTTATTTTTGCAATAAAGTCTCATTTGTTGTATTAGAATAAAATTCTATAAACATACTTTAAATATGAGGAAATTCTGAACTACAGAACACTGACTTAAGCTTTAAAACACTGTTTACTGTTGGCTAATGAATGCTTGCTTCTCCTAACAAATTTGAAAGTACAAACCAAGGAAGGCTAGGTTACAGAAATGCCCACTCAACAGTATAAAAAGACATGTAACAACATTTCTAATCTAGGGAATCCCCTCAGCAGGTAAGCACAGTATAATTTTGGAAAGTAAGTAAATGCCTGTAATGTGCTTAGTCACAAAAAAAAAAAAAGGTAAAAGAGTTTTACTTTAAGAGTTACTTTAAAAACTTAGAACTTTTAAATTATTCAATGATATAGTTTCTGGGCTTAGGTGTGTTACTGGACACACCTTAAAGACTTGTGGATTTCAGACAAGCTAATCATCCACACTGAGAAGTTAGGCCATCCATTTAAAAATAATTAACTCAAAATAGAAATGCCCCAATCTGCAAACACTATTAAAAATTCTTGCCTCCTAGATGTGAAACCTGCTTACCTCAACTGCCAAGAAGTAATTGCACACTGCAAACTGTGTACTTTACCTAGTTGTGGAAGGTTTGTTTTTCTCATGCCCTACACTTTTGTCTGGGTGCATTAGAACAAACACTGTGGTAAAAAAGATCTTTTTATGCAAGTGGCTTCAGAACAAGGTTTAAAAGTACAGATTTAAATCCTCATGTCTCTGCTACCTATTTGAGAATAACTTGTTAAGCTACAGACAATGGAATGTTTGGGCCCATTGGAAGAGCTACCAATGTGTTTCTTATCTTTAAGAATAGTTTTCTATGCTTAAATGTGTCTTCCATTATGTTGCAGGAGGCCAAATGTGCATATATCATCATCATCATGGCTGTGTACTGGTGTACTGAAGTGATCCCACTGGCTGTTACCTCCCTCATGCCTGTGGTATTTTTCCCTCTGCTTGGAGTTCAGAGCTCTAAATCAGTAAGGAATTTGCTCAATCCAGATCGGATACAGGGATATCTCTGTTGCTCTGATCCCCCATCAGTATTTAGCAAACAAGTCTGATAGGAAAGTGCTCCAGTTCTGTGGTGCTGTTTTTGAACACGTTGAGCAGTGTTCGGGGCTCCTGTATGGGAAGATGCTGAACTAAATACACATTTGCCCCAAATGTTAAGGGTGTGGGGCTTGAGGTGGTAGAGGGGAAGGTCCGTTTCTGGGCCTGGATCCTGTTGGAGAGCATCCCACTAGTGCCATCAGCTTGTGTGTTCAGAACCCATTCCATAAGAAAGCAGTGCTGACATATCCTCTGGGAGATTTCAAGATGCATGGGACAGACTTCTTCTGACAGCATAGACAGCATGATGCCAGCAAGTACACTGTGTCCCCTCCAAAGCTCATTCTGGCTGTTTGCCGTAGTGCTTTCGTCCAAGGGAGAGAAGCTGTATTTAGGTACTGTAGACCAGGTTCACTACTGGCCAAGAAGCTAGTAAGGGCAGGTGTGGTTTACTAAAGGTGCTGAAAAATCTGTTTTGGAGCTCAGCATTTCTAGTACCTATACAATGCTTTGAGGCCCTAACAATGTTTTAGGCAACTGCTGTCATTTTGTACTTTATTAACTCCTGATGATCCAAAAAGAAGGTTCATGATGCACAAAGAGCCCCTGCACTTGACAGTTCAGCACTTAAACAGGGGATTAAGGGTTCAGGAAACTGGAGGTAGCTTTGAGGCTACAACTGCCCCTTCTGCCAATGTTGCGATGGGGCCTGGTGCAGTAAAATGCCTTGAGAGGACAGAAGGCAAAATGTACTAGTGAAGCTGTCAAGAAGCAACATTTGGGCCTCTGACCTACCTTCTCTGTCTTTCAGGTGTGCTTGCAGTACTTAAATGACACAAACATGCTCTTTGTTGGAGGGCTGATTGTTGCAATTTCTGTTGAACAGTGGAATCTACACAAAAGGATTGCGCTGCGGGTCCTGCTGATTCTTGGGGTGAAACCTGCACTGTAAGAGTATTACATTACTTCTTCCTTGCCTCTGTCAATTTAGCAGAGGCCTAGGGATGGTGTTTAACAGTCAGCAGAGAAGGGAACCTTCAAGAACCTTTTTAGCTGTACTTGTACAGTTTCCAGAGATGAAGTCTGCCAGCAGGAACAGTTTATTTGTCCTTTAGCCAAAACCAGCATCTGGCTAAATTCTAGATGCTTGCCATTGGGGACAATATGATGACAGACTTAATCATGCACAGCCTAAGGAGCTAAATGGCTTTCTGGAATTCCTTCAGTGAAGGTGGCAGAGCTGTCCTAGAAGGGAGGCTGGCCCTGCTTTGTGTTACTGGATACTACAGACATCCCTGTCTGGGCTCTGCTCTCTAAATTACAGTGACTACAAAACCTAGCAGCGTCTGTTTTCTTTCCTCCTTTCTTCTCTGACTGTTCCTCTCTTTTCAGCCTCATGCTGGGATTTATGATAGTCACTGCCTTCCTGTCCATGTGGATAAGTAACACAGCCACCACTGCTATGATGGTTCCCATTGTCCAGGCTGTCCTGGATCAAATGGACAACACAGAGTATGATGTGACCATGATGGAACAGGCAACTGGGCAAACAAATACAGTGATTGAGCTGGAAGAAAAGAATACATCAGATCCCACTTCAGTGCATGGTAAGGGCCTACTCAGCAGTGAGTTGATTTTACTGAACTTGCTATGCTCAGAGCTTCCTCACCTAGAAGGAGTTCTCCGTACCATTTCCAAGGAAAGAGGATGGTAACCTGACTGATAATCCCTAAATGCATGACATTTAGGTTTTACAAAATGGCTTCCAATTTTGGTGGCTGCCATTTTGTTATGCGTAATGCTAGATCCCATGCAGATTGTTATGTTCTTTCCTTCAGGGTGGGGTCATCCTCCCATAGTTTCCCTAGATTTAACTGCCTGCTCAGAAATGTGAAAAGCTTATCCTGTGGGAAATATCATCCAACCCTGCAGCACCCCACTTTCTAAATCTTGTGATTATCAGTGAGGTTCCACTTCTAAGCCATGTAGGAAAGTTTGAAAAATTTTGTGCAAATTCAACCTATTTTAATTCTGCGGTTATAAATACCTCTTTATTGCCCAGATTGTATGTGGAGGTGGGGAGAAGAAAGAGGAATACTTTAAAAGCTGAATGGAAAAGAGAAGCTGGTGTCATCTGACTCACAGTAGACAAACTATTCTTTCGAACACTTTAAAGCGTGATCTTACCCTGATGCTTGACTCCACAAGGTCCTTTTCTCAATGCTGTGGTTCTGCAGTAGGTTTCACTCAATTTGAACTATGCGCACAAACCTAGTCCCTCTGATTTTACTGCCCTGCTGTGCTGTTACAGAGGGCTATATTATTAAATACCATTAAAAATCAGATTTGTGGTGCCTTTCTTTTACAGAGGAGGAAGGATTGTCTTGGGGATTTTCACAGAGATGTGATTTCACTGAATTAGCAGTTGATCTTCTGTGATTCTCTGTGTGACTGTGTGCAAGAATGAGTACAAATGTTGGTAGTGCATACAGTATCCTACATTTCAAGCCTTCTGCCTGGGACACAACATGCACGTTTTCTGGCTTACATGTCCATGGAAGACACAGTGTAGGAGAAGGGTGTTTATGTGTGCCAGACACTGCTATGTTATGAGATTGATTCATAACTGCTGTATTTCTTTGGACCTTGGAGGCATAGTTTAGATACAGCTGTGATCTCTGCTTTTTGGTTGCTTCATTTCTTACCTCACTTGTGAAGGGAGAATGCACTATGATTGTGCAAAGCTCAGACACCATGTTTATGTAGGATGTGCAAGCCCACAGGAATGCCAGTTGGTCACAGAGTGCTCTGTAAAGTTGCTCATTTCTAGTTTCCAAACAATTGTATTAAAGGTAAGTTTTCATATTTGCAAATGCCCTTTTTCATGTTGATTCTTGACTCCCAAAATTGAATTTCTGCTCTAAGACCAGTAATAATTTGATGGTTTTCTGTCCACTTAAAAGGATCTGCTTGGCTTTGCTGACTAATTTATTTCAATGTGGAGTGAAGGTAATAAATGTGTGCAGAAAAGACCCTTTGCTATTGTTGATTTGGTTGTAATTGCCATAAATTCATTGTCCTGCTCTATTAGTCCAGTCAGACTTCAAGATTAGACTCTGAGCCTCAGAGAACAATGGACACAGCAGCAAAATTTCACAGCTGATGTAAACTGACATAACATATTGATCTTAACAGTTATGCCAGGCAAGATTTTGGTTTTGCGTGGGTTTTTTTCTGCCCATATTCACAGCTGTTAAAGCTAGTTGGGTTCTTACTGTGGTATTGGAATGGTTCCAGTGACTACAATATCTGGCTGGTGGTAAGCCTTTCTGTGAAACAGGGAATTACTGCTGAGAGACTGTGGCACCGATATGGACAACAGCATCCTTGGATCACATAGACCCAGACTGTCAACCTCTCTCTTCAGCATCTCATGAACATGAGTCCAAAGTATTGAGGGACATATCTGAGGTTTTTTGAATTAAAATAAATGGCATACACAAACAGGAAGCACTGAGCCTGCAGATTCTGTCATGAACTCTCTACCTCCCTAACTTTACCTGAGGCAAGTTGTGTTCTTTGTGTCTAGTCATAAGCAATGGACAAGTCCCTGATGACCCCAGATCTTCTGAGGAAAAGAAAATGAGGAAGCGTATATGTAAGGGAATGACACTTTGTGTATGCTATGCTGCCAGCATTGGAGGAACTGCAACCCTCACTGGAACAGGACCAAATATGGTATTGAAAGGCCAGATGAATCAGTGAGTCATTCTTGCTGTTTCTTTTACTTATACTATCTTACTGTTTCTGTGACCAACTGACTAGTCTTAGGTGACAGTTTCAGTTGCAAACTGTAAGCAATAACCAATCAATGAATTGAGGGTGAGGAATGTGTATGAAGTGATGGGCCTCATTTTTCTGCTTCAGCCTTATTTTAGGCAGCTATGTGCTGGTATTATAGGTCTCCTGAGAAGCTCAGAAATACTTGCTGGTAATCAGCAGACGGCTGGTTGATCATGAGATACTGGTTCTTCTGCCTCCTCTTTTTCAGCTGAAATGCAGCATATCAGCAGAGGAACTGCAGTGAAGAGCATCAGAAGAATGTATGATTAACTCTTCTCATAAGCACACCTAAGAGCGCTAAAAATAGCTTAGCCTCTCCTATAATATTATTTTTCCATGCTGTAGCTGTGGAAACTGTGCAGATACTGCTGTAAAGGAAAGGACTTATCCACAAAATACTCTCTTTGCTAAACTGAGTTTGGGAATTGATTTAAGTGCAACCTGATCTACATTGAAAGTTTTGCAGACTCCACAACAATCTCTCAACATCGCTTCCTACGGTTGGGAGTACTTCAGCCTCAGCTGCCACATGCTGGTTTTAATACCCAGCTGGAAATTTGCTATTGATATTTTTCCTCCAGTCATTATTGGTGGATGCAGGGAAGAACAAAAATTGCTGCTTTTAAAACACTGGCTTCGTTCTTTTAAGCCAACTAGCAACTTTGTCTTCTATTGAAGTGAGCAGAAGTGCAGTTATTTATTTCAGGAAAGACAGTTCTTGCTCTCTTATTAGAATGAATGGGGAGGAAGAAAGAACATCCCATCTTGGGATAGATGAGCAGGCATGTTGGAAGTGAAAGGTACCTAGAATGTGTGGGGAGATCTTTCAGCAGTGCTTGCCTTACTGAGACCTAAAATATCAACATGAGCTCCTATATGAGCTCTTATATGCCTTAAAGTAACATACAGGAAAAACTGAAGATCATTTAAGTTCTGCTCTGATATCCAGGCTGCCTTCCTATTGACTTCAGTTAGGCTATGGATGTTGCCTATGAATACTCGTAATGGTTGTCCTAGATTAACATGTGTAATTGTCACTAGCACATATTAAAGGCAGAGTAGGTTACTAAATGTTTTGACATTCATACAGAAAGCTTTTTTCTTTTCAGGTTATACCCCAACAATAATGATATTGTGAATTTTGCTTCCTGGTTTGGGTTTGCTTTCCCAAACATGATTCTGATGTTGGTACTAGCTTGGCTTTGGTTACAGTGCTCCTTCATGGGACTCAAGTGAGTATTTAATTACATGATATTGTGTAAACCCCTCAGCTAATGCAGATCAGCTTACTGAGAAATCTGGATAAAACAAATGCACTGACAAGTTATTAATTTTGTAGCAGAGAGAAGTTCCATTTCACAGCATCTTTTGAGGTCTGGAAACCTTTTGTGTTCATGGGAGTTGCACTAAGGCAAAAGCTTTATACATTCTTAATGTTCAGATAGAATTGCCTTTTTATCTTTCAATTTCATATCTGTGAATTTCAACGCTAGGAGAGCCAGCGTATCTGTTTTGCTACCCTTGATTCAAAACTGGGTTTTTCATCTCAGGTTGCTCCAAATTGGACAGAGACTTACATCCATTCATAGACCCCATTCTTCTGTAAGAACTGGCATGTCCCCATGAAATACTTCGACACTGTTGCAATTTCTTTGTTCCTGGCCTCCGCTGTAGCCTGTGTCTGTCCTCAGGAGTGACAGTTTCAGAGTAGCAAGCATGTTAAATCCCTCTGGTATGTTAATACTTACAGTATGTTCTTCTCCCTTTTTTCTTAAAGCTTTAAAAAAAGCTGGGGCTGTGGGACAGAAAGAACTGCTAAAGAAAAAGCTGCATACAACGTGCTGAAGGCAGAAATGAAGAAATTAGGCCCCATCTCTTATGCTGAATTCAATGTCCTCTTAATGTTTGTTTTACTAGTTCTCTTGTGGTTTTCCAGACACCCAGGCTTTGTAAAAGGCTGGGCCACCAGGCTCTTCCCAGAAGGAGAAAAGTAAGTTTTTAGGGTTTTTTTCATCCTGTACCCTCTTGGTTGTGAATCAGATTCCCTTGCTCTTACATTCCATTTTGAGTGCAGGGTCATTCATTCCACCTTTATCTGAATTCATGTGTTTGCTGGGCTTGATCCTCTCACTTGTGTGTGAGATCACCAGTCGATCTATTGCTTGAGTTTGTACTGCAATGAAGTGTGGAGACTGGGACATGGAGCAAGCTGAACCACCTGAAGAAAGAGAAAATTTTGTAATGCTGGTCTCAGTCACACTGATGTACACGTTAGTATTTTGTGTGCATGAGCGCCAATCTATTGCAGTGTTATTTGAATATTTGGTAATACCACCCCTAAACAGTAGCTTAGAACTCACTGGGCAGTTGATTTGGTGCTTTGAATGGCTTCTTTGTACAATGTCTGTGGCATATTAAGAACATAAAATGCATGAATGGACTATCCTTCAGTCTGTTTCTTTACACATCTTTTTTTGAGATACAACTGTTGAATCTTGGCTTCACCACAGAGAAGGAACCCTGCTTCCAGGAGCTGTTGTCATCTGTGACTCTGGTTATTAATGTGTATTGTAGCTAGTTTCTTTTATTACTGTGTTTGTGTTGTGGCAGTCATGAACTAATGACCCATTTTGCTAATGTACAAGCCCCAAACAGGATGACAAAGAGCAATGACTGCAATGCTGGAAGGCAGCCAGCCATCTTCTAGAAGAAAGATGGTTTATTTTCTAAGCTATATTCTCTTTTCTTCTTCAGGTATATCACGGATTCTGCTCCTGCTGTGTTTATTGCCCTGCTACTGTTTATCCTTCCTGCTAATAAACCCAAATTCATAGGCTGGAATCCAAGCATGTCTGACCCTGAACAGACTGAAGAAGGTATTTAAAAGAGGAATTGTAACATTGTGAAACAGTTAGCCACCTCCAGCTAACATGGCAGAAACATATACTGGATTTGCATGCAGTTCTTCAGGGTAGCTCACCACCCTCACTTCTTGGGCAGGGCTGGGGCACGGTACCCACTCAAGTGTTTTACCCTTACCCTGTGCAGCCTGTTGGGTCTTTCCCTAGTATCTTCTAGGAAAGGAGACAAAATGTCTTCATTCTCCTAAAACGTGTTCTGCTTTTCATTTCTCACTTCAGATATAAAAAAGCCATTTTTATCAGCCCCGCTGCTAGACTGGAATGTGGTTCAGAGGAAGATGCCCTGGAGCATTGTGCTGCTGCTGGGAGGAGGTTTTGCTTTGGCTGATGCAAGCGCAGTATGTCCTGACATCTGTTTTTCTCTGACTCAAAGGCGAACTTCCCTGGTTTGTTATCTAGTCCTGTATTACTGGGCATGCACCCAAAGCCAAACCCAGTAGAGGTGTTCAGATCTGGTGGCAGATCCAAATTAGCAAAAACTGGGAGGAGAGGTGAATGTTTGTACCTCTTTTTCAGGAATTTATAAGCTCTGACCAAATTTCTTCAATTTATCTTACCTCTTGGAGGCTGCTGAGTAGTTTGGGATCTTCACTGGCTGGACAGACCAGAAAAGCAGCCTTTCTTATTTATTTTATCATTCCAATCCCACCCTGGCTAGCAAAATAGAAGTAACACTTGTAAGATTTTCAGAACCATTTGTGGTTTGTTTAAAGTATATATATCTTCAGATTTAAACCAAACCGCTACTGAAGTGGTCAGGAAGAAAATCATTGTGGGTAGATATCTTCCAAAATTGTGTACAGTAGGGTTTCTTGAACTTCTTGTCAGTGGCTGTTGCCACGCACTGTACTGCATTCCATAAGCCCATGGTTTGATCCTATGTTCATAAATTCACAGAAAAGGCAGCTAAATCCCCAAAACAGGAAAGAATCTTGAGTGAACCATATTGCTTCCTTCATCACTGCTAAGATGCATCTAAATCAAAGCAAGCCTTAGCTATCAACAGTGCTATGCTTTGGGGAAATTCATACTCAGATCTAAGTTTTGTGGCTAGGTAGTTTTAAACCATGGGGTGAATTAAAGTTCTAGGGCTTTACATTCATCTACATACATCATACATCCATTATTAAAGCTCCAGAGCATTAGAAGGAATCAAGTCAAAGGTTTTGTAAGCTGTTTAAGTCAATCACTGCCTATATTCCTATGATAGAGCATTCATACAGCATCAGCATCTTCAGAAACCTTTGAAAAACATGCCAGGAAACTTCTTAGTGATACATTAAGTATTTTCAGTCATCTCCACAATAATTGTTTCTGTTTAGCAAAACCCCATAATTTTGTAACCAAAGTGTGAGCAAGTATTTGGGTTCCAGAAAAATCAGGAAAGTGGGACTCAGTATTATGTCTAGTTGGCAATGAATTTCTTTTAGTGTTTGTGACAGATCATTGTACTTTCCCAGATGGTATTTATATAATTCAGAAGTCATTTAGCATTATTTGGCAGAGATGTTATACATAATGAGTTCCCTGTTCATGAGCTAGGGGTTCTAAGCCTCACTAAACCCCACCTTTTTTTCTTGTCAGAACTCTGGGCTCTCAGCTTGGCTGGGTCACCAAATGACTCCTCTAGGATCTATCCCACCATGGGCCATTGCAACAGTACTTTCACTTATTATAGCTGTCTTCACCGAATGCACCAGTAATGTCGCCACAGCCACTCTCTTCCTACCTGTCTTTTCATCCATGGTAAGATTACGTCCATCCTGTTATCCTATCAATTGTGATATCAGAGTTAAACTGACAGTCTCTAGTGGCAAAGCAATATCATGGTTATTGCCTTGAAAGTTGCTCTGATGTTCATCTGAAAGCCAGTAATGAAACAGTCCATCTGACAGTACACCATAATGGATAGTGATTTTAGCTGGTGTTCACTGCTATCTATGTTTACAGCATCAAATGTAGATAGAAAGGGCAAATGCAGACTTTCTCCAGTTTGCCCTACCTATATGCCTGAAGCCTGAGAACCAGCTTCTTGGGGGAAGAAGCTAATTCAGGATGCCCATCCCATGGCACCCTCACCGGAAAGGAAGCCAGTTCAAGCCTTCTGTAAGGTGTGTCACTTGGCCCTGGAGAAAGTGAAGTGAGAGTCACTTTTTTAACACAGATCAACATCAGTTACTTCTGGTCATTTTGTATTTGAACCATCAACTGAGAACTGGAAAAACACACACACAGAAAATCCAAACTAAAACAAAATCCAGCACTTTCTGTTTATCCCTTGAATGGCTCCTTCATCTTCATAGGTTTATGCTAGAATACAGAAGGTGATAGGCCTGACTGTTAGAAATGTGTCATTTTCCAAAGGAAGCCAGAACAATTTTAAAACTTACGGAGGAAAACCTGGTAAGTTTTGCTGCCTTTTCTGAAGAGAATTGAATTTGTAGCATAAAGGAAAAAATAGGTTACTTTACTTTGTTCTTTAATTTAGAAAGTACAACCGCTTTATTCTACACCATTTCATCAAAGTAAAATTATCCCAATCAAGGTGCTGAACTATTAGTGACTTAAATTGGCACTTAAGTTCTGAGTCCCACAGAGTTTATGTAACATCTAAGAGCGTACTCCATGTACCTAGTAATTATAGTCCCATCCCTGTGTTACCCTGGCAAAAGTGTGGTCTGAGGTCAAAGAAAAGATTGTTGGATAAATTTGACCAGAACTCCAAATTATACCATAGAGCAAAACAAACACCAAGAAAGAATCAAGCATTGCTTTTAAGTATTGTGGGACAGGAAACAAGAGAAAAGTTATCTTTAAGCACGTGTGGATTTCAGAATAAAGTGCTTGTAAATTACTCTGGTGATATAATACCAGGAAATGAAATGAGCCTGTGTGTCTCAGTGGTCTGGGAAATGTTCTTTATGCTTTTCTTTTGGAACGCTTCCAGTGTCACATTCTCTCCGTTTCATTGCAGGCTGCATCTGTCAAGATCCATCCTTTGTATGTTATGCTGCCTGGTACTCTCAGTGCTTCCTTTGCCTTCATGCTACCTGTTGCAACACCACCAAATGCGATAGTGTTTTCCTATGGCCACATCCGTGTTTTGGATATGGTAAGATGATTGCCTGGTCTCTTATCTGAAGCTCTCCATTTCCTTTATCCTGAAATATGGTGAGAGTTTAATTTTCTTAGCTGAGTATTTCCAAAGTACCAGGAAGCTCTTATGGGTTGTAACTACCACCCTGTGCCCCTCTCTTAGGCACTGTTAATACTGCAATAAAGATTTGCACCTCTGAAGTAACAGTACCTTTCTCACAGGCTTTGGCAGACATACAGCCCAGCCCAATTGAAATTAAAAACTGACAAGTCCTAAGCCTCTTAAACACTGAAAGGTTAAAATGCAGTTGGTGCTTTCCAGTCTTCTGGGGCTTTGGCGAGTGTAGCTGAAGCCTTGTGTCCACTGGAGCTGAAAGCAGAAGGTAATGATCAGTTGCCCTAGGCTCTGGTCCTCTGATTGCCTGCCAGACCACACGGTGCCAGGTTCTGTGCCGAGCACCCCAACTTTATCAGTTTTCTAACTGGAGACTTGAAGGGAGCAGAAGTTATTCTTTAACTAATAAGAGCAACTTGTTATACATGCCTTAAAGATCCTAGACTAGTTATACAGCAAAATGTTCAAAGGCTTTGCACAATGTGTTCCCTCATATTTCCACCTAAGCAAGAACATAGGGCAGTGGGTACAATGGCTATTTCTGTGATTTATTTGACTATTTGTCTTTCTTGTTTGTGTACAAATAGGTTTTGCTGCAATTTGCTGTGCTGGTGTTTGGTTATTGTTGTCGGTTTGGACTTTTGTCCTCACAGGTTAGATCTGGCATAGTGATGAACATCATTGGAGTCTTCTGTGTCACGCTGGCAATCAACACGTGGGGAAGACCTATGTTTGAGCTGGACACATTCCCAACCTGGGCAAACAGCACAACTAACCAGTGAGCAGTGAAGGATTCACGTGTTAAACAAGGAAAGGACCCTTAATACTACTCCCTGTTGCCCAAAGCCCTACATAGAGTCTCATCACAATGTCAGGTGTTTGCTGCCTTCTAGGAGTCACACATCAGTTCAGGCATGAACCAATTCAAATTTATTCCAGTCGTGCTGGAGCCGAAAGTGCTGTTTAATTACACAACCCTAAGGATCATGTGTCTGGATCATAAGTATGATCAAGTGATCCATTGTACCTCCAATCAAGGTCGAGATTTAGAATTTATCGAACTTTAAATAAAAGAGAGGGCAGGCTGTTGTATCAAATGGTTTGAACTATAGTATCTCTGGCATGTATTTGTAAATCATTAGCATTGAACACTGCACTCAGGCAGGGGCTGAAAATTCATTAACTATTACTTATATCCACAAGTCAGCAGCTGTACAGAGAAATCCCTCTTGTCACTTGTCTAGTGAAAGAAGGGGTATGGTATAGTATGGTATGGTATGTTTTGTTTTAGTCAGGCCTCAGCCATGTGGTGGAATCCTTCCAAGTCAACATCCAGCACATTTTCCATTGCCTTGTTTTCACTCCCAAATGTCACTGCATTTAGACACCCTTATTGATGGTTGAGATAACATAATTCCATGCTGGTCATAATTCAGCTGATGTCTTGGGCAATGATGAGTTAAGGCTGGCTTTGTGTTTCTTGCATTGTGGCACTGGCAGAGCCAGGACCCTTTCCCTCTCTCAGCCACAGGATGTGGTTTCACATGCCAAACAGTGTTTTGTTAGCTCCAGCCTGGAAATGACCAGTGGCCTATAGGACTTCACATCTATTGTGAAAGTTCCTGGATTAGACCCTGATGAGCCTTATTAATTAACTCTGGAATTCTGGAATGGAGATAAGGCATGAGAAAGGCTCTAATTAAAGGCCGTGTAAAAATTTAGGGGATCAGATATTAGGGCTTGTGCTGGCTGACAGCAATGGGAGTTGTCTTGTGTACTTTGGAATTCAGGTCCTGTGAGAAAAGTGGTTTGTAGCACTTATGTAATTTCTGAAGCAGAAGTGGACTACAGAAAGATTGGTGTTGGATTAGGTGTATTTTGTCAGTGGTATGTGGATGCTTTTCATTCAGCCCTGGAGATGAAATTGGGTGGGAGGTAAGGCAGTGTGTTACAGCGGAGACATCTGTGGGCATGACACGAGTTCTGCTCCCAGACTTGCTGTGCAGCCTCACGCAAGTCAGTTCACCAGTATTTGCCTCAGTTTCCCTTCCTGAAGAAGATGTCATGGTACCTATCTACCTCACAAGGGTGTTGTGAGGACATAAGGGTCCAATTCTGCATCTGTGATGATTTCCCACTTCATGATAAGGGGTGCAAGGTAGAAATTATAGAATCACAGAATCATAGAATTCTGGCCAGAAGATCTGGCCTTTAGCATAGTAGTGTGTATAGGATATTTAATAGTTTTGTTATTAATGCGAATGTTCTTTATAGAACTGGAAAAATACTCACATTTTTGTCTTTAAAAGTGAGGAAAGTATTTATCCACAAAATGACCAGGTGCTTTTCTGAGCAGAAAACTACTTCAAGAATGATTTGATTTTTGTGCCTTTATCTTCTTTGCTCTTTCAAGGTGCTGGGCACCATAAACTCTCCGCTGACTGTTGTTCCCAGGTGCTTCCAGTGGCACCCTGTCTACCCAGCTGGCTGCATGTGGTGCAGGCTCATACCTCTTCCATGGAATGGTGGAGCATGTGGATAAACACTGTTCCACTTGCAGAGTCTATCTAAGGAAGAGGCCGGTTCTAGTGCCAAGAATTGGCTTGGTCACAGGCATTTGTCACCACCTGAAGCTTATCACAGTCTTTGAAGAAACTGAAACTAGGAACAGTTAAGCACCTTCTGTGCTTTGGCAGTCACCACTTACCTACAGATACAAATCAGCATTATCTAAGTGCATTTGAGAAAGGGACTTTTTCTGCCTTCTGATGGGCTTCACAGTATGAGCACATTTCACCTCTGCCAGGTAATTCATGGTGCTTGCTCTGCACTATTGCAAATAACATACAGTCGATCTGGCATGGGTGGGTAACACTGAGCTTGCCTGTCTCAACTCATGCAGATGAAAACTCTAAAACTGCTTTCAGCTAAAAGCTGTAAGACGGACACTTCCCTCTCCCATTTGCAGAACAGAATGTTCTGAAAGTTTCTTGAAGGGGAGAAACTGCCCTCATCTCAACTAGGAAGAGCTTCCCTCTGTTGCTGTGCAAGTAGAAAACAAATGTTATTTTTGTCAATGGTCATACAGGGTGATTTATTGACAGGAGTGCCAGGGCAGGGGGAATATACACATGGGGTAATAAAGAATGCTGGTTTTATCATAATTGTGGTCTATTTGATGTGTCACCTCTCTGTCCTGTTAATAGCAAACGTTTCTTTCTGAGACACTTTTATGACATCCTGTGATTGATTTGTATTTAATTTAAATGGGGGAGTTGCAGCATTAGAGTCTGCCAAATAAAAAATTACTAGAACTGTCTCCTCTCTGGCATGGATTGTTTCCTTTGTAACACAGTGGACCACTTGTTTCTACATTACCTTCCACTGTAGCGTGGTATTGCTCCATTAAGATCCAGGAGGGTACACACCATAATCAGTACAAAGCAGAGATTTGCATACTGCTTTAAGTACCTTCAGACCTATATATCAATGATTCCTTCTCTTTCCTCAGCTATGATAACTCAAATTTCCATGTTTGAAAATGCTCAGGTGGGACCAAATCAGGTGGCATATTCTACAAGCTGTCTCATTCATTTTGGAGTAAAAGATTTTAAGAATCTAAGAAACACAACTAGTTTTTAAGAATGTATCTTGTACAAACTCTCCAGTATAAAAGGCATAAACAGGCTTTTCTTCAGCATCAAGCGTGCATGTCGTCCTGTTCCAGTGCCTTAAGTAAACATATGTGTTATTTACGATGGGTAATGCAAGGACAATTGCTTTGTTACTGGAGCTAGCTTACAACCCCTTCCAGCATTGCAGGGTAAGTATTGTAATAGACACTTGTCTTGCATGGCATTTATTTTGCTTCTCATCAAAGGGTTTTTAGTTTAGATGCAAAAGTTGTAATGATCCTAAGGTAGTGGCATAAAGGAATACTTGTGTCCCCCACTTCAAAACATGCACCACCAGCGCCAACAGAGAATGTGGGAGGATCTTCAGTGTGGACTTTGTCAGGATGGGTTACTCAGCCTCACTGAACTAGCAAACAGTTCCGTTTTATCCGATGTGGGCAGTGTGATTCCTAGTGGTTAATGGCTATGTCAGCTGTCCAGCTGGCATAACAGCAGGCAGTGCTGCCTATAAGGAGCTAAATTAACACTTTCCTATTTTCTGTTCACTCTCTATAGAATGACCTTGACTTTTCCTTTCTTCTCTCGGAATACAAAGTTGCTAACAATGTTTCTGCAAATGTTGAATGTCTCAAATCTGCACAGTCATGATACGGGCTGCAGTTATACAGGGTATGTTCCTGCTAGTTCATGTATCTGCGTGCAGACTTATTCCCACAAAGGACTAGCTGTTTGGGAATGGTTATGTATGTGTGAATGAGTTAATGAATGACCAAACTACCGGAAAGCATACAAAGGGAGGGCAAAGGTATTTCCTGCCTTTGTGTTGAACATCCAGATCCGTGGAATAGAGAAGAAAAAACTTTAAGCATTCTCTATATGATCTAGAAGTCACCAAACTGAAAAAAAGCACCCAGACAGAAATAGACTTAAGCTTAATGTGGATGCGGAAGTCATCCCCTTTTCTCTTAAGCACAAGTATGTTCTTCTTTGGCCTGCTGTAGAGATCCTAAGTTTGAAGTAGGGCTATGTTATGCAGGTGACCTCTTTGGTTGGTGTCATCCACTGAATTCAGAGCAGTGGGTGGGTTCATTCCAGCTGAGTTCTGATCTCAGTTGAACTCAGTCTTTGGTTTATTCAGACTTTGTTTTCCAGCTCAGGTATGTTACCACTTGAAAGAGCAATAACCTGGTTGTAGCCAAAAAAACATTTGCTGACAATGTGTTGGAATCGGACAGTTGGTGAAAATCAGCCCAGAAAAAAAAATAGATCACTGAATTAGTCCTAGCCAAAATCCAGCAGTGATTCCTTATCACAGAAGCACCTCTTCCTTTTTAGTAATGACATATCGTATACATTTTTACATACTTCACATTTTTTCCCCCTAAATATCTGTGCTAAATGGGGAAAGAAGTGGGTGGTAATGAATCCTGAACACTTAGATCAAGTGACAGATAGTTTTCACAATGTTTTCCCAGTCTGGCTGAATAAATATGTGACTTTAGCATAGCGCTCAGTCTGATCGTGTCACTGTGAGGTCTCCAACATTTTTGTGCATCGCAGCACGATCCCAGCAGCCCATTGCTGGACACTCACTAGGCTTGGCCTTTGTCTGCATGATTTAATGGCAGGATGCTGGTTTTCCTCTGTCACGAAGAGCCATGCCAGTGGCAGCTCTTCTGCATCAGATCAGATCTTCATTTTCATGTATCTTTGCTGGACCCTTTGTGAGGAGTCTGTGGTATAAAGAGGACTCTGCCATGCACCACAGACTGCATCTGCTTTGCAAGACATGACTGAAGATGTTCCTGTCCTTGAGCAGAGCACTAAATCTCCCTGGGCCTGATGATCTTACACAGTTGTCAGCTCCACAGAAGTATTTGCAGAATACAACTTGATAGTGCCAATTACTACAGGTGGATATTAATGACAAAACCAGCACAATGAATAATAATCTTATCCAAAGCCTAAAAATAGTGTCTTAGGATACCTAGTCTCATAACATAGTTTCATTTAAATAACTGTGGTAGAAAAGGGGAGAAATTTGTAAAAAAAATGATACTGTAGAGGAGGGGGCTAGTTTTACTGTTTTATTCATTACTAAGATTCATTCTTTACTAAGATTTTGATACTAACATTTCCTGTATAACTCTGTTGCTGTCCGGTTAGAGTTATTACAGATAGATTTTATACCTCCTCAGGTCTTGCTTTATATCCTGCCAAGATTTTTCACCTGCAAAACTGGCAGGAGGCTTTTTCGTGTACCTTCTTCTGCATAGCCATTAAAATCCAGCCTCTGCCATCAACAGAACACTCAGTGAAGAAAAAGGAAAGTTCCTAGAAGGTTGATGAGCATTTTTTGAAGACTTGTATCTACATATTGGTTATCTAAAGATTGCTTAAAGATTTTCTGGACTCAGCATTTTACACCACTGTCTTGTAGCTAATAAACAACAATATGAAATGACCCTTTATTGAACTCTGGTGATATAGTCTGTGGGAACTTCTTTTTTTTGTTGTTTGTGCCTATAGCTGTTTTGTTTTAATGGTCGACCATTCCCTTTATTTTTTTAGACTGCGGTCTATTGAAAACCTCATATCTGGGAGGTCTTCAGTAGGATTGCACTGACTCCATGTCCTGGTTTCAGCTGGGATAGAGTGAAGTGTCTTCCTAGTAGCTGGTACGGTGCTATGTTTTGAGTTCAGTATGAGAGGAACGTTGATAACATGTGGATGTTTTCAGTTGCTGCTAAGTAATGTTTATAATAAGCCAAGGATTTTTCAGCTTCTCATGCCCAGCCAGCGAGAAAGCTGGAGGGGCACAAGAAGTTGGGAGGGAACGCAGCCAGGGCAGCTGACCCAAACTGGCCGACGAGGTATTCCATACCATGGGACGTCACATTCAGGAAATAACTGGGTGGCGTGGGGGATTGCCGCTCGGGGACTAACTGGGTGTCGATCGGCGGGTGGTGAGCAATTGCACTGTGCATCATTTGTACATTCCAATCCTTTTACTATTACTGTTGTCATTTTACTAGTGTCATCATTATCATTATTAGTTTCTTCTTTTCTGTTCTGTTAAACTGTACTTATCTCAACCCACGAGTTTTACTTCTTTTCCTGATTTTCTCCCCAATCCCTCTGGGTGGGGGGGGGAGTGGGTGAGCAGCTGTGTGGTGTTCAGTTGCTGGCTGGGGTTAAACCACAACACTCCACCCAGCTGACAATCGTTGTGTTTGGGCTACTAAGGCAAACAGCTTTTCTGATGCCAGCAAGTTCTGTGTGTGCTATGCTTTGCTTATACATATGTATATACGCATATAATATATGCAATATACACATATATATAAAATGGGAGGAATTTCTGAGTGTATCATGTGAGTCTAGGTTGCTTAAGAGTAATTGTATAAATTAGTCTGGGAAACTGTGTGAAGAGACTTGTAAAAGTATACATATTAAAGGGAGACAGTGTGAACATAAAGCAAAAAGCCAGAAACTGATATATTAAGGCTTTTTTTGGGCTCTACTTGAGCTATAAGCAAGTTGTTTAACTGGTCTGTTTCAGTCCGAAATGTTGTATTTCATGCTTATCAACCTGTAAAACTAGTTAGAAATGTCCTGCTAATTAATTCATGCATGAAGACAAAGATTAAATTATTTGTCTAGCTAATGAATAATGTTGCTAAACTATGTTGCTAACTATGTTGCTAAAGTCTGTCATTTCAATCAAATTGTATGAAATTTGCTGTGATTCTTGAAGTTCTACCTCTTTGAGTCATGTAGGAATCCTGACTTTTCTTCGAAAAACAATAAGGAAGCCTAAAGCTGTGACAGGATGGGAGGAAAGTCTTTGAATATCAACTCTAAAGCCTCAAAACCCAGAAAATAATAGGAACTCACTGTTTCAGTTTTGAATTACTTAGTTTTAAATGCAGACTTGCAATTTTGAGGGCTTGGCTTGTGATTTTGTGCAGCAATTTGCAGCGCAAAGCAATACAGAGCCCATGCTGATAGAATGTGGCATTTCTTGTCTATTACATGTACTGTTTCCTGCTTTTCCCCTTGTTGTTAAATCTCTATGCCATTTGTTGTACTTGCACATGAATATAAGCCTAAAAAGTAAACTATGTTTATCAACAGACAGTTCCTTTATCTTTTTGTAGTAGATTTCTCTCAAATGCTTTGTTATTTAATCTGTGATTTAGCATTCCAGAGTAGTAACTGTGAACTTGATATGCTTAAAATAATATCCATCATGTGCTTTTGCATGGCAGTTAATACCTGTAGCTTTTCATGGTGAAGGAAAACGTGCTTCTTCCAGAGGGAAATTCTCAGGAATTTCTGTGTCCTATATAGAATAGAGGTAAGTACAGCCCCCACCATTCGGAGGCACAGAGTAAAAGGTAGGCATACCATGCTGCTCTGAGGTGATTAGAAACCACTTAAGATGTTTGGTAGCTCTTTAAAATAGAGCTGACTATACTGAAACTATTTTTTGACTATACTGAAACTATTTTTTACCCATTTAGGTTTTTCTGGAGCACTAAGTCAACAGTTGCCCATTCATTATGGTGTAAATGTGGACTGTAGGTTCTGGTCATAAGAAAGAGACTGTTTCTTCTGTAAGAAAAAAGGTATTCTCCTTCCTGTATTTACTTCAGTACTTTATTTACCCATGTGAAATTATTTGCCAGCCTTATTTGGCATGCAGTTCTTCAATGAGTTTTCATAAACTGTTCCAGGTCAGAATGTGAGCCTCATTACAGCATTCATAAAATGTTTTTTTTTATAGACAAACCATATTCTTGAAAGAATGTTCCAGGTACTAAAACTAGTTTGTTGTAATTTCATTTGTGAACTATTCTTTGTGAAAAATAACATGGGTTGGGTCTTAGCAAATATTTTAGCAAGCCAGTTGAAGATCAAGTTTTCCACCAGAAACAAAGTTAACAAAATCTTCCAATTAAAGAATTATTATTTCTGGAGCAAGTATCTATTTTACTTAAATATCTTGTCTTGGCTATACAGTCAAAAATCAGAAACCCAGGATTTTTTTGTGCACATGACTAAGAATCTCCTCAATAAAAAAAAAGGGGGGGGGGCATGGAACACAGGACACTTTAGCTCCCCTTTGAATAACAAAAGCTGGGGAAAAAACAACATAAGCTTTCCTGGGAGCATCCTACACACACACACACACAATTGTCTTATGATGCCTCATGTCAGAGCTCACCTGTGAGTGTTTTCATTCATATCTGTTTACAGATGTGAGTCAGATCAATACAGAGCAAATCTGAATATGTCATCCTAGGATACTGAAAATACACAAGTTAAAATCACCCCTCTGGGGGCTCATATTGGGGAACAACTTCACCCATGTTTGAATGGTGGTCAAATAAATAAATCCTGAATTTTTTGGCAGGTGATCTTCGCCCAGCTGTTTTGTTTTGTTTTGTTTTGGGGTGACTTAAATGGATAATGACCAACATTCCAGGAGTGGATTAGGTGCAGGTGTCCTTCATGAAACACCTCTCAGGTCTTTGCTGATTTATATGTCTCACTGCAGCAGCCATCCTAGTTGTGTGGAGTTCCTTTGTTCCATTCTACTCCACTGCGCTGAATGTGAATCAATCCATTAGAAGGCTGGGGTCTACACAACAAATTAAGGTCAGGATTCTCTGCTTCCTGAGGAATGTTTAATAAATGGAAATTGTAAATGGTAAGTCTTTGGGGTTTTTCTTCTGCTGTAGCTTGATGCCCCATAACAGGAGGATTCAAAATATCAGGAAAAGACCCTAATAAATACTGGGAGAAATGAATGACTATACTTATGTTATGCAGACGAGAGCCCCAAGTTCTTACGTTTTGTGAAGTATTTATAAAGCTTGTGTAGCAGGGTCACTCTGCAAATAAAAGATGGCGTGCTATAAGAAAACTCTAGCAGTGAGGGTGCTGGAGCTGTTGCGGTAAAGTTCCACCAGAAAGAGCCTGTAATAATGCAATCTGGAAACCTCTTCACTAAGAGATTAACCAAAGATGTATGTTATGTCTGGACAGCTATGCTAATACTTACTACTGCAATTCTTGCACTCAGAAGGTGGCAGCAAGTAATTTTAGGAATAAAGACTCATAGTTATGTCCCGCTCTGGTCCCTACAGCAGACCAGTAGAAACACAGCTTTTGCAGTAACACTGCTAGTATATATGTCCAAATATTTCCAGAACTTACTGGCTGATTCCAGTCCAGTTTCCTGGATGGGGGAAAGTCTTGGTGTATCTGGTCATAAGAAAGAGACCTGGTTACATCCTAACAATGGGAAAAGTTACAGAGAAACTCCACAAGAGAGTTTTGATTACGCAGAAATCATCACGAGAAATTTTGCTTATAGGAAATCTGCTTCTTTAGTTCGAGTGCTCCCAGAATGAGACTTCAGATAAAATTATTGATACTCACTGTTCAAAATACTAGTCTTCAGAGAATATGCACAGATGATACTGGTGCAAAGCACCTAGGAAAAATGCTGTGAAGACACCGGATGGTGAGGGAGATGTTACTAGAAAAGCAGGAACTATAATACAGCACACTGAGGTGTCTTAGAGGGGAGTGTGTTTACCTTTGTGTAGGGACAAGGACAAGAAAGAAAAGTAAGCAGTGCCCTGCAAGATTGTCAAGATATTCAGCTGGGTGTAAAGTCAAGATGTACATCTCCAGTGAAGTGAACAGTGCTCCATGAGTAGGTGTCTTAATATCCACCACAGGGTGTTCATTATCGAGATCGTTTCTGCTTAGGGTCAAATAGTGCTTATGCTAATGGCCTCTTTTTTTTTTTTTTTTTTTTCTTTCTTGCTAGCTTAAATGCTTACACGACACCAACATAGCATCTTCCGGTAATAACGTGGTAATTGTTCACCTGCTTAGAGATTGAAAAGAGCAGCAGTGAATGGATTCAGCCAAATGATGAATCCATTACATGGATTGAAAAGGGCGGCTCTGGATCCCAGCTGAGCACTTATTCAATGTGCACCTCTTTTCCCTTTATTTTTTTAAAATTACCTCAGCCTCCTGGTGAGAAAGGATGAAGCTGATTGATTAAAATTATATATGTTGACAATTATTGGGCTGGATTTTCTTTCCAACACCACCAGATCTTCATGTCCAAGCAACAGCATTGAAACCAGCGGAGATACTCTTCTTTTCAGCTAGCACGTGCATATCTTTTTGTTTGGAGAGATCTTGGTGAGGGAAAGGTGTATTAGATGATCATCCCAGGATGCTAAACTTCCAGCTTTTCCCTCTTGAATTTCCAAAGCAAATCTTATAGTTGGGGTGATTACTGACCCAAAGCCCAGTTAAGGAAATGCAAAGTATTATATTATTCTTAATATGTTCATGAGAAAGCACAAATAACCTAGGATCAGATCCTGAGACTTTGTTTTCCCCTTTTCTTTTTGCAATGGTTAAACTGAAGGACTGCAAGATCAGGCACCTCAGAAATTATAGTGATAGTTATAGTTTCACATTTTTCTTAGTTGTGGTGTTCTATATGAAACTGTACATTAAAAAAAGCATGGTTTTTTTTGTTTTTGTTTGGGGGTGGTTGTTGTTTTTTAACACAAAGTGGCCTAGGAAAAGGAATAGATTGAAAAACAATAGGCTGTTTTCACTGAGCTAGGAAAAGCAGCTAATTAACAGAGATATTATTAATCATAAGATAGGAGTAAGGAACCAAGAGAGCTTGAAGAAACCACCCTAGAGAAAGTGGTTTTATGGTGATTAATCTCAAAATACTTTAATTAGAATTTTAACTCTGCAATACAGAAAAAAACCCCAGTGAATGTAACATGTCAAGGTGTGCTTTATACTGTTGTGGAATTATTCATAAGCTCTAGCTTATTTCATGTGAAGTTAACATGTTAGACATAATTCAGATGTACTTTACTGTAGGCCTGGCGTTCAAAGGTTATGGACCTTGCCTACAAGAGGTATATTTAGCTGTGCTCCCCAAGGAATTCAGCACTTTTGTTTGCCTGAATGCTGTATAATCCTAAGTATAAGCACTGACAGGTTGGCTAGCATGCAGCTAAAGAGAGGGTTTATATTCTTGCCAAATATTGATGTAGGCATCTGTGAAACTGTAACTATTTGTGCACCACCTTTGCAGTGACCAAGAATTAAAGTTATTTTCATTATGAGTGGGTGAGGTTGTGGGTGAGTGTACAGAATGTTTAGAGTTTTACTTGCCAGCAGGAGGGAATCTCACTAATCATATTTTCATTATCGGAGACCATGCATTTCCAGCTCTGTTTTCATTATCTATAAAAGTAACTGCAGTGCTATTCCTAGTATAGTTAGATGTTCCTGTGCAAGAATAGGAGAATGTGATTCCCCACCCCACCCCAATTCTCTTAATTCGGGCAGTTGAGATGGCGATATAAAAACTAGAAATAAATGGTTTGGTTTTTCTGTTTAGCCCCAATGATTTAACTAACATTACTCATTATCAGAATTTTAATTCCTGGGATTTCATAATTTTGATCCTTAGCTGACATGAACTGGCAAGTTTCTATAAACTTCAGCTGCCCACCCAGTTTATACCTGGGTAAAGTTAGTCTTCAGTCTGAATCAGTATTGTACATCAGTATGTATTTTCATGCTCCGTTATCACTATCATTAAAGTAGCTCCTACAAGCCAAACACTCTGAAGTCTGGCTCTCCATATAATTAGTACTACTTGGTTTTGAGAGCTCTGATTTGCCAAGGCCCCAGGTAAGTCTAAAGCTCCTTCAGATCTGAGCCTGCAGCTCAGGTTCCAGCAGCTTGGCCCATTCAGCATGGTAGGGATGAGCAAGTTGAATGCTCTTGCTTGTCTACAATCAGCTTTTCTTTCTCTAGACCATTATGCCAGCCTCCCCTTTTAAAACTTCTGGAAAGACCTGAGGTTTGGACCTCATTCACTACACAAGGACTCAATCTCTGAGCTGTCAGAGAAGCTCTGTGCAATAGCCCACTACACATTTCTGTTTTTAATGTTTGGAAATAGCAAAATAAAAAAATTATGCAGGATTAACATTTGTGCCAGTTACAAAATCTACAAACCTCCCCTACCTGCTAGTCTGGTATAGACAAATTCAAACAAACTAAACCTAGATATCCAAAATTTACATTTACTCACAGTATCTCTGGATGTGGCTCATCTGGCTCTTCAGCTTTTAAGCTATACTGGAGGAAAAGGTCATATTCTCAAGCTTCTGTTCTCAGTTGTAGTGCCAGGAAGCTTCCCTATTTCTTTTTTTAATTAAAAAATACATTCCCATGTAAGGAGTATGTTGCCATGCTAGGCAGAGCTGTTGGTCTATTCTTGTGATTATTAAGAAAAATGCCCTCAGCTGTAGTCTATGTGAGTATACGTATTAGTTTCAGCACCAAAATAACTATTTGTTTCTTATTTGCTGAACACAGTCAAAACATTATAAAATAAAGAGTATATGTTTTTTATTAATTCCAAATTCATGCCAATGATTTCCTTAGTTTTATACATCATTATTCCTGGTGTTTTCCCTACACCCTTCTGTTCAGTGCCACAGTAGAAAAGCCTAAAAATGAAATGGCATAGAAAGTGGATCAAAAACATCATTATTGGTGATTATTTGGAAAATTAAATAACTGTAATGTTAATCCAAAATATAATGGCAAATAAGTGAAATTATTCATATTTGCAACCAATAAAAAATAGGTAACATTCAGTTTATTGTTCTGCAATATTGTCTATGGATCTCAGACTTGGGAAGTTTTACATTCCTTCATTACTGAGGAATGAGTTTGTTTCTGGCCTATTTGGCATTCAACAGGATAAGAGTTCCTTCAGATCAGGTCCCATATATCCTGGCTCGCTGCAGAATTCTTTCCTTACAGCACCTTTCAAATGGCAAGCAATACCTTTGTGAAGACGTTCCTTGTAGATCATTGTTCTCAGGTTCAATGCATATTGCTCCTGGCAAATGGCTGACCTCAAATTCATCTGCCTTCTAGATGCCCTAAGAATAGAAGACTGATGTATTTTTAATCAACTTATTAAAGAAAAACATAAAATTATTTCTGACACTTGACATTTAATCTTGAATTTATCTTTGCTTTCTAATGGTTGTCTGAAGCTAGAGGAGGACCATAGTCACAGAAGGACATATTCTAGTGTCTGCAATAAGCCACAGTCTTTTACACTATTTGACCAAATCTATGGCTCCATTGAATGGTGTTTAACAGTCTTCAGATGAAGATTGTTCTACTATGACTGTCATAGGCTGGCTTTTGAAATGCATATTACCTGCCAGTTTCTTGACCTCAAAAAATAGAACTCAGTGAACAGTTAAGCCTTTAATTAAATATGTTCTGACAATTGTTTCAGTCACTGATAACTATGATCTTGTTTCTATTGAATTACAATTATAACATTGGAGTAAAAAAATTGCAGACTTTATACTGGCTTGTTATAAATATAACATAATGCATACTCTGTTCTCTGTTATTTAACCATATTTGAAGCAGAATACTCTCCAGTCTGCAGAATTTTGTCTTGCATTCTATGGGTAAAATCCTTTAAGATGTCATTATCCATGAAGATAAAAGTTTGCATACCATTCTAAAGCAGACGGGTAAAGTATGAACAAAAGGGGATGCCTTAGGTTCTAAGCATTAGGTATAAAATATTTACTGTTCCACTTGATTAGTTTTCAGTAATGAACTCTTGCTGGATCTCCGTTTCGTTCTGGTGCAAATGCACTATACTATGGTGTCATAGATAAGCCCTTTGCAACGTCTTACTTCCTCAGTGTCCACCTTCAAGATCTAATAACACTTCAGACAAGATTTTCTCTCCTGTGTCTAATGGAGTCTTGGTACCTTCATGTCCCGGAAGTGGCTCCATTTAATGGCTGCATCTCTATGCCAGTTCTAATGATGTTATATTGTACTTGTCATAACCCACTCTGTTTTCTAAAAAGCATTATTGTCAGTACAGTACTAATCATCATGACTAAAAGTGCAAGAACTTAGCCTATAGCTTCTAATATTTTCTGAAACCCATGAGTGTAAAATTTAAGCTTAAATGAGCAGAAGGCACATCCAGCTAAAAATTATATTTTTGTCAGTTACAAGTGTCCAGTCTGGAAGACACTACAGGTGACTGGGATAGACAACTTTAATTAAAGATAATTGTTTCCAACCTTAGGCCCTCAGAAACAACTCTGAACTAAGTCACAGACGTGAACATGTGAGATCCTGATCTACAGGAGATATTCTGTTATCAATTTGAAATGGAATCTCTGAGTTCTCCAAAGAATCAAGTGCCTTTGTAATATCTCAAATATTAAAGGAGAGACCTTTTTGGGGCAAGATGGAGGATACTTCATTTAATATTAAAAAAAGTCTAAAGTTCTGTGTGGCAGTTGGAAAAAGAGGTTGAATTCCAGACATTGGGATCAAACAACCTATGACAGTAGAATCATTATGTTATATGTGGACCTGGAAAGACCTTTCGGTATCTTGGTGTCTGTAGTTTTCCTAAATATAGCATTTAAAAAGACATGTCACAAGCTTGATTTTATTGTCACGTAGCTACTATCTGTGATTGCTACTGCGGTGGTGTGTCATTTTTTAATGCCATTTTCAACTTTCAACAGCTTAATTTACTTGAGGTAGAAAACCTTATCTCATCTATTTCTGTTTGTTAGATAATATATCTGCATTTTATATATAAATCCACTATAATTTTAGCATACTCTGTCAAAATGTCTCAGAAAAAAATAAGGTTCTACAAACAGTTTTTAGACAGACAACAACAGTGATGGCAGTCTAGTCCCTATAAAAGGAGAAACTGAGGCAGTGATGTTGTCCTGGTTTCACAACAATATGGGAAATTCCTGGCTCACAGTCATATATGTTCACACTTACACCCTGAAATTTTGACTCAACTGATATTTAAAAGCAGAAAAAAATACCAACTTTTCCTAGAGAATGTTCTTAGTTATTATACCATGATCCTGACTTTCAATTTTGTTCCTAGTTTTGATGGCCAAGAATTGAGATGTTTGACTTAACCCTGGCAAGCCCACATAGTAATTTATTCCTGTGACCGATCCTTTTTTAGGAGACTTTCCTCTGAAGTCAGTCTTGGGAGAGAAATCCCATTCCAAAATAGCAGTGCAGACACATGGGATCTGTTTGATCTCTGCTTTTAGCCCAAAGTCTGTGTTTACTGGGGAGTGACTTGTTATGTTTTGATATAGTAATGGTAGTATTCCACAACCACTAAAACCTTGTCTAAAAAAAGCAACCCTATTTTATTAAGAAAAACTATGCATAAATCTTTTTTAGATGGTTTTTGTAACCCAATTCCCAGGAAAAAGAAAATCATACTGGAAAGGAAAAGATAGTATTATAGAAAATTGCTAAGTCAGACACTGAAAATAGTCCAACAAATGAAAATAGCAAATAACTTAAAAAAAAAAAAAGGAAAAAGTAATCCGTCAGGTTTCAGGTAAGTCTGTATACAGTGTACTGTTGCACAAGTGCCTAATAATACAATTGTCATAGCAGTGAACCTAAGCTAGTTTGACAGTGCTAAACCATTGGGGCTTTTGTTTCAGCCAAGTTCTGAAAATTTAGTATGTAACATGAGGCAGAACTGCAACTTCTGGAATAAATTTACAACCTCAGTAGCTGGGCTCCTCTCCAGGGTGCTGATGCAACAGCGCAGTTTTGCTCTGCACTCTTGGAGCATTTAGTTATTAACTGGTTTCATTCTGATAATTTTTTTTTAAATGAATGAAGAATTAAGTGCAGAAGTTGACTGAAATTACTTGGCTCTTTGTAAAGTTGCTATGAAAAACAAAACAAGCTCAAATGTCTGTCCAATATGCAGAAAGAAAAAAAAAATCAAAACACAATTTAGTATTTTTTGGGTTGAGCCTCTCCTTTGCATTTCCTTCTGCTCTGGAAGTGATCAACAATGGCTTGTCTAGTACAAAGTTAAAATTAATGTTCTGCAAATACAAACACAAGATCATCTTTTTATCCTACCCAGCTCAAGCATTTATCTCTCAATCTGGGGAAAAAAACATTGCCAGAATGTTGTCCCCAAAGCTACTTTCTAATGGAATTTGAACTGACTTGCTTATGTGGTAAAAGCTCCCTTACATGACAGAACAAATCATTACTCCAACATTATTCTTCAAAAGGTCGTTTATTTGCGTTGTACATTATTAAATCTGTGATGTTAGAGCATGAACAGTTCAGATCTAGAACACGAGGTCTTCCTGAGAAACCTGGAGGATTGATGACTCACTAATGGCAGCGATGATAAAAACATAAATGCAAAGATCCATGGTAAAATGAGCACTTCAAGCCATGTTACTGCCTCCCAGCAGAGCACCAACAGTGTCAGGTAGGTAGAATGAAAAATCCTATCCTTGAGATACTTGCTGTGGCTTTAAGGCAGACTGCTCTCCAGGTAAAGACTCTGTCTATAGATAACCCCCCCCTACAGTTCCACTGCAAGGGACATGAGCTAACATGAGCTCAGCTAGAGTTTTAGACATTATAAAACCTCCATGGAAAGAAGCCACAGAAACCCAGATTTTATAAGTTCTGCTGTTCATGGATTTACTTGGCTTATTTTCAGTTCTGTTGGCACATCTTTGCTCTAATAAAGTGATTTTTAAAATCACTTATATTGAATTCTAACTTAAAATATCTTGTGCAGTTAGAAAAGCAGCAACCTCTTAATAGAGATCAAAATGTCAAATAATAATTTCTGCTTGATTTTTAGGTACAGAGCACTTGTTTTATATCATAAGCATCAAATTGCTTACTTGAATGAGTAGTTCTTAAGGTTTCTCCTACAACCAACTTTGCAATGTCTCGGTCTAAACTGATTCCACGTTTGAAAAGACTTCTGCACCCATTTTATAACAAGCCTACAATTTCTGGAAGATCAGTTACATTCGACCTACCAATCTCCTCCAGAAATTCTGTTGCTATTGCTTTGGGGCAGTACAGAACTCTGAGAAATGCACTCTTAAAATGTCCTCGTCTACTAGAGGCTAGGTCACGTGGCTGGTTTATAATATCTGGATAACATTGACAAAATGCTAACCTTTCCAGCAATATTACTGTTAGAAAGATTTTTGTTGTTGTTGTTGTTGTTAGGAAACAAGCCTATAAAATGTAGTAATAAGATGTTATTTTTATGTCTACGCTGGATCCCATTGGAACAAGCATTGCGTATGTTAATTCCCCCCAAACACACTGATGTTTGTACTTTGATTTCTGAGTACTTTGATTTTTTACTTCTGCCACTTTTAAAATTTGATGTGAGCTACAGCAGAGCAACTTGAAAAGGGAGGAATTTTTTCCAATACTACATTCAGTCGGGGTTTTTATTTGGACATTGGAATCTCTGAACATTCTTCCAACTACAGATATTGTATGCCCTGCTACTTCAAAACCAACAGAAGGTATTCCCTTACCTGCAGCGGTAAATGGATGATGCCTGTTACACTTGAAATCCGAATTCCTGTGTATCTTATCTACATGTTTCCATGTAATATTGTCATGGGGCAAATACTGCCTCCAAGCAGTGTACACTTCCCTCATGAAGCTGATGGAACCAATCTTTTCGGTAACTGAAAATGTAAAACAATCAGCATTTGACCAAGGGACCTTATATCAGTATCTAGAAACGAACGCAGAATGAGGGCTCCCGTCATCCTACCTCTGAGAAGGACGAATGAAAGTTTTCGGGAGGAACTCCCTTCACCAGGGGAAGACTGCAGCGCACGAGGCGAGGGCAGCACCGGCTCGACCCCGCCTGCGCCCCCTGCACTCTGCGGCCGCAGTACGCGGCCTTACCGCCGCGCCCGCAGCCGGCACGGAGCGGCCTCCGCGGCCCGCCCCGCCGAAGAAGCCCGGCCCCGGTAGCCTCCGCCGAACGGCCCCTGACGGGCTGACGCCTTCTAACTGCCGCTTCCCCCCTCAGCGGCGGGGCGGTGAGCCGCGGGGGGGGGGGGTGTAAGCCGGGTCGAGGCGAGCGGGACCGCCGGTACCTCACCACAGCGCGGAGCGGGCGAGAGAGCGCTGTGAGGGGAGAGCCCCCCCTCCGCCCTCGCCCCGTACTTACAAGAGGGAAGTGGGGAACTACACAGGGCGGCGCGGGAAGCACCATCTTTGTTGAAGGCAAGAGGGCTTCGCCGGAAGCCGCCGCCCGGGCCGGCCGGCCGAGGAAGGGCCGCCGCTGCCGGCCCCGCTGAGGACTGGGGGTGTGTGGGGTGTGTGGTGGGGTGGCGGGAGCGCCGCGGCCGCCATGTTAACTGTGGGCAGCGGGGCAGGGCGGTTCCGCGGGCCGCGCCCGCACCCGCCTTGCCGGGCGGGAAAGGTGGGCCTCGGGGCGGAGGGGGGTCGGGGCGGGAAGCGGCGAGCCCCGCCGGTGGGCGTCCTGTGAGGGGAGAGGAGCCCGGGCGGGACGGTGGGAGAGAGGCCCGCGGGAGTGGGGCCGCCGCGCAGCCCCGGCCGCGCCCCGCGGGGGCGGGTGTGGGGGGGCGTTT
>JANZLQ010000089.1:236771-248773 GCA_026212715.1 Elanus axillaris | reverse complement strand
CCCCCCCTTTCTTCATAAACAGGTAAAAGAAATTCAGGATGATTTAGAGAAACTGAGTCCTCATAAAGTCAAACATACTAAAAAGGTAAGATATAATTATCCTTCAGGCTGTAACTTACTGACAGAAAGTTTTCTAGCTAATTGAGTTTGATTGTCTAGGGTATACCTGAGCCCTCTCTAGAATGGAGATTTTCTTTGTATCTTGCACCTTTCATCTAATTCTCACAGAATTATATCTCACTTGGTCTGATACAGCCTTCTTGCTTCCCTCTTCTCAGTTCTTACCTGTCTACAAGGAAGGCTGCTGGTCTTCTGCTTTCATGTGGGTTCTAATTCCTTCTTCATTCCATTTCCTTTTCTGAATAACACTGTTCTACTCTTGACTACTTTTTTAATATCCCGTTGATATCACTCAGTCTTATTAGCCTCCTTTCCGATTTTCTTCTCTGCCCAGCATCTTTCAGAAAGATAGTACTGAGATCATGCCTAGTGTTTGGCCAGTATTGTCGGTTGTTCTCTTGTGGTTTTCCATCACTTGTATTTTCTTCTGTAACAAAAACTGGGGGATGGAGAATGTTCTGTGTTTGTGCAATTGTTGCACTTTAGGGTCAAGCCCATGACTACGGTACTCTGTTGGCATCGATAGTAGAAGCATCAGAATATGTTATAACCAGGCTATTTTATGTGAAGCTAGCATGATACTTGGGGTGAGTACTGTTGTGTTGTACCTTTAGTAGATGACTTAAATGCCTGTTTTGTTTTGTCGCACAAAGGGCCTCATATCAATCAGAATTATCCCATGCCTGAGTGTTTCTTCATGAAATTTTGGCAACAATTCTTCGAACAGTATCAGTATTCATAGAAACTGTAATTATGAAAGCATTTATTTTTCATTTTTCCAGTCTCGAGCAGTATCCAGGTTGGCAGCAGCACACAGAGGAGCTGTACGAGCCTTGCAGGCATTTGCCAATCAATTTACAGATCAAACAGAGCAGCAGATTCCTTCTCACTACAAGGAACTGGGCAGTCTCATTCGACAACTCTCTCTCTGTTCTGCCAAACTAGAAGTGGATTCTTCCGTTTCTGACATTATCATAGACATTTTGCTGCAAGTTGAGGTAGGAAAAAACATTTTGTTTTTGCTAAGGCAGAAAAGAGGTAGTGAAATACGAGACTGCAAACGATATTGTATGTTCATGAAATGGCAGAATATCTTTCTGTTGTTTGTTTTGTTTTGTTTTTAAAGGCCGTATTTTCTAATGCATAAATATGTTTCTAAATAATGGTGGTCTGAAATAGAGTTGCATCCTAAACACGAAAGCTACCTGCTGCTGTTCTTGTTGATGCTGTTCCTGTCTTTATTGGTTCTCCTGGTAGAATGAGGACTGGTAGTGATAGTGGTAACAAAGCACCAGTTTCTGATTTGTATTCCATTTTCAGGACTGAAAGAGTTGCATTTTATACATTGGTGTAAGTTATGTGTTTATTGTTTTGTGATGCATGCTTTCATCATCAGGATTAGTGATGCGCTTTCGAGCCTCACATGTGGTGGTGGGTGCAGAATTGTCCAGGCAGAAGATAAAGTTGTAGCTACAAGAGTTACTTAAGCTCTATGCCTTTCAAATGGCTTTTGTTAGTGATATCTGATGTCTTAAAACATGTTGTTGGTATAATAGAAAAGTTCTGATTCACGTTTCCTACTGCAGTCCCTACCTACAAGATTGTTTTTTAAAGTAAGAACCTATGTAACTTGAACTGTTATGAAACCAGTGTTTAATTAATTTTAATAGAAGCAACTGATAAAATAGCCATAAGATATTTTATTGTCATTAAAATATTGTTCTAACTGTAAGAGCTGTGGTTTTAGTTTTACTGCTCTGAACTGCTTATGAGAACAGTAACAGTGCTAACAGCCAGGAAACAGGAAGGGAGGTGGAATTGTTTAAGTCTGGATTTAGCATCAGAAGAAGTGTCTATCTGTCTTACCATAGTCATGTGGCCATTTTTTTTTTTTGTCTGTAGCCTTTGTGTCCATTTATTTTTGAACATGCTGTAAGCAGACAATTTGCTGGAGTCAATTGTAAATACAAAAATGCAGGCCTTTTCTGTAAATTTAAGTTAATAATATCAAGAAGCTTCTGCATGAACAAGCTATCGGGAATCATCACTCCCACAAAAACCAAAACAAAACAGCACCCAAAACGTTCCAACTAGTTAAAATCTCTTGAATTTGCTTCTCATTATTACATCAGGTTTACTGAGAGAGTAATTAAAATTCTAAATATTTGGTGCAGGATCTGAATTCACTGCTGGAAAAGAAACAAACACCCAAAAAATTGAAGAAATGTATTTCAGCATCTCAGGGCAAATCTCCAAGGAACATTGAGACATCTCCAGCCAGAAAGCAGCTTACATCTCCAAAAGGAGAAAACAAACTTCTTGTCTTAAAGGGACAGCATGGACAAGAACCTAGAAAACCTCCAGCTGCCAGGAGTCTCTCAACTGGTTTGTATTTTGAATTATTAAATACATTTTATCAGTTAACTTACCATCTGCAGTTCAATTTTGTAGTATGTTAGGTGTTGTTGGTCAGAAGTGTGCAACAGCCCATATGTAGTTATCAGATTCACATAGCCTTGTTATGCATTTTTTCAGCTGTTCCCCTGAGACGATAGACCTGCAGGTTTATATGCCTCTTTATAACTATATTACTATTATCACCATGTTCTTCATATTTTTGTCCATTTCTTTTATGGTGGGCTACACTTCAGAGTGTTTTTCTGCAGTGTACACCTAAATGGCAGCTTACAAGTTGACATTAATGGTTCTTACAGAATATTTCCAAATATCTACCTAGATAATGCTGTATTTTTGAATGCAAAGTCACTAACTGTTAGCAAATCTCCAACAAAGCTATCATTTAACTGTTTACAGTGAAAAGATACACTGAAGCCTTGGCTCAGAAATTTCCTTGGTTTGTGCAGTTTCTCTACTTTTGAGAGGGGTGGCTCTGTTTTATTCTTACCAGTTCATTAATGTTAATGTCTTCTGCACAGTAATCACAGTTTCAGTACCTAAAGATGTTAACTGATAGTTAAGCTGAAGACTGTTTTTTTGCACTATTAGTTTGCCATGCAACTATTGGGAATTGGTTTACTTTATTGTTCTTTTACTTCATATATGAAAGGAAATGGGCTTTATTCTTTCTGAAGGTGTTGTGAGATAAATTTACCATCAATTTTGACACCTCATGAAAGCCATTATAGTGTATTACATTATTATATAACCTATATTAATTATTTTTCTTCTTTGGGGTGTCTTTCTCATACCGTATACTGTCTTTTACTAGAATAGTAAATATTCCTTTCTACCCCTAGGTAAGGGCGAGAAGAATTCTGTGAGAGTAATTAATCTTTGGCAGTCCAGAGAGATAGTATATTGGCAAGCATCTAATGGTTTCCATGTGTCTTGCTGTCTAAAAAAGAATGTTTTGTTATCACTGCCTAGACCTCATATGGCAATTACTACCAAAAGGCTTTCCCATGATTTTCATATATATGTGTATTTTCAAATATCTATATACATATATATATGTATATGCACACAAAACACAAAATCTCCTGTTCATTGAAACAGTGTAAGAAAGACAATTTATTTAATACTTGTAAGGAAATACAAGTTTTTTTTTTCTTCTTTTTTTATATTTTTTTTTATTTATGGTAGAGCTTAAAAGTTCATGATTAAGTATAGCTAGCATAACAGAAGTATCAAATGTAGAAATAAAGATGATTTTTGCTCCTTACAGTTGAAAGTTTATTATTTTTGATAGAGATAAACATTGACATGTTGCAAATGTTTCAGCAGTTCAGAAGGCAAACAGTTGTGCTCGTATATTGCACAATAAATTCCGAGAAGAAAATGACTCACCTGTGCCAGAGAGAAATGCCACTTTACAAGGAAACGTAGATGCATTGATGACAGCTAGAGCTGTAAAAAAAGATCCCATCCTTGAAAGTGGCCCTTTGAAGAAGAAGGGCGCGTTATTACCTGCAAAATCACAGGTATGGAAGTGATAAAAGAATTTATGCTTTCTTCTACTTGTCCTCTGGGATTTGTTATATAATGTAAGACATGTCAAGCTTTGCAGTTCCTCACAATTTTTTTATTCCAAACTAGAAGACACAGGGGGATAAACTACATCATCTGCCTACATTATTTCTAGTGGTTATGACTATTTTATCAAATGTTTTTTTGAAAGTAGTGTTATTGTTCCTTGGAAATGCGCTGTACGACTAGAAACAATAACAGAATTAGCAAGGAAAACTTCCGCTGAAACTAGTTTCATGTTTGAAATTAGCACGTTTATTTTACAACTCAAAATGAAAGCTGAAATATTTTCCTCTTATTGGTCATCCTATCTCATGAAAAATGTGCTCAGCAGTAATGTTGAGCTAATGTTAATGTTGAGCTAATGCTAGTGTTACTAGGAAGTTATGTTAGACAGATATACATAATTGATTAAAGAAATTATAAAACTTCACAATACAAATTCTGTTTCCTGGTAAGTTCTTCTTACAATCAGCAAGAGGCTTCTGTAATGCAAACAAATGAGTTTTCTAAAGGATATTTCAGAGTGCTAAATTCTGCAAATAGTTGGGGGTTTTTTATTAAATGCTTTTTTTTTTCTTTCCTTGGTGTATCACCTTCAGCTTGAAAAATCAGATCTGATACAGTAATGTATGCATATGTAACTTTACTGCTTCCCATATCTAGATATCAGTGAGGATTGTGAGCAGGAAGGTTGAGCATTTCAGTAGTTCATACTGAGGGGACTAGGCTAAGTGTCCTTGTAGCAAATACAAATATGGCAATATTATAGTTTCATGGCGAATAAAATGTTACCTTGGAAAACTTCTGTTTGGATTTATTAAGAGTTAACATAGAGTCTATTTCTGAAAATTTCAAAAGAAGTTTTTCCCCATGAAGAGCAACATTGGAAAAATAGGAACTGTTTGCAAAAATAATAGTTGCCGGATTAAGCATATGTTCTGTTCAGGCATAGTGGTACTTCTCTTTAAATCAGTTATAAAATGTCCACATACATCAACTATGCAATAAAGCCAGCAGGCATGACTTCAAGACAAATTCTGAAGCAGAATGCAAAATACTTTAAAAATTCAACAACTGCAATATATGTTTTTAATGTGATTGTGCTAATTTTAAGGGAATGCCGAAATCTCTAAAATCAAGACAGGTACAGCCTCAAGGAAAGCAGGCCCGATTTCAAGAGACAACTATAGCTTTCCAGCTAAAAGAGAACAAGCGACTTGTTAAGGAGAGCAGAATATCCTGCGTGCCTCCAAACCCTACACCTTCACCTGTTTCACCTAAGCGGTACGTTCGCAGTCTAGTGGAACTCATCTTCACCCTGCTTTCCTGTGAAAATGCTACTGTATCTGCACTAGTAAATAGGATAGGTTTGGCGTGGCTGTCAGACTGTGACGGCAAGTGGCACACCAGATAGTTGTATTCTTTTCCCAGTTGGCACAAAGTGGCCTCATTCATACAGCCTAGGAAGAGCCATTGCTTTAGGCTTTTTCCTGGGTCAGGTCAAAGTATTCTCTGGGAGTCACAGGCCAGACTATGTATGCTAGGCAGGGCATTGACAAAACACACTATGCAGAATGGATATTCGCAGCACTGCTTTAGGAAGGTAAATATTTTCTCCATGTTCCAGAAGGACAAAATATATGTCTTTGTCCTAGTCAGTAATAGAGTGCCGGTTTGTTTATTTTAAACTATATTTAGCATCCTGTAGACCAAAGCTCCCCAGATGTAGTTTGGTTTGGGACTGCTGTTTGTGGCAGCTGAAGCAGGAGATCCAACTGCTGATCTAGCTGCTGGATCTGTACTAGGCAGTCTGTGTGGTAAAGATCAGGAGCTCGTCTCTCCAGGCAGTATTTCTGGATAGCCATGAAGTTGCCTGTTTGCCAGTAGCAGAAACATAATTGAAGATCCTGGTTCTCAAGCAGAATTTATGGTCTTAAAGTTGGTATTAGTTTTCTCTTTAAATTTTCTCTTTTTTTGCAAGTTCTCTAAACTAAGACTCAGAATTACATGATTTTATTCTTCAATTGTTAGAATGTGTGTTTTGTAACCCTCTATGTTACTGTTTTATCTTTGAAGACTAGCATGGCTTGAAGCAGAAACTTCAAGAAGAGTGAAGGTTCTAAGTGACCTTCGCAGAGGAGAAATGAAAAAAATACAAAAGTTGAGGTAATGACTTACTTTGAAGAGCTAATAAATGGTAGCAGATCTGATATGGTCTTCTCCCCACTCCCACCAGTCACCCAAAAAGTACATTTGTGTGTTTGGTTTTTTTAAATTATTGTTGTCATACCAAGTTTCAGAATGGCATTGTCATTTGTTCTTTTTTGTGTAGGTCACAAAGTGCTTCTTCAACCCAGTATGCAGACAAAGTTGAGAAGGCAGTACAGGAGCGCTTAGAACCTCTGTTAGACGGGACACAGGTAGTACAGTCAAGCTTGTGCCATTGTTTGAAGGATGCCTTTAGAGCTGTAATACATTTATAAAGGGGCAACACACAGTTTCTTTTCAACTTAATGCAAGTTGTATTTGTGTAGTCAACACAGTTGTGACATTTGGGGAGTGTATTTCCATTTCAGTATGTGGGTCTTGAATTATTGCAATGAAGTTTGGCAAAACTGCATTAAATTTTATTTGGTTAGCTTCTTGTCAAGTAGATGCATTTTAAGTTGTTTTTGAATGGTCATGACTGGACTTGATAAGATTTCAATAATTCTTATAATACCATATTTAATGCCTAAATAATTTTCATCTGGTAATATTAATGACTAATAATACAGAAAGCTTGATTATCATGAGAGGATTTATGTTTTATTTGGAAGATCCATCTCTCCTTGGAAACAAACTGTCATTTGAAGGATTCTTCATTTATAAACCACCTTTTAACTCATGCAGCTGAGAAGGTATATTCTGTCTGTATGTCACAGAGTAAAGCCATTTGACGTTTAAGATTAATTTTTATCTTTGCCATATAGAAGAAGGCATCTGGAAAAGTTGTACTGATTTCCCAAACTTAGCAATTTCAACTTAAATAAGCCACATCTTTACAAGCACGTGTGCCTTCTAAAGTATTGTTTTGTAACCATGTACAATATGAAACAATGAGAAAGCTCCTTCTAACATAATCTTTTGTATATTTTTTTGCTTGATGTGACCTTGAATGCATAAAGTTGCTTAGGGGGAAAAAATGCTTTCACACAAAATAATACAGGTAAATGAATAGTGATATTGTACCACAGCTAACTGGTAAAACTGGACACAATTGAAACCTATGGCTGTAGCCTGGATCCTATATATTTACTCATTACCCTCTGGAACTGCTTTGAGACTGTTCCTGTGTGATAAGTTAAATGTATGTGTAGTGTTTTGTAAGATGAGGGCCTTCACTTAACTTTCTTGAATTCCTGGGTAATGTCTGAACCCGTGAAACCTCCAATTTGGGAACATAGTTGCATAGGAAGCTTTTTCCGTGTTAATTGATTTTATTGGTAGGAACATACTAAGCTGTTTTTATTGATTTGGCTTATTGTGTAGGTAGAAGGAAAACAGGATTTTTTTTGGATTTTCATTGAAGGGAAAAGTTGAAATGACAATTGGATTATTTCCATGAGCTGCTGTAAGAAATGTTTGATTTGTAAGCATTCTTTCCCCCCAGTTGTTTTTGTGTTTTGTTTTTTTTTTCTTGCATTGGCTGTGTAGTTTTTTGTTTGTTTGTTTGTTTTAAACAGCAGGTTGCAGCAAATGCAGATATTCTGAGTGAAAAGCTATTGGATGATCTTTTGGAAGATACTGCTCAGGAACTGTGGAGTATGGAGCAGCATGAGAGACTCCAGACTGAGGCTCTGCCTATGGCTGACGCTCGTAGTCTGGAGTCAATGTTGCAAAGAATGGAAGAAATTGAAGTAAGATTTTCTCTGTTGGTTGGTCTCATTAGTGCCAATTTCTTGTGTACTGTCCATAAATTGTAGTATCTGTAAGTATCTACATTCTTAAATGAAGCAAGGTCTGACTGGATCAGTGTATGAAATGAAAGACTTGGAAGGAGTTTACACTTCAGCAAAACATGTAAGAATAGAAGAATGTTTTTATTGCTGGCTTTAGAGTTGGTAGAACTGAGTTTGCTTCCCACCTCAAGACTTTGTGGCTTAGATCATTGTATGTGAATGGAATAATCAGTATGGTGATTATGTTGCTTGTCTCACAGATTGGAAAGTATTTGAATGTTTACAAATTAAATTTTTTTTTCCATTTTTTTTGTGATACAGGATCCTAGTATTCTAGTAGTGGGAGCATCTCAAGGAAATACGCTCTAGCAATTCAGAATTTGTAGGAAGGCTCTGCAGAGAGATCTGGACAGGCTGGATCGATGGGCCGAGGCCAATTGTATGAAGTTCAACAAGGCCAAGTGCCAGGCCCTGCACTTCGGTCACAGCAACCCCATGCAGCGCTACAGCCTTGGGGAAGAGCGGCTGGAAAGCTGCCCGGCAGAGAAAGACCTGGGGTGCTGGCTGACAGCTGGCTGAATAGGAGCCAGCAGTGTGCCCAGGTGGCCAAGGCGGCCAAGAGCATCCTGGCCTGGATCAGAAATTCTGTGGCCAGCAGGAGCAGGGAGGTGATTGTTCCCCTGTACTCGGCACTGGTGAGGCCGCACCTCGAGTGCTGGGTTCAGTTTTGGGCCCCTCACTACAGGAAAGACACTGAGTTGCTGGAGCGTGTCCAGAGATAGGACAAGAGGAAATGGCCTCAAGTTGCGGCAAGGGAGGTTTAGGTTGGATATTAGAAAAAATTTCTTTACTGAGAGGGTTGTCAGACATTGGAATAGGCTGCCCAGGGAAGTGGTTGAGTCACCATCCCTAGAGGTATTCAAAAAGCACGTAGACAAGGCACTCCAACACATGTTCTAGTGGGCTTGGATGATGGTTGGACTCGATCTTGAAGGTCTTTTCCAACCTCAATGATTCTATGATTAAATAGCCTACCACTAATTTGCTATCATTGCAAATTGGATTGGAAGTCATCACAAAAGTTCAGAGATAATAAACCCTGCTATTGCTTAAACTCAATAGCCATTCTAGCTTGTATCTGATTTTCAAAAAAGGAGATGGTTCCCAAAATTCCAGAACTAAATACAGATTCCAATCCAAGCCAAAAAAAACGGAAAGAAAAACAAATCAACAAACTGCTGTACATTTATATAACATAATTATTGTTCAGTCTTACACCTTTCTTAGTAAGTTCTTCAATTTTCTGGACATAGCTCCTCAATTCCTTTTGCAGCCGTAGGACTTCCTGCACATTTTTATATTCTTTTTTGTTTACATTTGGCTTGGGGCCCGGTCCTGCGTCATGGGTGGGTGGAGAGTCCAAACCAGCTGGTATTAGCTTTCCCTTATTTGGTGTGTAGAGATAAATTTTAGCGCCAGAGGTGGTAGTCCCCACTTTGGAAGGCTGACTGAGTTTCTGCTGATAATTCAAGCAGGTTTGAGACTTCAGTGAATTATTATTTTCTAGACTTTCAAATACCTCAGTCTTCTGCTGTTGTGGCTTCTGGGCCAACAATGGTTTACTGACAGCATCTCCAAACACTTGCTGTTTCACTTGCTCTTCAAGATGTCTTCGCTTTAAGTCCCTTTTGGCCAGCTGAATAGCCAGTTTTAGTCTCTCTTCAGATACCACTGAAAACATGCCAGAGCTTCTTATGCTGGGGTCCTCACTTCCAGCTAGATTTCTCTGATCATTGGATGCCTTCAGTTTTTCTATTATAATCGGACGGGGGTTAGAGAATCTGAGAGCCAAGTTCTCTGGAACTGCAGGAACATTTCTGTTAAACTGGAGCTGTTCCATAGTGTAAAAAAAAAAAAAAAAAGCTGATGTTACACAGAAGACTTTACACAGGTGACGTACCTCTAGTGTATATCAGTAAGGAAAATGGATCTTCTTTCATATTAGAATGTATTCTGTCATGATGATGCTTCTTCAAGGCATGCAAGGTATTCTGTCCATTCAGACAAATGCCAGTATTCAAAACTATTTTGAATTAAGCACTTAGATCATCTCGTAAACAACATTAGGCGCTTACCTGCAACTTAGTGTGGGCATCTTATGGAGGGTACACACATTGAAAAATCTGCTCCACAGTGACTGGGCAACAGACAATGAATGCCCTTATAAAGATATTTTTTTTAAGAGTTCTGACAATGAAATTAATGAGTTATAAGAACAATTAACATTAGTAATATAAACGGGTAGGATTATATCATACTGGTTTAGTAAGGCAGTACTAAATCTACAAAGGTAACAAGCAAATATGATGAAGGAGATGCGTGATGAAGGAGAAACAGAAAGCTGAAACATGGTACCACAATAGTTTCTAGGTTCTGTTTCCATGTAGTAAAGTAAGAGGTTTTAAGATAGTGTATTGATTTAGACTGCGATAGACTTAAATTTCTTCATAGTAGCTAGTATGGTGCTATATTTTGGATCTGTGATGAAAACAGTGTTGATAGCACACCAATGTTTTCATTATTGCTGAGCAGTGCTTACACAGTCAAGGCCTTTCCTGCTTCTCACACCACTAGCTTTTGCTTTACCTATTAGACTGCCTTTTTTAGAAGTTTTCACACTTCTACCTTTCCAATTCTTTCCTCCACCCCACCAGGGGGGAGTGGGCAAATGGCTGTGTGCTTAGCTGCCTACTGGGATTAAATCACAACAGACAGGTAAATAATATTTACAGAGGTAGTTTCTGATCTATACCCTTACAAAAGGACATTGTCAAGATTATGTCTGACGGCATCATGAAAGCAAGTATGAAGATTCGACACCCGCTAGTGGGTTGTCTCAGGAAGTAGGTCATAACCATCTTTTTGTAATGATCACAAATTAAAACCAATTCAGCTCTGCTGCAGAAGTCAGGTAATACCTGTGTTTGTAAAGCTTTTGCTTCATTCCTGTATAGCTGAGTAGTGAATGCAAATGTAGCATCAGACGTAGTTGTCTTGCTTGGTCCCATCACATTGGCTTGATGCTCAAAATCCAGTTATTTGTCCTTTGCTTACAATCACAACTATGAACACAAGAAGAACCATACGTTATTACTGCCTCTCAAAAGCAATCCCAGGTTTGATGTGAATAACAGATAGAGAACCAACCCGAGGAGCCATGTAGAAATGGAAAACGTATCACGTGTACTCATACAGGTGGTACACAAAATAAGTCCTGCCATTTAAAGCAAAATTTACAATTTACATCCTTCTTTTACACACCCCCACGGAGAGCTGAGGAGCACTATTACAGACTGAGGCTCACACTATGAACCCTAAGAAGACTGCTGCAGAACTTTTATAGCTATTACTTGCCTAAAAGGGAAATAGGTGGCTGCAAAAAGAAAAGCACAGACTTGCAAGGTAGCCTAAGGCAGCCAGGTCTGTACAAGTTAGCATCAAAGGAAAACAGATAAAGGGCACGCTCATACCTAAACTTCTTCACAGAGAAGCATTTAAAATAAAAGTGATGTGTGGAGACAGCCAGAAGCTTACATCTCCATCACCTGCCTCCGAGAATTAAAAAACGAGCAGGACCCGACACATAATGCTGTTAAAACTTTCTATCGCGACCGAACCACAGACTTTGTCTCTGCTCCTCAGCTCAGCCACAGGCACCACTCCTGGCCTCACACAACCCCGAGTCCGGACGCCTGCTCGGCCGTGCCTGCCGGCAGGTTTTAATCACGACGCGTCCCTCGCGATGGGGGCTCCGCTGCGGTGCGACCCCCCCTCCAGCCCCCCCCCAAGTCAGAGCCCAGCGGCCGGCCTACCTCGCCCCCCAGCCCCGTCTGCGACAGCCCGTGGCGGCCGCTCCCGCCCCCGCGGCCCGTCGGCGGCCTGCTCCCCGCC
>JANZLQ010000089.1:211795-227932 GCA_026212715.1 Elanus axillaris | reverse complement strand
GTGCTGTGGGACTGTGTCCTGCAGGTGCAGTCGCTTCCCGGCCTGTGCCGTGGGTACCCTCAGCTCCTGGCTTGTCCACCCTCCTGTTCCTCCTTCCTGATAGATAACTAGGTGTGTAGGGAGTGATGAAGCAAGGGGGTGAGTGGTGACTCTAGAAAACCTCTGTGAGGACCCTGGAGACAGGACTGGGCATTTGCATTCTACAAGCAGCTCCTGCAACTCCTGAAAACATGCGATCTACTCTGTAAATATTTAACTGTAGAAATTAAATTGGCATGCTTCTGGAAGTGAGGTAGTTATGGCAACAGTGTTTGCTCTACCAGTGCTTTGGAGAGCTACTTTTTTCTAATGCTGAACCTAATTCAACTTCCATTAATGTCAATGTAAGTGCATAATTGAACTCTTTTTTGGCTTGCTTTGTCTCTGGGTTATTCCTGGAGGCTAACTTTCTGCACATCCCGCTTCTCTATGGACTACTTTCTTTCCAGGAAAAAAGAGGTGGGGTTTTTCTGGTTTAGGTTTTTTGGTTTTTTTTGAGAATTGCTTCACCAGCAATGGGAAAAGGGGCTCTGTTCGTGATGTATGTGTCAGTCAATTATCAGACAAATAGAAGATCTGCTTCAGTATACTTGCTCAAGCTATGTCCTGGAGGAACACAATAGTTTTCAAGTATGTTTTTCCTCAGAAGACCCACATTCTCTCTTGCAGCATGTTTGAAGTACTAGATTGCTCTTATGTTTTAGGATGATAGTCTGCTCTGAGAGAAAAGAAGCAGGTTGAAAGACAGTGGTCCCAACTAGTCATTTATTAGGTTTCCTTGTGCTTCACCTGTGTGTTTGTGTCTGCCTGTTGTCTCTTGCATAACAAAGGTTGCAACATGTTGGTAAAAGGGCCGCCTCAGTTCACACAGCTCCTAGCCCAGGGCGGGAAGCATCTGACCGCTGGAGCTCGTAACCACTACTACTGTATTAACATGGAACAGAGAGCTGGCTGGCAGAACCTGCCTTCTGAAATACCTCATTAAGAACAACTGAAATAAATGCAAAACAGGATTTCATTTTAAATTGCAGGTATTATCCCGCACACAAGGAAATGTAACCCAGTGTTCAAAGTTCAGTCCTTACTTCCACTCATTTTGTGGAGACCATGTCTTTCTTTACTGTTGTTTTCTTTATTCTTTTGCTGTAGGAAGATGTCTGTTTTTACGGAATAAACTCAAGTCGCTGCTGCTGAGCGGTATTTTTCAAGGACTGATTTTTAATATATTTATTTTTTTGTTTTAAATGTTCTTTTAAGTAGCCCACTGATTTGCCAAGATGCTTTTGGACACGCATAACTTTCAAAGCAATGATATAGGCATGGGTGTAAAAATTGCTGAATTTGGAGCTAATTCATGAGTTATATGAGTTTTCCTTCAATCAAATTGCTACTGTACCACATATGCACATGTAATGTACACAGCTATAGATTCCAGCTTTAAAAAAAACACAGAATGTGGTCCCACAGCATCAAGGTTGTAGTCAGGGCTTTCCTTTTGCCCTGTTTTCCCTCAGTGGAGATTTGTCTTTTCAGTCTAGCTGTGCCAGAGGCTCACCCACAAAAGACAGGGTCACCTTGACAAACTAGGGTGCATGCCATGGGCGATACCTGAGAGGGTGCTGTTGCTGTGGCTAGTAGCTCAAGGGGCCAAGATGAAGCAATGTCATAGTGGCCATGAGAAGGCAAGAGTCTGTGGTCCCATGCAAGAGCACAGGGGCTGGGTGGGTTAGATTGGCCACAGCTGCAGTGACTGTGGTGTTACTGGTCTTAGCCTGTATGAGAAGGTAACCAGAGTGAAAATGCTGCAGCTTGGGACCATGTGGAGCTATGTGTTTGCTGTTTCCACTTCGCTCTGTAGAAGGTGTTGCTGGAATACTTTATGGTTTTCCTTCTGGGGCTGGGAGAGCTGCCTGAGTGCCAGCTGGAGAAGTGAAACTAGGCCCTGCTCTGAGCTCAGGTTTCTGGAGCAGGCCAGCTCTCTGGAGGTTGATGTAGGTAGACTTCCTATGGGGAATAATATATGGTGCACCAGACCGTTATATTAGTGTGAGAAGTGGGGGAGGAAGGGTTGTGAATAAAGAGAGAGAATGAGTTATATTTAAGTAGTGTTTGGTCATGCCCAGTTAGCTGTTTAATATAGGGAGGAATGTTTTCTCAGGACTTAGATTTATTTTTTTTTCAATGGTACTTTGTATATACTGAGAATTGTAACCTTCCCTTATGCATTAAGCACTCCTCCTTCACCCCCTGGTACCTGAAAGCACTGTAGAGCCAGAACCTGGCTCACTGTGGTGATTTTTGAAGCTGCTTGCTAGTCCTTTGGACTCCCGCTAAAATCAATAGGGACTGAATGTCACTGGTGTCTTGATCCAGTTCCCTTAAGGATCTGTTTCAGTGTTGTTTCTTGTAACCCCATTACATAAACCTGACCTTGAGCCAGCCTACATGGTTGGGAGTGGATGCAGCTCTGATCTGAAAGGGTTGGATCGGTGTGTAACAGCACTCTGTCGTAGAGGAATAAGCCTGCAGGACTGAAAGCTGAGGGATGCTCTAGCCTGCCAAGCCCTTTGGTTTGTCTCAGCCTGGTCATTGTGTAATGTAAATTGGACTTAATACTTGTGGAGGATTTAGACAGAAGCTGTGAGAGGGAGGAAGGGTAGGTGTCCTATAAAGAAGATTTTATGCAGGAAGACTTACTCTGGTCTGTGTTAACTGATTAGAATTCCTTTGTTGTTCCATCTTTTTAGAAAGGTTTGGGCTTTATGTTTGTGCATGTGTCAGAGGTTAGGAAACAAGATTTAATAGGCTTGGAGGCAAGGAAAGTCTATAACTTAGATCATTTTATGAGTGAAATGGCTGTCAATAGATTCCCCATTCTACCAGTCAACAGCTGTTCTTTGCCCCTGTAGTTGTAAAAGTCCTTCAGCAGGGGCCTGTGTGGGATTAGTAACTGTACAGAGCCTCCCTATGGGCTGTGTTTGAATTGGGAATCAAACAGCAGCAATACAGCACTGCTATTTTGTGGCTGGTGTTGTAAGGTTCTGTGGCCAGGAGGAAAGATGTCTGCCACAACCCCTGCACTCTTGTGCTGTAGCAGTGGCAGCTTTGGGCATAGCAGGTCTGTGGGCTAACAGCAAAAGGCTGGTCTTCTGGCCCAGATGAAGACTGCTGTGAGGCCATCAACAACTTGGCACTGCCCATCTGGCACCAGCTACTCTTTTGTACAGTAAACCCTGCAAGAGTACCTAGAATGGACTGGTGTCTTGTGTTCTGCTCAGTTCACTCTCAGGGCACGTGTTGTCTTGGCTGTTTATACCTGACATACCATGTAGTGTTTCTCTGGATGGGCAGATTATTTTAAAATAGAGGAAGTGCAATGAAAAAGGGAGGGAATTGAAAATTGTACTGAGCTTCAGAAGGAAAACCAACGTCTGCCTGCTGACGCCTGAAAGGAAAATTAGTTGTTTCTGGTAACATGTCCTAACTCTGTTAGGCTGATTTCTTTTTCATATTGTTGTTCATTGATCTTAACTTATATTGATAGAAAAGATTTACCTCAAGCTATTCAAGATGCCTTTGAAGTTTTCTCCCTCATTGAAATGAAAGCAGTGCTAATCAGTTATCACTTAGTTACAGCAGTCTAAATTCTTACTCTGTAATGCACTTGTCTCCGAGCAAGTGGTAGTCAGTGAAGTTATCTTGATCCAACCAAATGCAGAGCAAGAGAACAATCAGCATCAATGCAGTCATGGGCAGAAAATGCTGGGGTTTTTTGAAATTAAATTGCACTTCTTTTTCTGCTGCGCCCCGCTTTGTCTTCAGGGAAGTTTCGCTCAGCCTTCTAATGAGAAGAACAAAAGCTTGAGACATCTTACTTTCAACTGTCTGATAGAAATTAAGCCATCCCAAATTTCTGCAGTCTTTAACCTTTCTTGGGAAACTGAGTGCCATTTATTTATTGTGCTGATTTAATTTTTTATGTCTGGCTATTCCTTTCCTTCTGTGAGTCAAAAATGAGAATGGCGATGTTATGAAGTTTCATGCCTGGGGAGTTGATCTTTAGTTGTTCCAGTGAATTCTTGGGAGGGACAAGCTCCTGCAATTTCAGTTGGAGTTTGGCGCTTAGCAGTTGTCAGGATTTGGCCTTTGGTTTGGGGCAATCTGCAAAGAACCTAGTCTTCATTTTGTAAATTCTGTGGGCTTCACCAGTGCAGGCAGATGAACTGTCAAGGTGTTTTCATTGGAGCTTTCATTCATCTCTGAGATTTGTAAATGTGGATGAAATTCAAATGAAAGGTTACGCTCTATAATTGTCTCTTGTCTTTCAATTGGGAAAAGAACCTTGTTCTGAATAGGAAACTAAGTGGCACCAATTAAACTAAAGGCTGCTGCTGCTGCCTCCCCCAACCCCATCTCTCCTGCTTCTGCAACCAGTCTGAGTATTTAGGCTGAGGAAAAAACAGAACTATGTGAGCAGGAAGGAGACAGAGAACAAGTAAACTTCTTTAAAAGGGCAAGAAAGAGAAGAGTGGTTGCTTTGGTTGTCAAGACTTCCAGCGTGGATTTCTAACCACCTAAGGAGCAGATGCTTAACAATCTTTATATCGGCAGGAGGTGACACCATCAGTGTCAGTTATTAATAAACCTCTTAAAATGCACATGCTGACTCTCTTTTTCTTTCTTCTTCCGCTTCCTTTTTTTAACTCACTGTAGCAATTTCTGTCCCTTTTTGAGCTGGCACAGAACAAAAAGTCCACAGTATTAACAAAACATAAATAGCATTGTTCAAATGGACCCAAACTGAGATGCTCAAGGGAGATCAAGCTGGGCTATTTCAAATAGACAGCTCCTTAAGCTGGCTCTTCGGTGTCCTGAAATCTGTCCAAAACAGAACCAACTGTATAAGATGAAAGCTGCCCAGAGGATAATACAGCCCATCAAAGAAAAGTCAGCAACTAGCACATTTGTTCCCTTTCTGAAACATCACCCTTTGCTTCTCCAACAGCCCTCATTAGCCTTGGGTTTTGGGGGTGGGAGGGGTGTTGGCTCTAAAATAGATGCTTTTGAGTTGCAGGGACTTTGCTTTTCTGCTTTGTGACAAAGCTGTTGCTGGCACATTTTGTCTCTGAATCTAAGACTCAATAAACTGTCTTCTAATGCAGATTTCAGTCCATTCCCAGAACCTGAAGAACAGCCTGGAAATATCTGCAAGCTTGGACTTTACCTGCAGGCACAGCCAGAACTCCCTGGGGTTCAGGTGAAAGTTAGTGACACGTTGTGCCTTCTGGTTCTTACTAAGAAGGGGTCCAGCATCATTGCTAGTCTAACGCCATCAACTGCCCGTTGCCTAGTCGCAGACAGGGCAGGGCTCTGGATCGGTGTCGATACTGTGGGAAAGTTGCAATGGATTTATTTTGCCTTTTGTATCTTTTGTCCTGTGGGCAATGTGACACTGATCCTTTAGGCAGCAAGTTACGCAGAAGCAGAACAAGCGGAAGAAGCCAATCTCTCTCCGCTATAACTTTGCGGCCAGGTTGAAATCTTCCCCAAAACATCTGAAAACCATGAATGTCTGCTTAATGCACCTGGCTTGTGCCAAAAGGTAGGATGAATTGGGTGGTGGCAAGGAAGCAGGGGAAAAAACAATATTTGCAGTCCAGTAATGTTCTCTGAAAACTCACCAGGTACTGTGGTTCCAGGATGAAGACTCAGTGTCACAAATTTTGCAAAATCCCCTGTGTCAGAGAAAGGGAAAGGCTGACTGTATCCTGGAGTAGCTGAGCTTGAAGGGCCATGGATTTTGAAAAAGTCAGCCTTGGAAGCATAGTTTCTGCATGCTTGACATTATTTCTCCCTGTGCATATACAGAGATGGTTCCATAGCCTCTTACATGGTACTGACAAATAAGACGGCTGTGGGTGCCACCAAGAAGAAAATGTTCTGTAAGTTATTAGTCTGAGGCAGGGGGTGTAGAGTGACATTTAACATCAGCATGAAGACCTCCCTAACGAGACGTTATTAATAGCAGTGGGAAGGGAGTGGGGGTGGGGGTTGTGTATGCACACAGAATTTCACCCTCTTGAATGCATTGGCCTCTTCAGAGCGTCTCCACTCATGGATTACTAACTTGCTCTTCTGCATTGCACTGATGGCATCGCCCTGGCTTACATGGAGGCCTGATCTTGGAACCAAACAATCCAGCTACAGCAGCTTCATTTGTGGTTCTAGGCAGCATGTCTTAGCAAAGCTGAGCCAGGAAAAGATTTATCTGTTGAATAGAAATTGTGTGAGCTGAAGAAAGCTCCACATATATGCGTGGGAGGAAAGCTTGCTGAAGTCTGCTAGATGCCCACAGAGCAGTTTCAAGTCTCCAGAGCACCAGGTAGCATTGTCTTTCCAATGTACTGTGTCAGTGTTTTTTGATTTGGATAATAAATGTTTTTACTTTTCCATTTTGATAGATGTTTAGAAAAATGGAAAGGTTGGTATGCCCAAGGTATGTACCTTCTTGCTTTATGGGAAACCCTAACAATGGAAAACATTATTTTAAATCTCCGTAATAGCACTGTGGTGGCTTTTGCTGAGACAGTAACCTAACTTGATCTCATCCATCTTTGCACAATTGAACAGTGCATATCACTTTTTCAGTCCACACCTTGCCATGTTGAAGAAGCTAAATCATATCACTGCTGGTACCTAGTGGAGCTATTGCTAGTAGTACCTCCAGAGGAAGTTGAGTCATTGTGCTTTCACTGCATCTCAGCTGCATTATTGCATTAATTTGTTTAAATAGACCCTTGAGACAATCTACTTTGCAAATTAGAGCACCCTTAGCCAGAGTTCTGCCACTAGTGTCAGCTTTGCCCAGTCCCCCCACCCACCCACACCCCCCATCTGTGACTTCTAGGGAAGTTTCTAATTAATGTAGAGATTTTTCCCTCTCCTTTGCACAGCATTCTGTGACTTTGCCTGCAGGCAGAGACTTTTTTTTTTTTACTCCGCTTACTAGAGATAAAAGTGGGTATTGAAATAGCCAATGTCTCACTCTGTGTGTATCAGCAGGACAATGATCATTGTCTATTGGCAGGAAGCTGTGAATACCTTAGGAGGCTGTTTCCTCAAAAAGTAAAGTGAAGATCGGATACCCTCTAAAGAAGGAAGAAGCTAGCAGTTTGGGAGTTACAGTAAGAGAGTCTTGCTTGCTTCAAGATAAACCATTACTGAAAATCTTAATAGATCTAGAATTGTATTACAGGTGAGGAAATGCATCACCTGCCTCTCTTTACAGACAGGAGAAAATGGTGCTCAGGGAAATGAAATGATGTGTATGGAGTCACCCAGCATATGCACAGCAGGCTGCAGAGTCAGTCTCTTGACTCAGTCTGGGCCTTTGTGGGTTGATGGATAGAAAAATATGGGTTGAGGGCCTCCCCCCATCTTTTTACCAAATTATTAACTGAATTTTTAACCTGAATTTAGAGGAGGAACCAGCACTGAGTGCACTGAGAATATTTGTACCTTCTGAATATGCAGCAAATGAAAAAAAAATTACAAAAAATCTGCATTTCTTTACCCCTGAATGTTTTTGAGAGCTGGTTCTGAATAACTTGTTTACCAGCAGAGACCAAGGTGCAAGTCCTGGGGGAAAAATGCTTTTTTAGGAGCATTGTGCATTTCCAGTTCCTCTACGATGGGATTTTCCAAACTGTTAACTCTCTAAACATGGGATAAAGAAATGTGTATGCTATCATCAAGCTGTAATGGCTGTTTATAGCTGACAGTCTTACTTGGTAAATGATTGCAATATACCTATAGTAACGGAGAACTCAGATGGGCTAACTACACAAGTAACTCGCTTCCTGCAGATGCTTTGCAGCTTCAGATAAGGTGTTTGATACCACAGCTATATGGCTGTTGGTATCTGAGCGTGACAATTTAATGCCAGCCTAGCTGTGCCACTCTGAGTTTCTCAGCTGTTTATGGTCACATAATTATCAAGGATAGGTCTAACCAGTCAAAGTGATATGGGTGGCATGGCAGGATAGTGTGAAAGTCTCCATCCTGCTGAACAGGGTAGCTACAACTTCAGCTACCCTTCTGTCCCTGATTGGGCTTCTCTACCTTACTGCGCTCTTAGTATGACTGGAGTGTGAGCATGGTTCATGCAGGTTTGTCTGTCACGCAGCTAGCTGTCCACAAGCCTAGCTGAGACTGGTCTGTGCCTGAGAAAGCCAGTGGAAATTGAGGTTAGGTATGTCTGTGCAAACAGCTGCTGCACTGCAGAACGGGAATGCTCCATAGATATTTCTAAAAATCCTGGTATCACAGTCTCTCCCTCTCCCCTCAGCATTTCAGTTAGGAAACAGATGACTAAAAATAGCCTACTGTCTAAAGCACCCAGAGAGCTGCGCTGTCTGATTATTCCTTTAGCTTTTAATTTTTGTTCTCCTGAATGTATCCAGGTGTTTCTGTTTTTTTTTTTTTTTAAATACCCAGTCCCTCATTTAGTAAAAAAAAAAAGATGGATTTAAGATCAAGATGATATTAATCAACAAATCTTCTTGCATTTATCATAGTCCTTCCTCCTGCTGATCTCTCCTAACATTCTGCTCTGCTATGGACCAGCAATCAGGCTCTGGGAAAAAGGCTTCCTAGCAACGCATTAAGCCACTATAACAATGTTTTAGAAAAAAACAGGCTGCCTTTATGAAAAATAGCATTGGGAAACTGATAGACTTTTCCACATGGAAAGAACAGATGTCCTGGGTTTATCCACTTGAATGGAGAGATCCTGCAATTTTATCACCATCTTCCTCTTTTTTTTTTTTTTTTTTTAACGGAAAAATCAGAAAGCACTTAATAAAGCAGAGCAAATAAAAGTAATATTGGAGATTGGAGAGTCTGGGTTATTCTTTGACAGTGGGTTAGATTGGAGAGGCAAGAGAGGACAAAATCTGAGCTATTCCATATTGAAAGTATGAGATAGTTAACCAGAAAGATTATAGTATGAGCAAACCAGTATGTAGGCACGGCAGGCTTTAGCTTTTGTTTTTAACTGGTAGATGCTGATTAACTTGGGTTTTTTCTGTGTGTCTGCAGCAATCTGGATAAAAATTGTACCTTTAGGTTTACTAGCTTCTTCCTCCTTTCCCTCTCAGTGTGGTGTTTTGTCACTGTCCTGTCCTGATTTTTGAGAGCGGAAAGCTTGACAATCACAACCTGTATTCTAACACTTTGAAAATTAAGGCATTCCCCTCCTTTTCCAGCTTCCTCCCCATGTCAAAACTTGACAAAAAAGATCCCCAAATTGCCCTAAAGTAGCAGCATAAAAATCTAGAGCTGCTGCAATTTCACACTATTCCTTTAAGTTTTGATTCATGAATTTCTGAACACTTGTTTTTTTTAATCTGTGGAACTGGTCTTCTGAAAATTGCTACGATCACTGTCCTTGGTGTGCTATTTAGAGAGGACAGGGAGGATTGCTTCTTCTAAGTAACTCTTTCTGCAGCACTACCAGGTATGAAAAGCCATGACTACATGGGCATATTTGAATGTGGGAGCTTTCCTGTAGGGTCTGGAGCACATCTTCCATGTACTCTCATTTTTACCCAAGGAGTTTTTGTGAGCTGTATTTTTGTCTCCCATCTGGAACTGGAAGCTGTTAGCCTTGTGCTCAGTAAATCTCTCCCTTTTATTAAAGAATTATAAACAGTGCAGAGAAAACAGACGATCTTGATTAAAGTAGTGATTCTGCAGTGTGGTAACAAATACTAGACATAAATTAATTACTTATGAAATCCTGCTTAAATCCTGTGATTTTAATTCTTACCAACTGTCTTTCCATCTCTTTTTATACCTTGTGCCTTCCTCCTCATGTAGCTACCAATACTGGAGAGCACTGGAGTTAAAACAGCGAGTACCATTTTTCCTTGCCTGCATTTGAGAAGGCCTCAGCCCTGACATTATTGATCAGTAAAAGTCTGCTCCCACTCTGATAGACTTTTAATTGGATAGGTGCTGGCTGCTGAGAAGTTTTGAGGCAGGAGGAAAGAGCATCTTTCAGTTCAGAGCCAATGAAGTAACAGATGAGGGGCTAACTGGTTCAGGACTGAGCCTCCCTCAACTCTTGCTTCTCTTGGCCGTTAGACCCTGCTTCTCTGCAGAGCAAGATCTGTGATACTGTTAGGAAAATTTTCATGGCCAGGCCCAGGCATTTGTCTGGCTGCCTTGTGTCTGTTGTGGACTTTTTACAGCTACGCATCCAGCTTAGCTGCAAAGCTGAGTAATCCTGGTGTCAGTCAGTGCAACCATAGTAATAAAGGCTGTATGAGGCCTTTCTGGCATTTGGGATTAACTAGAGCTAGCAGCAACCTGACAACATCACAGTCTCCTCATATACCTTCCTGCTAGACGATTCCCTGTACCTGGGAGCACCATAAAGTCTTTTTTGGGACCAGTTGCCCATCCATTGCTGTCTTCTGTTATGCCTCTGCAGATTCTGATTTTGTTCCCTTTGGTTTTTGGCAGAATGCTGCTCTCCTCTGAAGTGCTGGGCTCTGAGATACCCCATCTCTTTATTTTGCCTGTGGGTGACATATACACAGTGTGGGGAGGCCTCTCAAACTATTTGAAGTTATGTTGCCAAGAGTTGCCATCTCAAGGCTTGTTCTTGGATCCTGGACAGCTTCTTTGGCTGTTTCACTGGCATGAGCAGCCACAAAGCAGGTGTATCTGCTGCCAGCGAATTTCTCAGTCCTTCCAAGTAAAACAGCATAGTGCAACCCATTTCTAGTGGGCGGCTGACGTGCAACACTTGGCTGTGAGCTGCTGTACCGCCTGCTGTTTTCTCTGACTCAATGTGGTGTCTGCTTCTTAGGGCTGCCTCTCAAATTCTATGGTGACTTCAGGGAGGATATAGGAACTGAGCTTAAAGTATTCTCCTGACCTTCATTGCACCCTCCTCATCAGCTGCTTTCCTTGAGTCCCACACTGCTGATAGAACTGCACTCAGCATCACCCCTTCTTGAAATGAGCAATTATCTTCTGCCTTTGGACAATGTTGGCTCTAGAGGACAGATCCTTCATTTCCCTTACTTCCCCAGCAGTCTCCTGGTCTGGCTCCGAAAGCTGCTTAAACCAGATTGAACCTAGTGTCAGCAGGCACAACTCTATAGAAGCCAGGCTTGAATACAGTCCTGGAGATATTAACCAACCAATCAACCCTCAGCTTTGCTGGCTAGGACCTTCAGTGTACAGCTAGAGCAACTTTCCCTGCCCAGTTTGAGCAGATTTCGATCATTAGGTGGGCAGATGTTTTTGGGGGGCAACAGTGTCAGTTGATAGCATTCTTCTCTGAGCGCACATCCTCTGGTAGCTCTGCATTGCCTCTAACACATGGCACTGCCTAATGTGTTGATCTTTTTCTGCATGAATTGGCATGCAAACTGTGTTTTGTACAAGATTTGAGTTCTATAATTAGACTTCTTGCAACACCAGAAAACTTAGTAATGATGGGGATCATCCTCTGACAGAAGCTTTGTCTTGAGAGGAGTTTCTCTGCTTTATTATGAGGAAAAGAACTTGTGTCACCAGTAAAACAGAATGTGCTCGGAATTAAGAGTAAATGTGCTTGAAATTCTTTTCTCAACAGTTATTTGAGTGTATAAATATCTTTAAAGGCATTCCAGCTCAGGCCATTGCCTGGCTTAGTATATTGTTCTTACATTATTATTTGGCTACGGCTCTTACAGAGGTTCTACATGTCCTCTGTAATGCATGAAAAAAACTGTGTGCCCTTATGCACTGAAAGGATTTAGTTGCAATCTCTGAAGCTTTTGCAAGTCTTGAGGAGAAAGAAAAAAATTTCTGGAGTTTTATTTTGTCAAGGGCTGGCAGTTGTCTGCTTTCAGTATTCAGGACCATGTAAATTAATCTTTTCCCCTCGAGGGAGGCATTGTGGTTCTCACTGCCTTCAAATGCTGCAGTTAACTGCCTGCTCAGGCAGCCATGCCAATGGAAAGCAGCCATGCCAAAGGAAAGCCTTTTATTTTTTTTTCAGTCACTGCATCTATCCCAGTGCAAAAGAGCCGTTAAGGATTGAATATGTATTGGAATAGTTGTGGTGGTGTGTGTGAACAACAAAGCTTATGCTTTCTTACATCCAGCACTGTTGTGCAATGGTCTAATTTCTTTCTACCTCCTTGTGGGAGTATCGTGGGTGGGGAGACAGCACATCTGCAGTGACTCCTAGGTGACAGAATCTGGGGCAGGGAAATGGAGAAAGCTGCTTTGTAAAGCATATTCTTCCAGTACGGTTTGCTAGTAAGATTTCCATAAAAACTTGTTGTACAATGGATGAGGTACCTGTTGAAGGTAGTGCCAGTTTATGTTCAAATTGCAAACCAATCCTATTAAACTGGTATCAAATGCTAACCCAATCTTCTTTCAATGGTTGGGTCAGAATCTGATTTTAAAGTGTGTGTGTTCAAAGAGGCACTAATATAACTTTTACTAAAGACAAAGATTGCTCTTACATGTCATTCAGGGTCTACTTTCTCTGAGCAAAGGAGTGCAGTGAAGTGATAGCTGAGCTGGCAGGAAAAAGCAGTGTCTATCAAATTGATATGGTAGTACTATCTCCTGACCCAAGTTCCAGCCTTTGCCTACTACCATACTATATAAATATAGTAGCTTGGGATGTACCTTGTAGTGTGCTGTCACTGCAAGGTGTAAATTTGCTCTTTGTGATGTAAGTTGAAAGGAGTTGTTTAACGAAGAACCTCTGAGTGTGGTAGGCAGAACTCTGGGAATGTACACCTAGATTCCACTTCTGCCTCTGGTCTTTGTACTTTGCTTTCCCTGTCAGCAAAAGGGGGTAGAGGACAAAGAAGGAGAAAGGAATTAAATATGTATCAGAACTGAGTACAGTATTGTTCATGTTCTCCATACAGTTCAAATTCTCAAGGCATTTCGGAAGAAAAGTTACTCTTCCAGTAAAATTAGCCAAATCTTTTTTGAGCATAAAATACAGTGGTTGAATCTCATATAGTTGTTAATGCCTAAACTGTTGCATCTTGTGTTTTCTGCTTAAGGAAGAGACTGCATTGACTTAGTTCAGTATTTGTATTTACCCAGAATATAATACTATGCAGAAATCTTATTGATAAAACAATTTTGGTTACATTGTACAGACACTTTATGTAAATGGCTGCATTGTTTTGTGTCCAAGTGAACTGCTTCACATCTCTACATAGAAGAGCTATTCTAGGCAGGTTCTCTCTCTCTATGAAGATTTGGAGAGCATGGAAATCACTTTCATTTTATTCTTGGTCTGGCTATCAAATTGAGTGCAGTTAACGAAGGACAGAGATAAGACAGGTGTTTCATGGAGTCTCCTTGGTTGTTTCCTACTTGGAAATAAAGTTCTTCCAAGCCTTATAAAAGCTTCTCTTCTCATTCAAAGTTCTGTTCAGATGATTATAAGAATCTGTTTTGGTGTGTCTTCTGTGTGGTAGCCAACACAGAGACTGTTAGACTGATAGTTCTCAAAGGTTACTGTGGGTTGCTTCAGTTACCTTTAGGAAACTACTTAACAGCAGTTAGGATTGGGTGAACTCAGCCTAGGAACAGCTTCTCAGTGCTCGTGCTTTTGTGTGCCCAGGCTGAATGCAAATATGAGAAGGTGAAGAGTTTTCAAAAGGCTACAGTGCAAGTAGATCAGTGTCTTGTCTGTAATGACTATTTTCTTGGATGTGGATCACTGAGACTCTTGCTAGTATGTGCCTTCAGTATAGGTAGGTTTCTTGAAATAATGCTGATGTGAGGCATAAGTCTTGTGCTGGGCTTCTGCATAGGTGACAGCATCAGCTTTGGAATTAAGAGATTAAATTACGCCTTTGTGTATGCCATTTTTGTAGATTTCAGAGATACTGCACTGGCATAACAGACAGTAAAGCTGAATGCACGTTTGCCTTTGGTGAATAGCAAGGAGAACACAATTGCTGTTTGTCCATCACTTACTTGCATACTGTTGTCATGATACCCTTTATGATAAACTGCAAATGGTTTTGTTATACATTTGATAGCTGTGGGTAACTATGCATTTTCAACTACCTGTTAAAACTACGTTTCAGTCCCATAATCTGTCTTTTGTTCTGTTTCTTACTCTGACTCATACTAAGTTAACATCCAATTAAAATAGGTGGGTTTATCCCATTGATTATCAACTTGCTCCTTCCCAGAAGTGATGGTGGCAGGTCACATCTGTGCAAGACAGAAGCTGTTTGGAAAGTATTGCAACTTTCACAGCAGAAAACAGCACAGTGTAGGGAACTCGCTGCTCTTGTCCAAACATATATCTGCCTTTCAAACATTTTTCCCTGAGCCAGTACTGCCACCAGACCTGTGAATATATCCACAGCCTTTCTCTAGGATTGCTTTCATTGGTGGCTTTGTGACACTGTAGCATTTTTGGGAAAGCAATCATGGGGTCAAATCTTTTAAACAGGACTTAAGGTAAAACAGCAAAGGCAATGTAGCTCAAGGCCAAACTTTCCAGCATGTAGCACTGTCACCCATAGCTGGAGGAAGGTGAACTATAGTTAGTTTACTTGCAGCTGGCTCTGGGGATGCGAATTGCTGGGAGTTGTGGCTATTCCACTTAAACCTCAAACAAAACCATTTAACTCATTCTGTTCTCAGGGGTATTTGCTGTGGCTCCTTGAACGAAGTGCTTAGCAACACTCAGAGCAAAGCATGTATGTATTTTTATACCTACCAAGTTGGTATTGGCACAGAGCCTGGAAGTTGCTTTAGGACTTGGTTGCATTGTGTTTGCTTGGCTCTTTAATTAGATGCTTCCTTGGACAAAAAAACTTTACTGAAAGGGTTGTCAGGCACTGGAACAGGCTGCCCAGGGAAGCGGTGGAGTCACCGTCCCTGGAGATGTTCAAAAAACATGTAGATGTGGCACTTCAGGACATGGTTTAGTGGGCATGGTAGTGTTGGGTTGACGGTTGGACTCGATGATCTTGAAGGTCTTTTCCACCTTAAACGATTCTATGATAAAACTTTTGTTCACTGTGCTTTACTTGGTGGTGTTTTGACACGCTGCAATAAAATACAAGCTCTCACAGGCTCTCTGCCTGCCTCCTCCCATTGTTCCCACAAGACGGGCTGGCACTTAAGACGTTTCTTAAGGTGAATGCTTGGGAGATCTGGAGAAGCTGGCTACTCTACTTTTTTCCTTGATGGTGTGAGAGAAGTGACGCTACTGAAGCTCTTGAAGAGGGAGGAAGGAAGCCTTTCCCGAACGTTCCCTAGTTCAGCTAGCTCTCTCAGCAGACTCGAAGTTGCTTGCCCACAGCCGACTGAAAAGGCAGCCCGTTGCAGCAGTTCAACCACTGCGTCGACACAGGGCTTGGCCACAGCCAAAGCATTTTTGCTGTCACAATCCAGAGCGACCACTTGCGCGGGTAGCGCCGCGGCAGCGACTGAACCGCGCGCCCCTCGGTGTGCCCTCTGGCGCCCGGGGCCGGGGCTGCCGGCCAGCCCTAACGCACTGCCGGGCTGCTGGGGACAGGAGCGGGCAGGCAGCGCCCGTCTCCTTTCTCCTCGGGCCGCCCCAGGCCCGCGGCGCCGGGGAGCACCACGACGGCGAGGGAGCCCCGACCGCTCCCCCCGGCGGGCGCGCTGTGGGGGCCGCCGGGCAGAGCGAGCCGCCCACGGCCCCGAAGGGCCTCCGCTCTGGGCCCCGCCGCCCACAGGCAGCGGCGAGACGAGGCCAAGCCCCGCGGGCGAGGCTCGAGGACAGCCGCCGCCGAGCCCCATCCCAAACGCCGGAGGACTGCTCGGGCCTCGGCAACCGCTCTCTCCGGGCGGCCTATGAGCAGTCACAGCCCCGCGCTGGGCCGGCCTGGCCCCCGCTCTCCGCGGAGCCGCTCGCTGCGCCTTTAACGACGGCGGCTGCGCCACGGCGGGCGGGCTGCGCGGCGGGACTGAGCGGCGCGGCGGCGTCTCGCGGCCGCGTCTTTCAGCGCCGCAGGCGAGTGGGCGGCGCGGGGCCTCCGCCGGGAGCAGATGGGGCGGCGGAGCGCGGGG
>JANZLQ010000089.1:159159-211713 GCA_026212715.1 Elanus axillaris | reverse complement strand
TGGACAGCCCTGAGGGGAGCGCGAGGGCGCCCTGAGGCGAGCGCGGGCGGCCCCACGCGGCGGGGCGGGGACAGCCCTGAGGGGAGCGCGGGGCCGCCCTGAGGGGAGCGCGGGGCCGCCCTGAGGCGAGCGGCGGGAGGTGAGGCTGCAGCGCGCTCCCCGCCCACCGGCGGCCTCGCGGGCAGTCCCGGGTCCGTGGGCGCCGCGCCGGGCGCAGCCCGCCGCCGGCCCACCGGCACGGTAAACGCAAACTTCCGTGGACGAGAGAGAGGTGCAGTTGTCCTCCTCGTCTTTTCTGAGCGGCGCCCGCTCTGCCTTCGGCGCCCGTGTCGGCCGGTGGCGGTGGTCGCGGGAGTGCCGTGCGGGGCTGCAGGGGCGTCGCGGGCGTCCGCTGTCTGGCCTCCTCTCGGTTCTGCTTCCCGGGGCCGCGCTGGGATGGTGTCTCCCAGCGCTGGAGGAGCTCTGGGCCTGCCGCCTTGCGGAGGCGACGCTCGCTGCCGTCTGCTTGGGACGAACAGACTGGGACGCAGCAGCCACGGGCTTCTCTGAAAATAATAAAGGTGTGCTTGTTGGGTAGGGCTTGCTGAAAGGAAGAGGCAGATGCAGGCTCTGCGTCTCGAAGGTTCACGTGTGCTAGCTCATGTTTCCTCCAGAGTCTGAGCAATTTGGAGGGCGGTCGATGGGCTGGGTCCAGAGGGCTTGGGGGGAGTCGGCAGCAAAGCCCCGATGCCCCGTGCCCGGTGGCAGTGGCAGCCCCACACCGGGTGGCCTATACTCTGTGTGCATGAATGACCAGTGCCAGCCAGCAGAACAGATGAGAGGCCTCTTGTTGTTCCAGAAGTGGTTTTCTTCTATGTTGCACACAGAGCCTGTTGCTTTTGAAGGTGAAGGCCTAACTGCTATGACTGAATGCCTGCTGGTCTGCATGCGAAACTTGCCTGGTGTTTGGTGCCAGTTCTCGGCACAGCTTTACAGCAGCATGGTAATATTACAGCTAAACCCAAAGTTTTTGCCCAGTAGTGTGTGGGTTGTTTTTTTTTTTTTTTCCTAATATTCCCCCAAAATAGGCATGGATTGGTGGCAGTGACAGACATGGTGCTCTGGAATGTGAGAGCATCAGTAATTTCGGAAGATGCAAACAAACTGAACTAAATGTTTGTTTTCCATCACTGGAAGATGAAGAAATAATCAAATGGGGAAAAAAGTCTCATTGTTTTTTCCCTGGCATTGTTTTGCAGTCCTTTTAACTTTGATAGGGAAATAAGGGAGCATTGCTTTCACTTCCACTGGTATTTAAGTAATGTAGCCTGCATACATAGCTTGCTTGTTCAAACCCAACTTCGCACAGGAATTTTAAAGGATGGTACTTCTCTTGGACCTGATTCCAGACCAGTAGACAAAATGTGACTTTTGATGCCAGCTTTATGATGTTGTTGCTACTTCTTATTGTAAAGAAAAGCAAGAATTGACCATTTACAAAGGAGATCTGGCAGAACATACCTGGGTTAAAAGCAGGGGAAATGTGCTGCTTTTATAAGTTGAGCTTACTGATTTTATCAACATGAGCTGGAATATGCACAAATGTGGAAATGTTGCAGCTGTTTTGCTTGTATGTACCCTGCCTTGCAGCCCCTGCCAGTGCTGTAGCCTTATCACAAATACAAAGACAGACCAGCATTCTGGTAGCCATGAAATCTGCTGCTTGATCACTGTTGAATGACACGTGTGCTTATAAAGGGCTTTTAGAGGTGGTCAACTCGACTTGTTTGAGTAGCTAGATCTCACCAGGTAAACAGCAGATCTTAAGCGCTTGGAATAGTTCCTGTGCAGAAATGCTTGAACATTTGCAGGATTGTGGGTTGCAAAACCACATGGTGGCAACTGCACATCACTACCTGACATGTCCCTGTGGGGGTGGTGTGGTATCTGCTCTTCATCTCATACTTCATTTCTTAACAGACAGCAGTGACTCAAAAATGCCAGATCCTCCTCAGAAAGCCAAAATCTCTGCACTGTGGAGAGTCTTTCAGATGTGATGCAGGCAGTCCACCTACAGTCATTGCAGGAAAAGGTTAGAGAATATTCATATCTTCTCTGGTTTTAGGGAGTGAGTTTGGAGGAGGTGATGGTAGTGCTGAGAGGGAGGGTGAAGTTCATCTCTGCTGTGGGGAAACTGGCATCTGAAGCATCAAGAAACAGCTCTAAAAGATGTACCACACTTACAGGAATGCTTGATCTAGGATTTGGAGCCTGAACAGCCATGTTAAACCTCCTCTCTCTCTTCCTCCATCTTACCACTAAACCCATAAAGTGAAAGACTGGAAATGTCACTGGTACCTTAAAATAGGGGCTTAAAGGTCTGCATGGCTTAGTTTCTTGATTTGTTTCCTATACTCAGTAAGCAAATGTATGCCCATCCTTACCATCTGCTGCAGAACTGCCGACTGAAGGCTCTATAGCGTAGGTAACCAGAGACTTGTCACTGCTGAATTGCTGTGAGATGAAAGACACTGAGTGAGGAATGGGAGAGAGGGGAGTTGGTTATATTGGGTACTTCTGACCACAGTGGTGTCTTCAGTGAGCTCTTTCAGTTGACTTCTTGATGAGGGAACCTGACTTTCTTCTGCCTTTAACTATGCCTCTAGCTTTGTCAACTGTGCTTTTTTCTCTTCTTTTGATTTTTATTTAGGACTGATGCAGCCACAGTGACAATAACAGGAGCTCTTTACCCCTTTGTAGCCTTTCCTGGCATCTGCTCAATCTTACTGACTGTCTTCAAGCTGGTTCTCCTCTCTGCTTCCTGTCCCAAGCTGCTTTCTTTCTAAAATTGACCACCTTATTCTTCCTTTAATGCTTCCCTTCAACTCTCAATTTTTCCTTTGTACCTGTCAGCCCTTTTCCCACCTCTTAGAAATCCTGTCTCAGTATGCTGTCTCTGTCAGCCCAGAACTGCTCTCAGAGAGAGTATTGTAACATCTCTTCTCTACGCTGCAGCTTCTCTGATAAACTTAGTGACTTGGTTCACTCTGTGACCTTGCTTGCTTTATTGCCCTTTCAGGATTACCTTTCTTCTCCTGTTCTCCCACTTACATGCTCCTGACCTCTTGCCTTTGATCTTGCTGCCTGTTAAACCAGGAACTTTCTCCTGGTACTTGTCCTCAAAGCTTGTGCTTGTGACCCTTTTAATTCTTCCTCTTCTGTCCTCTTTCCGAAGGGCCAGCAATGTTTCCAAGTCTGCAATTAACAGGACTGTAAGCCTACACCGATTTCAGCAGGGCAGGACTCGGCCTGTACTTGGAGTACTGCAGGTTCGTGAATGGAAGGAGGTATGGTTTGATTATCTGGTGGCTTGCTGCCAACCGTAAGAGAAATTTTGTGTATTTCCACCTCTTTCCCATGCCAGCGCTCAAACTTCCCCAGCTCTTCTGCAGTCTAATTCTGGGAACCAAATGGGTGGAAAACTCTTTATTATCCTAAATTTTTAGAAGGTTTGTTTTCTGCTGGTTTTACAGTCTTTACAGGCTCAACTGCAGGATCAGGTGACTGCCCTGCCTGGTGGGAAGAAGGGAACAGGATCACATCCCTTATAAGCAGCTACCAGTTAGGCTGGTTGGATGCCTCTCCTGCCCTCCGTTGGCCTCTGATTTCTTTATTTGCCTTCCTTCTCTGGCTCCCTATTTTCCTCCCCTTCCCCCTTGGCCTGCCACTCTTATTTTCCTCCCCCTCTCTCCTTTGGGGCTCCCCCTTCCCCACTCTGGCTCCCCATCTTTCTCTGGCCTTGTGCACTCTCCCCCTTGGCCTCCTGTTCCCCCTCTGCCTCCCCTGCCGGCGAGCCACCTCTTCCCACTCAGGCCACCCCCTGTCCTGTTGGCCTTGAGTGCTGTTCTCCCCCTTGGCCTTTGGCCTCCTGATGTCTCCCCCTCAGCCCACCCCTCCTTCTCACTCTCAGCTTCCATTTCTCCCATCAGGTTCTATTTTCCTCCTTCTCTCCCTCTCTGGCCTCCCACTTTCCCCTCTGGGCACTCTCCCCCTTGGCGTTCCACTTTTTTCTTCCCTATCCCCCTTGGCCTTGTGTGCTTTATCTCTTTCTCTCCCTCCTGACCTCCCTCTTGCCTCCCACTTTTATTTTTCTCCCTCTCCCCCTCTGGTCTCCTCCTCTATGCCTTTGTCCTCATACTTCTATAGGCCTCCCACTCTCCCTCCAGCCCCTTCCACTTGCAATGGATTTAATCTCTATTTCAACTGATTTCATTTCAGTTCCAGTGTCTGCTGCAGATTCATTGTGTCGCTTTGGATGAGTTCTATGTGGCCCTGCTAACAATAATGGCATATATGGTCCTTGTTTTCTGGTGGTCTGTGCACAGCTGAAGGCTAACTCTGAGTGTACTTTAGTTTTTGCTCTGGAATGATCAGCATCTCCCTCTGTCTTGCCTGAGCTCCTGAGTCTGAGGAGTGACTCCAGTAGTTAAATTCACATCTTTCTAAAGTACATCTTCAGTTTTATGTTTGCCAGAGAAGAAATAAGGCATAACTAGAAAATAACAGTGGGTAATTTTGGCCTCCAGTAAGTCTTAACTGTGTAGTCACTAGGTAACACTGTGTGGGTAGTTCAGTTAAATCACTTAATGGGTAGGCAGGAAGCATCTGAAACCAGCAGAACAGAAAGTATTATGCAACAGCAGTCAATGGCAACAGCAAAGGTCATTCCTTCTACCCAGCATCTCTTTCCAAATGGAAAAATGACTTGTGCTTTTAAATTTTATTAGGAAAACCACCCCTGAATTCAAAATGGTCACAGTTTTAAAACAAGTTTTGACAAGTGGAAATATTTTAAACTGTGCAACAGAGTCTGGTTTTGATTATTTTTTAATGAGATTAATTCAGTCTTCAATACTCTGCTATGTAAAAGACTGAGTTTTCCATAGCTGTGAGAACATTGTCTGCCATTTTGTCTCTGCTGACTAGGTTGGTGTGGTAGTAGTATTCAGGAGTGCTTTTTTTATGGTGACCTGTCTGTGGCTTGTGCTTATGTCTAGGCTTGATTGGTAAATGCTTATTACCAAGCAAAAGACATAGCAAACTACTGGGCCTGCTGCAAAGCTTGAAATCTGTAATATGACAGTGACGTGAATCGTATTGAATTAGTTTTACAGGAAAGCCTACTCCTGTAATCATGTCCAATGAAAACTGCTGTTCTTATCCCAGGCTGCTTGAATGTGTCTTCCTGGAAGGTCCAGTACAAGCACACCTGACCTGGATGATCTATTGGACTACCCTGGTGTATTAGTGATAATGCCAGTGCGTATGGGGGGCTGGTATGACTGGCATTCAGATCAGCCTACTTTCTTTCCATCTGTCCTGTTTGCCTGACAAGGTAACCATTGATTCGTGCATTATTAATGAGTAGAGGGCCTTTAGGAGATACTGGAGTGATTCTTAAACTGATGCTTCTGGGCTGTGCCTACTGGTCTGCTACACTGCCTTCTCACAAATACGCTTTAAGTATAAAAGCATTGCTATTTCATTCCCAAGTGTTTGTGCTGATCTTGCTGGTGAGGTTCTGCTGTAAACAGTGATGATTCAAGTCATGGTTTTCTTTTTCAGCTGCAGTCAGTGTTTGTAAAAGCTAATTCAAGCCGAGGAGAAGGCAGAACCAGTGAAGGAAGGTAACATGCCTTTGATTTCACAGCAGGGCTAGGCTTACTTCCTGGTGCACTTGTAAAATGACTTTTCAACTCACTAGATCCAATGGCAAAGCTCTGTATCCTGGTAAAGTGTGCTGTCCACTAGAGGACATCATTTCTGTGGGCAAGCGTTCCTTCCGTTTTACAGAAGGTATTAGTGCTCTGTGCATATTGTCATCTCTGCATGTATTGCACCTAAAGATCTGGGGCCTACCGTGTACAGTATTGGTTTATTCCAAGTCAGAGGTAATGCCAGTTACTGGAATGGAACAAGTAGATGCCTATTCTGTATCCTGACTTGATTGGCATTTTAAATACAATCTTTGCATAACAAGTAATACTGAAACAGCATTTTTGGTACTGGTAGCAAAGCTTGTGGAATTATTGAGCGGCAGTGGTAAGCTGTTCTGTCTTAGAATGCTTGGGACTTCTAGGATGAGTAGGTTTTGGACACCAGGCCTTTTAAAATTATACAGGAAAGGGGTTAATGTTGGGAATCAGCAGCATCAGCTATTCGACTTTTCAGAGGAAGACCTTTGTTTCTTAAAGTGTTTTTCAGAGCCTCTTAGGTCCTACTTCACTTCTTGTCTGTTTTTCTTCTTTCATTTCCTTAGTTCTGAAAATGTTGGCTACAGACCTGTAAGGTTACTTGAATTCCTCTTGGTTGTTTCCTCCCCCCACCTCTCTTTTAGAAATGCTCTCAGATCACATGGAATGAAGTGCACTTATGCACTGCTTAATTGTTGTATCACTGCCAGTTTGTCACAGTTCTTTAAAAAAAAGAAAAAGAAAGGCACTTCTGGAAAGAATTTGTGTTTATGCCTCCTGACCAGGAGAAACTAGGCCCGATTTTTCTTTTATATGCACTTTTCAACTACTGTTGATTTCAGCAGAATAATTTGCTTGTGAACCTATTGAGAAAATGAGCTCTGCTGGTGTTTGTGGGTGAAAGTGGAAATGGCGTTTCCCGTGGCTGTTCTGCTCCTTAGGTCTATTTGTGGAATATATCAGAAATTGCATGATCATAGTGGGTTTATTTCTAATTATTTAGATGGATAGCATTAGAAGCTGCTGATACATGAGCGGGAACTATTTCTTCTGTAGTTTGCTGGAACTATGTACATTCATTAAACACCAAGGATGAAATTTGCATCGCATCTAAATTTGGATGACATCTACAGAGGTGCAGTCTAACTTGCCCTCAAACAGAAGTATGAGTGTCACATAATAGGATATGGAACTATTTCTGTAGCAATTCCTAGTCAAGTAAGATCCTGGATGTTCCTGGGAAAAGGATTTTTTTTTTTTTTTTTTTTTTTTTAAATGAGGGTCAGAGCAGCTGAACATTCTTCAGAGATGAGTTTAGGTGCTCATTCAAATGTGGGGTCAGTTAGCTATTTTACTGCCTATCACAAGAGGATGCAACTGACTTATCTGCTGCTCTTGCCCTTAGGGAAGCTACTGCTATACAGGATATAGGATTCAGTTGTGATCCTTATTTATACATCTTAGTGCCAAGGAAATCAATATCTAACATGAATAAATCTTACTTTAACTGATTCTTTTTCAACAACCTTCAGAGGTGACTTTGCTTTTAATTAGCTATTTATATAATGAGAGCTACTGTGAGGTTGGGGTGTGTGATGAAGTATGGTGAATCACAAACCCTGATCTAGTATATCCGTGATGTAGAAAATTGTTTTCTGTAGGTCCTGCAAGAGTTGTCTTCATGCAGATGTGTGATAGTATCAGCAACAGAAAAATTAAAATGTGAAATGATTTAGTGCAGGGAGAATCAAGAGAGTGCTTTTCAGTGTTGCATTTTACTTGTGCATCATATCACATCATCTCATATCACCAGATCACAGATGTAGCAAAGTACTAAGGGAATGCCAGGTGCTCTTTGTTGAAGAAAAAAGCAGGACTTTTTTACAGAAGAAGGTCACTAATTGTAGTCTTAACTCATCTTAATTACAATTAATTACAATTAGTGCTAGCCTAAGGAGAGAATTCAGCTTCTGTGCATGGTGTGGCAAGATGACTCTGCTTTTGTCTTCTCCCCTGCTGTTATTGTGGCCGTGTGCTCAGGGCAAGCCCTCCCAGTCAGTTCCCTCTGTAACAGGCCAGTGTAGCAACCTGCAGTACTATGCGAAAGAAAAGACTTTAGATAGGAGACTTCGCTTCTGCTTCTCCTAGGAGAAAAGCACCTGTGCATTTCTGTGAACTCTTCTTCTGCCACTTTGAAATGTTCCCCTTGTATCCTATTGTCAGTTTGTTGTGTTGCCTCAACAGCCTGTGGGAACTACTACATGTGCTTCTAGTTCAACTATTGTGATTGGCAAATTAGTGATGAAGTGGATTTCTGTTAAAGGCATTGCCTTTCTACATGGTTTCCCATTTTATCCTCAGAAATTGTGATACTGAACAGCTGAAATGAAATGGAAGTTGCTACCCTGCTTGCAAAAATTGCTGAAATCTGGCTGCTAAGAATCAGTCAACAAATCTGATAAAGTTCACTGACATAGAAGCATCAAGTGTCATTACTGAGGAGTTAGCCTGTATTTTGAAATAGGGCTGGTCTCTTCGTTCTCTGAAACACAATAATAAAATAAAATGTACAGCAGGTTGACACTGTAAATCGAATCAGCGAGTCCAGGCAATGCCAGTGTCTAATGCAATCAAGAAGTGTTAATAGAGTCATGTTAAGGTGGCTAATGCTAAGCTGTTGGCACAGAAGGAAGTGGACTCAATGAGACTAATGTATTAGGGCGATGCAATGCAGTCCAGCTAGCAAATAAAAGTAGATGTGAAGAACTGCTGCAGTGATCTTATGCAGACTTGTGCTGCTGACTGTGGCTATGTTTAAGCTGCTTCTAAATCTAGAAGCATTCCTAATGCAATATAATAAAACTGATGCTCCCATGGGCTTTTCTTGTAGCCAGAATTTGTGCCTGGAGATTTGTGACATTTTTCCCTGCCCTCCCTTCACACTCTGCATCAAACCCCAAGGTCACTGGAAGTGTGAGCTTTCTTTGTGGAGCCAGCACTTTTACTGATTTCCAGCCAGGCTAGTGGCAGTTCTTCTCCAGGGAGCTGCTGTTTTCTTCAGAGTACTTGCGAAGTGTTTACAGTTTGTATTTACATAGCCCCCTCCCTCCTTTCCTCCCTTGACTGAAACCGAAAGCTTTTAATTCTGGCAAAAAAGCAGTAATCCCTGCAGGGCCTTTTAGGCTCTTCTTCAACCAGAAGTTCCTTCAACTTTACATTATTCATCAGGGGATACTTAATTCAGATTAAGTAACACTAGAATGGTGTTGGTTAGGGAGGTGCTTACAGTCTTTTGAATTTAAGTTGAAAGTGTTAGTGCAACCACGGGCATTCAGGAGACTGCTCTGGTATGAGCTCTCCATGAACCCGGCTGCAGCTTCCTTCAAGGCACATCCACCTGCTCCAGCATGGGGTCCTCCCTGGGCTGCAGGTGGATATCTGGTCCACCGTGGACCTCCCTAGGCTGCAGGGAGACAGCCTGCCTCACCGTGGTCTTCCTCACAGGCTGCAGGAGAATCTTTGCTCTGGCGCCTGGACCACCTCCTCCACCTCCTTCATTGACCTTGATGTCTGCAGGGCTGTTTCTCTTACATGTTCTCACTCCTCTCTCTGGCTGCAGGTTCTGTGCCACAGCAACTTTTTTCCCTTCTTAAATATGTTCTCCCAGAGGTGCTACCACTGTTGCTGATGGGCTCAGCCTTGGCCAGCAGTGGGTCTGTCTGGGATCCAGCTGGCACTGGCTATATTGGACATTGGGGAAGCTTCTGGCATTTTCTCCCGGAAGTCACCCTTGTAGCCCCTGTGTTACCAAAACCTTGCCATGTAAACTCAGAAGCTTTCTCTGGTGCAAATGTAGACACTTTGACCTTGGACTTTGGGATCAGAGCTTAGACAGTTGAACATGAAGGGCAGGAGTCCCTAGAGCAGTTACTACCATCACCAGTGTAGAAAAACCTGTAGAGAACAGCTTTTGATTCTGATGAACTCTGCATACCTGCATCTTCTGCATCCCATCGAGTTGCTAGTAATGAAATTTGGCTGAGCTGCAGGACAGAGCAGGACTCTGCTGATGATCAGAGTAAGTAGTGATCTTTGTTAGGACTTTAAGGGTACTTAAGTGCTTAAGCATCTTCTTAAGGGCTTTGATTAGGGATTGAGGTTCAGTTTTTCACTTGTCTTAATATTTGGGGTATGTACAGGTTATGTGAAAATCTGCATGTGCTCATTGCTACATTACATTGCTGGGCCTTGAGATTCACATTCTTCCTGGCTGGCTGGGTTTCTTTTAAGTTTATTACTAAGAAGCAGGACTATTTGATAGAAACGTTTTAAAATTTCTGTGCTTGAAGTCAGTTGTTCTTTGTTTCTTCCTGCCTCGAAAAACCAAAACAACCTCTCTAAGCGTAAAAATGAATACATCAGAAGATACTCTTCCCTACTGCCAAAGAGTAAAGAACAGAAAAAATGAAAGAACTTGGGGCTCAGGAGAAGAGAGCACAAACAAAACAAATTGGATAGATCGGGGTAAGAAATGTATGAGGAAGAACAGTTATTAACAAGAGCATATGCGGTACAGACATTGTGCATTGCTTATCATTTATAGGTATGCATCAGTTTTAAGACGGTGAATTTTTGCAGTATCAGTGGGCTTTTCTGGGTGGCACTGTAGCTGATTGGGTATATATTGACTTAAGAGAATCCACTCTGCTTGCACCCCGAGTTCTTGGCTGTCTTTGTTGTTACTCAAGATTTTCCAGTAATTCTGTGCAGGAATGAAAGAAAACCATAAGGCAACCACCTAACTCTTGTTTTCACTCCTTTTTGTCAGTCAGAACTGAATGAGACAGATAAAGGATGAGGGAAGAGAAAATATGTCCAACGTCATCCAGCAAATCAGTAGCAGTTGTGAGATTGGAGTGAAGTCCAATCCTGTAGCCAGGAAGGGATGTTCTCTAATGGACTGTTTATTCCTCTAAGTGCCTTTGAAGTAGGCCTGATAGTCATGGCACATTGTCTTTAAGAAGAGGCCTTATGAAGTATGAGTTCCCTACAGACTGATAACCCAGCTATTTCAGGATGCAGCAATGAACTTTGAACAATTGAAAGGGAGTAAACATGAGAAACTGAGTTTTAACATAAGTAGGGCGGGAAAAAAGCTTTGAGCATATAACTTCTCCTCTAATAGGAATGCACTATTTCTGTTTTCACTTAAAAATAACAGTTTTACTGCAGCTAAATTCCATCTTTTAAAAAAATTTTCGAAGGGCTTTGTTAGTCAACTACAGTACACTTTATCATAAAGGTGGTACTGGTGCACTGTGATTGCAGAGGTTGTAAAGGAGGTTGGGATCCAATTCTGATAGGTCTGGGCACCCACTAGACAGTGTTGGCTCTTAAGGGAAAGAGACTAATAAAACTAGATGACAGTGGAGACATGATCAAGTCTTCTCCTTGTCTCATTGCTGAGGACTGCAGAGAGAGATGACCAGTTTTCAGAAGGGCTGTGTTTGCTGTCCAGTCATGGACATTATGAATTTGTGTATTGTCACTCTGCAGTATAGCATCTGTTCAGATTAGGTGAGGGTACATGACTATGTTTCCATCAAACCAGCTGAATGAAGCACGTGACACAGTGCATATTCTAGCTTTATGTTTCTGTTTTGACTGCAGGTAGAGAATACCTGGTTTGTCATGGAGCTGTCTGGTACCAAAGTTAACCCTCCAGAATGTTTTTGACAGATGGGAACTTGCGTTATGAGGTTACACTGGACCAGAGTCATGTGGCTATAGCACCTTTGTTTTGGTTTGGGGAAACCAGATTACCAGCTTGAGCCACAGTCTGACTCTGTGATCTGCTGTGGATCAGCCCTAGCTACTGTTGAAGAAATCTTGCTGCAAGTGACTTGTCCTGCTGAGTTTATGGCAGAGGCCATGACCAAACATGAGTTTTTCTCTCTCCTTTGTCTGTATTTGAACCACGCATAGACTTGCCCTTTTTCTCTGTCATTCGTCTTTCAAGTTGGTGGCTCTGTGCTGAGTGCTGCAGTGATTTGTTGTGTAACAGGGCCACTTAAGTACCCTGTGCACCCATTCCTTCCTTCTTGTGCTTCATCTCCCTACTTGCCAGAGATGCAGTGGGTTTGCACAAGGCTGTGGTCTGCCCAGGGGAAAAAAAAGGGGATTTTGTTTCTAAGCTGGTCAGCCAGAAGAACATAAAAGTGACTCCAGAGAAGGACTGATGGGGCTTTTTTGGTCTTGTACTTAGAAATACGAAGAACTACATCTGTAGCTGTCAGTGGGAGCTGCTGGCCACGTTTCCCATGCAATGGGCAGAATACATGACTCTAATTGTTCTCTGCTACATTTAGGCATATAGCATGGCATTTGGGGTTGCAGTATTGATCATAGTGCCTCTTTGTGCCTGTGACTCCAGATAATGCACTAGCTGTGCAGTTAGCAGCCTGCATAGAGTTATTGGCATCCTCTTTGCTCTGCCTCCACGTACAACATGCTAGGTTTGAAAGGATATCTGGACAAGTTCTGTGTCTTAACAGACCTGCATGTCAGCTTCTTGAAACCCAGCAGATGCCACCAGGAAGTGGACAGGGTTCCCATGTAAGTTTTGGTAACATAATCAAAGAGGAAGTAAAAATGAAAAATGGAAATAGATGCAATGAAACATTAATGCTTCAATTAGCTTCAGCTTTGAGCTGCCATCCTTTTTCAGTACAATGTCATACCATTGGTTTTGAAATGGATTTGCTCCTCTATGGATTCTTGTGCAACCTTTCTTAATTCCTTTAACTCGCTTCAGGAAGGGTGTCTGCTTTTCTTCCCTGCCCTCCACCACTATCTCCAGCTACAAAGATCTTCAGGGGTCATAGGTGAGACTTTTCTTTACCTATGAATAAAGTTTTCCCTGTAGATTGTTACTCTTCTAACTATTCTTTTTGTTGATGTTGCTGGGTGACACACCCTTTTGGACAGGAGATCCCTTTGACATGCATGCTTCCTTAAATCTGTAGTGGGGTTATGGATGTTTAATGCTTTTCCCCAGAAAAGAAAGGCATGCTTTTACCTTGCAGATTTTTGCTCTGATTGCTTTATGCACAGCAGGCTTCAGCCTCTGGTGACCTTTTCTAAAATGACTGTACCTGTCCCTTTCTGTGGTGGAGCAGCGTGTTGCAGAACTGCCTGTAAATGAGATATTGACAACGTGCAGAAACTTGGCCTGCTTAGAAATGCAGTCTGTGCGGTTGAAGCAATAGGAGCTTATTGGCATTCTCTTCTATGGCAGGAATAGGAGCTTACTGGCATTCTCTTCTATGCGTTCCCTCTGATCTGAGTGTGCTGTGTGTCATCGCAGGGAGTATTTTTATCTTTCAAGTTGGAGGGTCTACACTAGAATTTCCTTTACATGCACACACGCTTATGTGTGTGCATATATGCACTTGTATGTTCTCCCTCCCACCTCTGCCAATTTTCTCAGTACTGATCTACTTTAAGATACTCCTGCTCTACAGACAAAAGCAGAACAAAAAGCTACTGCTAAGAAAAAAAGGAGATGGATTGATTATTTTAATAGCTTCCTGTATTGTGAGCTAAATGGTAAAATTTGATTGGCAGTAAATAAATGAAAATAAAGATTATGTAGAGGGGCTCTGCAGCTTTTGTGCTCTTCACCTCACTGGAAGTAGTTAGTGCATGCTCATCTACTTTCCCTCCACCCTTGCTGAGTTGTAATTATGATTTACTGTACTTTCTCTGTTTCCATGGTATGTCTTTCTAGCCTTTTGTAGTGAACATAAACCTGCTGTGAATATATGGGGGTTTTAAAAGTTTTTAGAGTGCTTCAGATAAGTGTTTAATATTGGCTAATGATTATGTTATTCCACATCATTTTTTCCTTGTGCAAGTTTTAAGGAGACCCGGATTCTTGCTGGTCTGGGAAATAAGCAGGAAAGCAAACTTGTCCTGTTGCATGCTAAGATGATGAGTAACAGGACGTGAAGTGGAATTGCATGGATTCGCTGCATATACTCTGAAGCTATCTATATATTTCTTTTAATCTGAGTTTGCCCTGGGGATTTTCCTGTGAAGTGATGCTGTGGCCAGTTTTCTGAATCATTGTTTAAACACCTGAATGAATGACCAGAGTTATTTACAGGAGGCTGATAGATAGAGAGCTATGGCTTCATTATGGTTGCTGAGCTTGGAGGCAGACACTTAAACTCATTTGATATGCTGACTTCATCTGTACAGATGGATCCCTGCTGATATAAGTATTGACCTCAGTGAAGTTATGCCAGAAGACAGATTTGGTGCTGCTAGCCTCATTTAATGCTGCAGGTATTTGCCTTAGTCTCATGTGGATAATAAATAGATGGAAAAAGACAGAGCACTGGAATGGAGAAGAGCTGCAGTTGTTTCCCCACTACATTTGCAAGGTGTAAAGGTGAGAGTTCTATCAGGATTTTGGTTGTGAAGACTAATCCCACCACTGTACTAGAATTGAAGTCTGTGATGATCTCTTCCCCTCCTTGGAAAGACATAAGGTTGTTTTGGGCATAAGGTGTCTGTGACCTATCTTGGGGTCTGTTAATAGTAGCAGTAGAACTTTTGATTGAGTCTTTGCACAGTCTTCAGAACAATTTGATCCCGATTTAGTGTTTTCTATCTGTCTTTAATATAACATGGCTGCAATTCAACTCTTAACACCCATGCAAAGAGCATCCTTTCTCCTCAGGTATGTGTCTGTAAGAGCTTAATTTGCAAGGCAGCAGCTATCAGCCCAATTTTGAATTGCCGTAGATCACAAGTGAAGGGAAAAGCCCAAACAGTAGAGTATATCTTTTCCAAACTGATGTTGCTGCTTTTTAAAATTCTAAGAGCTTTTAAATAATGTTCAGTGCTTATTATGCACTAACATTGTTACCTATAGTAGTAGTTTGTTTGGCTGGAGACCGAAGACTGGATGTTTAATAGAATAATTCTTAGGTACTTTGTATGGAAAATGGACTTGAGGGGAAGGCTTTTGTCACTGAAAACCAAAACAAAGTGTTAGCTTTAAAACATTATCAGTAAGATTACTGAAGAAAATGCTGGTTCTGTCATAAGCGCCCTTTGAGGGAAAGGACAGAAACTGCTTGCAGGTTTTTCCAACTTCAGTTTTCAAAGGCTGTTTTAAAAGCTGGTGGTTCATATTCACCTTAATTATTATAAAAGGGTGAAGACATCAGCTGTGTATTCTAAAGATGGTTGTTCTGTCTGGGCATTCTGTTGCCTGTGTCCAGTGTATCCTTGTTGTACCTTCCTCGCTTTTGTGTTTTATCCAGCCTCATAAGATTTTCATTACTTGATTAATGAGAAGAGTAATCTGTAAGAATACAGTTGAAAGCTTGCTTTTTTTTTTTAAATTTTTTATAATGAGGCCTTCTGTAGCCTAGGCAACTTGAAAAGGTGGAATTAGTCTGGTAGAGCTAAACTAGGAATTCCTAGTTTAGTAAATTACTGGTTAAGCATTTACTAGTTATGCATTTATCTGCAAGATAAGCCATAATAGTCTGCTGTCTCCTGTGTTGACATTTACCTGAAACAGTGACTGTCACTTTGGAGTTTGTTTCTGAGTTTTCTTTCATTTCTGGTTTTCTCTCTGTGTCTTCTAATGCAGTGTACCCTGTCTGAAAGTGCGATAGGAAGTGCAAGTGGTTGTAGTGTAGTACTTCTGATCCAGATAGCTGTTATCTGTATTTCAGAGAACTCACTTTAAACCTGACTGGTAAAAGCAAAACGAACCAAACCCCAAAATAATCAGAAGAACCTGTCTCACGATCTTTGCATGGCTTAGAAAATCGCTTTGTGTCTGAAGGGGCTCAGCACAGTGAAGGTAAAGCACTTCGGATGTGATTAAACACACAGCAGATGAATCTGTAATCTTCAGTGAAAACACAGAAATAAAAACTGGCTGATAATTTGATTATAACATCTTTAATGCTTAGAAAACATTTAATTTCCATTATCTTTAGAAGGGAGGGAAGAAAATGCTTTCACAGAATATAATGTTAGCTGACTTTTAAAATGGATTATGAAGTTAAAGTGTAATACGAAGGTCTTACAATTGCACTTTTCCATTGTGCTTCTATTGTATAGGTATTAGTGCTTCTTCTGGAAATAGGAGCCTTGGTTTCACATGCAATGAGAAAGGAGTCTGGAGTGGGGTGAGAATGGAATCCAGCTCTTCTGTTTCCTGGAATCATGCCTGATTGTTTTCAAAATGATTTGTATGTTCATAATAGACAACTGTGTTTAAAAATACATAAATACATTTGAAAGAATAGGCCTGAACCAAACCATCAGACCTTCCCTACTCAATTCTGAATGCTGGGGAAATTTGCTTCTTTTCCAAATAAAGTGTTTAAATTGTGTGTTCTGCAGGGCAACAGGATGTCTGCTGCTCTGTGTTTTTGCAGGGCCTGGCACAATCTTGTGTGGTTGTTATTATCTTACTGAAATAATAGAGCCAGATAGCTTCTAAGTCTACTCCATAGTCTTAAGATCAGTGTATCTCACCTTGGAGCTTGTCCTATCATACCAGTAGTTTAGCCAATGCCAATTTCTCATACTGCCTCCTGTTTACTCTTAGAGTAGAAACATCTTATGCCAGTACTCTGTGAATGATTGTTGTCTTTGCTATATTTTTCTTGAGTGCATCCACAGATTTTTCCATTACTTCCTGTGTCGTGGTTTTACCTCGGTCAACAACTAAACACCACACAGCCACTCACTCACTCCCCCCCACCCAGTGGGATGGGGGAGAAAATCAGGAAAAGAAGTAAAACTTGTGGGTTGAGATAAGAACGGTTTAATAGAACAGAAAAGAAGAAACTAATAATGATAATGATAACACTAATAAAATGACAACGGTAATAGTAAAAGGATTGGAAGGTACAAATGACACACAGCGTAATTGCTCACCACCTGCCGATCGACACCCAGTTAGTCCCTGAGCGGCGATTCCTCCTACCCCCGCTCCACTCAGTTGATTTACTAGATGTGACGTCCCATGGTATGGAATACCCCGTTGGCCAGTTTGGGACAGCTGCCCTGGCTGTGTTCCCTCCCAACTTCTTGTGCCCCTCCAGCCTTCTTGCTGGCTGGGCATGAGAAGCTGAAAAATCCTTAACTTAGTATAAACATTACTTAGCAGCAACTGAAAACATCAGTGTGTTACCAACATTCTTCTCATACTGAACTCAAAACATCGCGCTGTACCAGCTACTAGGAAAACAATTAACTCTATCCCAGCTGAAACCAGGACACCTGTTACCCCAGCAGATCACAATTTTTTTTTTCCTTCTGATTTAGGATTATAGGAAATTCAGATTGGAAGGGACATGAAGAAGTTTCTAGTCCAACCTCCTGCTCAAAGCAGGGTCAACTGTGGAAGCAGATCTGGTTGTTCAGGGCTCTATCGAGCTGGGCCTTGAAAATTTCAAAGGCTGAAGATTGCGCAACTCTGGACAGCTGTTTCTAAAGAATTACTTTTCTTCTGGGGAAAATGTTTATGGAAAAACCCAATACAAAACTCATTTCTACTTAGAGCCAGTGTCTTCTCCCATCCTGCACCGCTGTGAAGAGTCTTGCTCTGCCTCCTCGGCACTTTCTTCACAGTCACTGGCAGGCTGCTTGCTGTCTGTTCCCCTGGAAGCTGCCTCATTTCCAGGTTGAACAAAGCACTGTTCCCTTAGCCTTTCATCATCAGGCAACTGTATCGGAAGGAAGTTCAGTGACAAAAATGAGACTTGGATCCATCTGCTTCATTTGTTTGTTTCTAGGAGTGCCTGTCCTTAAAATAAACCTGCTAATACTTCCTTTTCTTCTAAGGGTGTAAAAATCCTGTTAACTGGTAAGATTCAATTAGAATCTTAGATAGGAGGGTCAACTTTTCAATCTTTTCAAATCAAAGTCCTCTCAACTCAAAGCAGTTGTGTCCTATTTTAACATTTTGATTTAAAAAGATAAAACTTACATAAAACTTGTTAGAGTTTTAGAATCATCTGATCTGTCTCAAAACTCCTACAGTTCTCTTTGTTGATAGTAAACACTAAAAGCCAAAGTAAAATGCAGTGTGAAAATCTTCAGGGGACACTGCAATAGGAGACTGTTTTTCATAATTACTTAAAACTTTTTATGTCACATGCAGGTATATGGTTTTCTTAGAATGAAGAGGGTTTTAAACTTTGTGCGACATCTTTTCCTTATTCAAATGGACAAATTAACATAGACTTGTTGATTTCTTGGGGTTGCTGGCGTATAAGCTAAAGATCTGACTCACTGGACACCAAGGTGATGAGGAAAGATTTAACTGGGAGATTCTTAAAATGAAGGGTGCTTGAGGAGCACTGTCTGCTTGCTCTGGCAGAGTCCTGCATTGTAAATCTCAGATCTGCCCACCATCTTGCTACTGGGCTACATTGCCTGAGGTAGCCAAAGCATGCAGAGCTTTACATACACAGGTCTTGTCCTTTTTTCCCCACCTGCCTATCTTCTCTTGCTTATGCTTCCTCCACCTCCATTGCCATTACTGAGTTTATAGATTGCTCCCTTTCCAATAAAGTTCCATGCCCTTTTGTGCCATTTATGCAATTAAGCAGGGTGAGCTTGAGGCACATGGTTAAGAACTGTATCTCTAGGACACTTCCTTCATGTCACAAGGATTCTTATCTGCACACTTGCAAGGACCTGTGTGCACACAATTGTGTAGCTTGTCTTTATTGTTCCTTATTTTTGTCTGGAAACATCTCAAGGGTGAGAATCTTTTTTTTTCTTAAAATGAGTACAAATTTATCTATTTTTAAGGGAACTAGGAGTTGAAGAAAAGTAGTGGCTGTTATGAAGTCTTTAAACAGTTGCTCTACTGTATCAATGAATCATAGCAAATGAATGATAATCGTAATGAGGAATGAATCTTCAATGAATCATACTTACTGTATTGGGTGAATGCGTAATGGCAGAGTTTTTCAGGTGGATGCTTGACAGAAAAACACCCAAGAGTACCAAGTGTGATCCTAATGCCTGATGGCATATTGTGTGGGGTTTTTGTTTTCTTTTTTTTCGAAGCCTAGCCAATCAGCGTGGCTTTAAACATAATCACAAGTAATAAAAGTAGAATTGCCTTTTTCTTTTGTTACTTTTCCCTGTGCATTGTTCCTAGTCTGTGGGATTTCTGTGCTTTGATTTGTTATAGTAAACATGAACTTCAGTACCATGTGGAGATCACATTATATGAAGTGGTGGGAAATACAGCATACATAAAACAGTCTCTGCTTTGGAGGAGGTGCTGTGTATTGCTGTACATTCTGCAAGATAAGAATATCAGGATTGTTTATCTTCTTAGTAATTATCATATACAGTCAATCTAATCCAAGCCTGGATATCTGCAACCTAATTTAGGAGGCTAGATGTCAAGAAGGAGGTACTTTTCTGAAGTGTGATAACTTTCCCCTGCTGTCTCTACTGTCAAGGAGCACTGAAATCCTGGCCTGTGTGCCTCAGTTACGTGCCTAAGGCTGAGACAGGTGAATCTGATGTCTGAAGTTGACTTTACCAGTGGGACAGTTTCTTGTAATTGCAGTGGAGAAGGTGTATTCCTGTGAATGTGACTTGGAGAGTCTTGTGCAAATTGTTGTTAAGTGACTTTCAGCAGTAACTCATCTTCTGTGTATCAATCTGATAACTTGCAAACCATGCTTTTGCAGTGGTATTTTTAACAAACAATTTAAATATGCACATTACTGTGTTAAGTACAAGCTTGAAATAACTCTTCTGTATCAGTGTGATGGTTTAAAAAATTGCAGCCTTTAAAAACATAGTATATTGTTACAAAGGATTTCTTAAAAAGAAATAAAAACAGAGGTAAAAAAAAAAAAGTGAAAATGTGAAATGACCACTCATTAGTACCACTGCTTCAGTTAGAAGAAACATACTTTTTAAGCCTTTGTTTAGCATTCTCTCTCTATTGAGACTGTCAAACATGGCTTCAGTAGCAAACAGTTTTCTGTACCCTGTGGGGATTTAAATGCAATCAACTGTATTCTGTAATTACTGTTAGTGGGCTGGCCTTGGGAAATTATGCATCATTGAGGAGGAAGAATCTTCTCTGCTTTGCTGGGATGAATATGCTTTGCAGCAGCTAGGAAATGTAGTAATAGTTATCAGCTGTGATACCGTTACTTAATGGTGGTCTTTAGAAGTTGGAAGTGTATTCGTCTTGAGTGTAGTGGACTGGGAAGATAGTCTTGGAAATGGAGAGGTGAGGTGAGAGCAGTACTCATTAATGTTTCTTCTGTTTTGAGTTTGAGGTGTTTAATCAGTGGTCTTGTATTGCTCTCATCAGCTAAACAAATATCTGAAGGGAGAGTGCAAAGGAGATGGAGCCAGCTTCTTTTCAGTGGTGCCCAGTGGCAGGACAAGAAGCAATGGGCACAAACTGAAACACAGGACGTTCACTCTCAACATCAGGAAATACTTTTTTTTTTTTTTTTTTAGCTGTGAGGGTGACTGAGCACTGGCACAGGTTTCCCAGAGAGACTGTGGAGTCTCCCTCCTTAGAGATACTCAAAAGCTGTCTGCACATGGGCCTGGGTAACCTGCGCTAGGTGATCTGCTTGGGCTGGGGGATTGGACCAGATGAAGTCCACGAGTCCTTTCCTACCTCAACCATTCTGTGATTCTGTAAACCTACTTTTTATGGTTTTACCTTCTTTTGCTAAAAAAACAACTCAGGTGGTATCTCAAAGGCATTTAGACATACTGATTACAACAGGTTCAGAAGCGTCTGAGTGATTATTTTGTTCTTAATAAGCCTATGCAGCTTTTGCATGCTGACATTATCAACCCAAAAGAGTATTTGGACTTGAAACTGAAGTTAAATGTGAGTTCAAGACTAGGTCCTTGCGTGAAAGCTTATGTGCTTAAAAATTGAGGCCCAAGTGAAATAATTCCAAGGTGTCTGTGGGGATCCCCAGGTCTTGTCTACATGAAAGACTCTACTAATTTAACTACTGTAAGTTCAGGAATGTATCTTTTTCCCTACATGATGAATGGGAGGAAAACCAGTTCCCTACTTAATAGGAGTGCTGTAAGGGGAAGTGCATTGTGCTTATAAGATGTTCAGAAGCCATGCCACTGGAGGTTGTACAAGTAATAGATTTTCTTTCTGGACTGACTTATTTCTTGGATTTTATTTCCTTCAGTAGAAAAAAAATGGATTAAAAGTGAAAATTGAATTTATTTTTTTTTAAAGAGTGTGTGGAATTCAAGTACAGCTACCAAAAATCTTGCCCTCTTCCGTTACCCACATTGTCAGGATTGCTATTCTACGTTCTATCGAGAGATTCAAGCAGGTTTTCAATGAAAATGTCCAAAGTCTACTTTTATCTCAAGGATAAATGGGAACTTTGTCAAGGTGAACTGAAAGTAAAATTTGCAAATAGCATCTGTTGTAAAACAGTGTATCCAAAGAACTAGTTCTTGGTTTTTTTTTTGCTCCCTAGGAAATTACTACCTCAACATGCAAATTAGACCTTGAAATTCCAGTGGAGACACCATAAATTAACATGCTGTAATATTTGGAAGCCGTGGTGACAATATGTAAGAGTCTGAACGAGAAAGATTTAGCTGGAAACAAGTTACTGTGGTTGATAATTATAAGTAACATACAATTGTAGGCATTTTAAATGTTGAAACTACCAAGGCGGCTGTTGTTTCTGATGTAATGGGAAGGAAATGTTTGTGTTTGTGAGGGTATTGTGGAAAAAAATGTCCATGGTAAATGCAGTAATGACTTGCTAACTGACAACTGAAAAACTCATTGCTGTGGAGAACCGTTAAAGATCAGCAAGCACCCATGGAAATGTGTTGTACTGCTGTAACCTGGTGAGGGGGGATGAGATCAGCAATCCATGGAGCTTGGCTCTCGCCTTTCCACTGGTATGTGAAGGCTGTGGGTCCTGTTACACAAGATCTGATGATAGTTGGTTTCTTGAAGGACTGAGGTCTATCTTCTTGGTTTTTTTGTGCTCCAAATTAATCTGTGTTTGACAGCCAAAATATCAAGTAATGAATATAGTCATTAAGAAAAGAAGTTTTGTACCAAGGCTGAGTTTATTTGGATTTCTTTTGTTGTTCTCTTGAGTTTTTTTTTGTTTTGTTTTGTTTGTTTGTTTGTTTGTTTTTTGTGACAGTGCTTTGTTCCCTCCAGTCAAATGCAGATCAGATTTTTTTCACTATCTAGTTGAAAATTTCTGGAATAAAACATTGGGGGTTTTTTTCCTCTTTTTTTCTTTGTTTTTTTTTTTTTTTAAATTTTCTGTGTGCTAGGAGACTTCTTGATAAATAGCTTGCATTCTGAATTCTTTAATTTTAAATTCTAGTTCAGTTCTGGTGTGCAGAAGTGGAGCACAGTCGTATATGTCTTGATCTGAATGAATTTTTATTTGATTATGAAAACCATGCTGAAAATGCCTTTGTTATTATCAGATACAAATGAGTGAATCATCCAGATGCTTAAACTACCTTACTCTTCAGTGATTTCTGTAGTGGTTTTGGTGTTATTTACTGTCTTTGTCATAGTAATCTCTCAAAATCTGTTAGGTAAAACCAAACAGTAGCAGACAGTTTCTTCCCAGAAGAACTGGCTGTCTTCAGCAGAGGAACCAAATCAAAACTGAGGTGAGAAGGCACATACCATAAAATGGAAGGAACTGCCCCACATATTGCAGGTGTTGGATTAATCCTGTAACTTTTAGTATTCATTCTTTGAAGGTGGATTTCACAAGGGGACTAGATATCAGGAAAGGCAAAGAAGAGAAGGAAGGAAGGAAGAAAGAATGAGTGGGCCCTTCTGGTCTTAAATCTTAAGCTTTACCTGGAGAATTATGGAAGCCCAAGACCATGTTGAATGGGACTTCACCAATCCACGGGAAATATAGCTGACTGACATAACAAAAAATTGCAGAAGTTTTAAAATCATGATAAGACAAATCCTGAAAATAATCATCCAAAATGGCAAGTACTTCTTTCTTCTGGTTTGTTTTTGTTTGCTCGTTCTTTTTCCCAATGCTTGCTGGCTTTGGATACCTGTGTTTGTAGGGCCTGACTAGAGGCCTACAGTTATACAGCTTTAAAAAGTCAGGCCCTAAAATGTCTCTTCAAAACAAATCATCTGCTGCGCTAAGAGGCTCTTTTTTTTGTTGCGCCATTTTTGTTTGTTTCTGCAAATGTAGCCCTCTGGCTTCTTGTGGAGTCACTGAAGGCTCAAAATATATGAAAATCAGACTCCTTAATTTTTAGTCTTGGAATAACTATCATCAGTACAACATCTGGTCTGGAAAATCTGAGCAGAATTTTATCAGTGTGAAATTTATGATCAGTATGGGAGTGTCTGTATGTACAGGACCCCAAAAGGCATTAACTGTGTGTTACCGATGAAGTCTATCTGTCTTAGTTTGGATATTCCCGTGGTTTAATAAACATCCATAGCACAGAAATTCAGCTTTAATTACAGTTATTTGATTGACCGGGGTAGCTGAGCGAGGAGCTGTTTTCTTGCAGAGGAAAATTCTGAACACTCTTGAGATGTTCGAGGCAGTCCTTTGCCTTCTTGTCATTCTCTCTGTCTCACTGTTGTTCTCATGTTCTGTGGACTTGCCTCTCATTTACAGTTTCTTCATAAATTTCCTAGTTTACTGCTTTCCTTCTGGCTGCTCATAGATGTTAAGGCCTGTGATCAGGAAATCTAATATTCTACGTAAGGCTGAAAAAGAGTAGTTTACTCAAGAATTTTTCTACTAAGAGTAATAGTATTATATTTTGCTTTTCACATGTAGCATCTCAAAAGGTGAGGCAGATTATTCCCTCCTTATGCTCTTTGGTAGCATATGGGCTCTTCTCCAAAGGCTGAATTTTGCAAGTTCTCCCTTTCCCATATGTCACTGGCTTTTTTATGGTGCTTCTCGTTCTCATCCTTTGAAATTTTGGAATTTCTGGTTTTCCAAGCATTGACCAAATGCAGACTTTTCTTCATTAGAAGTTGAGAACAGTGTTCTTTCTACCTCTGTTTTGATGACTATAGCGAAAGTTTTAAGATATGTGTATTTGGAGGGAGGGACAGCAAGGTGTTGTTTGGTAAGGAATAATTCAGCTTGCCATTCCCTATTGTTAGTAAAAGGTTCCAGAAATCTGTAACAGTAAATGTAATGATCTGTATGCATTCTCTGGTAGCTGCCAAATATCACTGGACACATTCCCAATACACATTGTACTCTTGTAATGAACACTGACTTCTTAATAATCAATTATTTTGAATGTTTGTGGGTTTTTTTAAAGCTATTAAAATGCTATAAACAGATTACTATTTTTACTCTTGGCCGGCTAAAATCTGCTTCCTCCTACCACCTTTCATTTATATTTCTGATTAGTTCAGCTGTAGATGGAGTAAAAGTAGAACAAAAGGCTGTGACCTAGTGGCATGTTTCCCCAAGAATAATGTAGAAGGATGCCTCCCCTGCCTGAGTTGCTCTTTTACTGCTGGGAGAAGGAGAATGCTTTTGTGGACAAGGAGGGCCTCAGGATATGAGATTTCAGGTCTGATATCATTTGGAGAAATGAATAAAACCAAGGACACTATTCTGGTTGGTAATAGCTGTAGTGTTGTTATAGATAGGGTGGATTTGATCCCTAGTTCCCTACTGATTTGGGGGAGACTATTCTTAATGTATTTCACTACTGCTTTCTAGTGTTGGGTTGCTGTAGATATAAGGAGAACTGATATAGTTGGGCAGCTCTGGTTTACTAATTACAAATTAGTTTGAGGATGATAATCCATTGGGACCATCTAAGTTGTCATGACTGTATCTGTTGCTATATGTATTCTAATGTGGTTTTGCCTTCCTGTCTTCAAATAGCAAGCTTCAAATGAAAGCCCCAGGCTCCAGCAAACCTAAGCTGTCTCATGAAAACAGCTCAGTGAGTGAGAATTCAGTAGTTTGTCTGTAAATCTGTGAGCCAAATAGGATGGCACTTCTCTTAGAAGTGAAATTGAATTTAAATGGGAGCTACTGCTGTGTCCTGGGGAAACACTTCTTGTCTTAGAAACAGTGTACAGTTTGGTGTCGGAATTGAACAGCCTGGTGAATTCAACAGGGCAGGATTTGTCTTTTCAATTCACTGCATTAGCTGAAAAGTGATGCAGGCTTATCTTTAACAAATTCTTGGTTTAATCACTTTTGTTAGGTGGAAGCAAGAGGTCCAATTTTTGTGCCATCCTGAGAACTCTGGCTGACTGTTGAGGTTAAAGTATATGCACTGACCAAAATGATCCACCTGAGCCATCTACACAAACTGTTTATGAATGTATTTTTTTTCTTTAAGCCTGGAGCAGAGGTGAGTATTCCATTGCATTAATGTGAGTCTCTCTGTATTTCCAGCTGGTCCGCGCCGATTCAGTGGTGCTCAGTGGCCCATGCAGAACGTCCTCAAAGACTCTGTGGAGAGCTCCGATGATGAATTCTTTGATGCGCGAGGTCAGTACATGTTTTTGTCCTCCCCATTCTTTTCCCCAGTTCCATAGCAAGTAACTAAGCTCCTTTGGCAATGAACTGAAAACATTGTTCTCATCAGACTGAGATCTGAAAAAAACCCATCAGATGTTCTCTGAAGGATTTGTGAACGGGTCTAAATTTACCAGAGATGGGTGAAATGCTGGGGTGGGTGAGTGAACCGCCATGAACTGGATCTGGCATCAGAAGCAGCATGACTACAACAGTATAGAGCAACCTGGTCTAGTGGAAGGTGTCCCTGCCCATGGCAGGGGGATTGGAATCAGGTGGTCTTTAAGGTCCCTTCCAACGCAAACCATTCTATGATTTGATGATTCATGGGCCCAGCTTGTTTACAGGTCAGGTAGTATATGATGTTACAGTTGGAGTGCTCTTGTTTACAGTTCTCGATGAAGGCCATGAGTGTGTGTGTTAGTAATGGCCAACTTTTAAAACTAGTGGCCTAGGTTTTCCCCTGTGGCAAAACTTCCAGTGAAGTGACTGGGACCTCTGCTTGTTCAAGAAGCAGCAATATCTGAATGCTTGTGGGTTTAATTGGGTGAATCCAAAATGCAACACTCCCTAAAACATCTGATGAGACCCTGAATCTTGGCATGCGCTTTAACATGCCAAGTTTTGTTCTGAAGTGGGAGTAAAGTTTGTAGGTTCTGTGCACGCGCAACCTCCCCACCTACAGTAGGAGACAGGGGCTCTGTTTTTGGTTTTGTTGGCAGGATCCAAACTGAATGCTTTTCTGATATGTTTTGTTTGCTTTTCTGAAGAGAATAACCAGCAGGGGAGGATTAATTCTGCTATTACTGTGAAATCCAACTTGTAGGATCTTTCATAGCATAGGCTATTTAAGTCAGACTGAGCTGTCCCTATGTCTTCATGTTACCTGGAAGTTGGGAGTGCAGAGTGATGGAATAAACTTGTTGAATGTACCTTGGCTTTTGTAGCAATAAGGAATCATTAAGTACAGAGTGATCCCAATGGCTTTGAGCAAGCTGAATTAGTGAAAGATGTCACTGCCCATGGCAAGAGGCGTTGGAATAGATGATGTTCAAAGTTCTCTTACAACCCAAACAGTTCTATGATTCTATGAAAAGGAGAGGGATTCCCCTCCCCCAAATATTTAAGACTTCTTTTCTAGTTTAAAGTAAACCTAATCCAAATGGAAAACTCAGCTGTCCCATGGAAAACTTGGCTTGGGTTTGGATGTGCTTTTTATTTTTACTTTGGTTGCTTCTTTAACAGCACAGTCAGCAGACATTCAGCTGATGTCTAAGGACAAAAACATTTGCATGGCTAAGATTGTCACTCAGTTTTTCCCTCTGTTAATATTTATGAGACAGCAAATGGATTTTCTTTTATAGGACTGCATTGGCTTTAGTCTCATTGCTGTGTGCTGATTTGATATCTGGAGATGCACGGTGGTATTGCAAATGGCAGTTGATGTTTTTAAGGCAGTATTTGGCATTGAATGTCTGCTGTCTTGCAGTGAACTTCATATTTCAGCATGTTTTAATTTTCTTTGTGGGTGGAATTGTTTCAGGAATGGTTGGTGACCGACTCTTCTGTTTTCATGCTGGTATAAGCTTGAGTTGAAATTCAGCATGAAGGAGTTGTTACGTCAGTAGCTTTTTAGTTGGTTTAAAAATGCAGAGGGTAGGAGGCAGGCAGTGAAAATGAAACAGCTTTTGTGGGGGGATCATCTCTGTGCTCTGAATGGTTTGGAAGCTCTGAGGCAACTTCACTGATAACTCACTGATTTATTGCTGTGAGGCTGAATTTGCAATTTTATTTTCCTAAACAAGCTGCTTTTGCAGAGGCATAATTAATCAGATTATTGCTGTGTGTTATTAAAACTACAAGCTTGGATCCAGGATGCCTTGACTTCAGTTTATCCGCTGGTTTTCTGACAATGATAGTGACTTTATCGGATGGTGAACCACTTATTTTCTATTTTCCTTCCTGTAAATTGCCTACTATAGCTATAAAGTTTATGACAACTTTAAACTTGAAAGGCAAGCTGCTTACATGAGAGTTAGATTTATTTTTCTCACCCTCTCCCCCTGCCCCACCCCCATAGGCAACAGCCTCCATCAAACAGGGGAAGCAATGTTTTCAAAATAAAATGGAATTTGAAAACTTGCACAAAATTTCAGCCTCCCTTGGAAGACTACAACTGTCCATTGACATCAGGTAGTTCTGATAGAGATGGATATTGGAATAATATTTTTATGAAAGTCAAATGATTTGTGTTTGGTTGATCAGGTAGAGCAGAATGAAACTATTTAATGTAGTTTATTCAGGAAGTCTGGTGACATGATATAATAGACCTTGCTATCGCTAGAATCTGTGAAATTGACTGTGGACTTCATGTTCTTTCAGAAACATGGTTGCCTCCTCTTGGTTTACCATAGTTAGAAACGAGTCCCTAGCTGTACAAGTATGCTACAGCCACTGTGCAGAAAAAGAGATGCAGTTGTTCTTTCTGACTTAATTTGAAAGGATGTCCTATGGTAGGTTTGTTTGGTGGTGTGTGTTTTTTTTCTTTTTTTTGCTTGCTTGCTTTTTTGGTTTTGGTGGTTTTGTGGTTTTGGTTTTTTTTTTTTTTTGTTGTTTTGGTTTTTGTTGTTGTTTTGTTTTGTTTTAAGAAAAAACCCCCCACTCTTAAGTACATTCCAGAGAACAAAATTCCCTCATTTGTTGCCTTTATTAATAAGGTATATATTCAGGTCAGAGCCTTTTCAGAGTCTGAGACACGAGATATGCATCAAATAGCAGTTTTCTTCCCTGTTCCTGTACAGCTAGGCTTACAGTAATAACTACTTGGCTGGTATAGACGGTTCTACATGTGAAAATCAAGAAGCAATCCACAGAAGAGCAAAGAAATAAGTGAGCCAGAAAGGTAAATAAATGTGGGGTTTTTCAACAATTTATAGGTAGGCTGAGGCACAAAGCCTGACTATATGTTGTCTGATGTCACAATGCCAGCTCATGCCCAGCCTGAAGTCAGCTCAGATCTGTATTTCTGAGCTGGGATTTAGCAACCCATTTCTATTTGAAGAGAGATTTGAGAGCTGTGAGCAAATAGCTCTGAGTTCTGTGTGTATGCATGCACAGGAGTGCTTGTTTCAGAAAATAGATTGCTGAACACTGATTATTTTCTCCTTGTTCTGAACCAAACAGCTATCTTATCTGAAAGAGACTTTTAGCACAGGGATGTTCCAGCTGTCTGCACAGAGAGGAAAGAAATACAGATGTTAGAAGTTTATTTGTCCCTTGTAATCTACCCTTGTCAGTGGGTAGGCACACAGACACTGCAGCTGGTACTCAGATGATCCTTGCACCTAGATTCCACCACCCCCAGAATGGATGCTTCATTATTACGGGTATTTAATATCACATTATGAGTGCTGTAAATTGTCAGAGGTACAAAGCTGATGTGGATGTGTAACAGATTTTGGGGGAGAGGCTGTGTGTGGCATGTGTGTGTAGATACATATTTTATTTGCTTTTTTAACCATGAGAATGGCAGCTAGTTGTCTTGTGTTTTGGAGGCAAAATGAAAATCTCAAGGTATTTTGTGTCATGTCTAGTGAAAAATCCATGCCCTTGAAATCCATCTCAGTCTATGAAAGTCTCCTTGGAGTGAGAGAACTAGTAAACAATAAATTAAATCACCAGTACAGAAGAGCTTTCTATGTTCTTGTTGATCAGCTCTCCAAGCTTGGTTTGGGTTTGCCGGTCAGGAGGAGTTTTGCTCTTTTGGGAAGGGGCTTTAGCTATGGCAGAATTGTGTGCTTCTGCTAAGTAGCTGAAGTGTAATGTGATAGAAGCAATGCTCTGTGACACACGTGAAAAATCGGTGTTGAAGGTGTGGTTCTGCACTGCGCTTACTCAAAGTCAAGTGAATCTGGCACTGTGAAAAGCTGTCACTGTAGGGAGAAAGCACAATGTTAAATAAGATGATGACCACAGTGCTTAAGTTTGACTTGCTGCATCTGTCCTAGTGCCTAGTCCACAGGACTGACTATAGCAGTAGAGGTTTGGGGTTGAACATTGTTACTTGACAGGCTAGGGCCAAATTTGCAAACATTTACATGTATAACTACGCTAAGCCTCATTTGGAGAGTTTTACTTCATAGTCACAGTCAGTAAGTAATCACTTTCACTGATCACTTATGACCATAATTTTCGAGAAATGTGTTTAATTTTTCTGAGCAATAACGAGAGAAGGATTCTTGCCACAGTGATACTGAAACAAGGCTATAGCTGTAACAGTAGTGTGTGGTTTTCTGGGCAAAATGTGTCCTGGGACTCTGGGGCTGACATATGGGTTAGAGCACGGTTATGAAAAGGTGCTGCGGGCTGTCTAGGTGAGTAGCTTATGAAAAGCAGCCTGCCTGGATTGATTTTGAGAAGAAATAATTTCTAGTACAGATTTCCAAATCTTACTCTGTAAGAAAACTGGAGAAACCAAAATGTGATGTCTTAAATCAGTGTTTTGAGTTGCACTTTCTCATTTCTCAAATACATATCCGCAAAGAAAGGAATTTCTTAGAGTTGTGGGAAGAGATGCAGGCAGGGCCAATAGTTGCTGTGCATCAAGAGAGCTCTCTGGAAATGAGTGGATGTGCACCAATTTAGTCTGCTATTTAATTCATAAAAAGAACAGAAGAAACCTGACAAAAGTTAATCTTGCATGCAGTTGTCAAACAGGCTGCTCCCTCCTCCTTTGTATTTTAGGCTGACAGAAACAGAGAAGAACCACTGGAAAGAAATTAATCACTTGACAGAAGACTCAGGCCTTGGATTTCTGTGTTTAATAACATGAACATTTTCTCTCAGAACCATTTAAAGCAAGTAAGAGTGAGAGCATCTGGAATTCTAATTTGCTTTGAGTGTAAAAGTTATAGAAAATGGAAAAGCCGCATCGCTGCTGGAATCATGTCTCTCCCCAACAAATACATTTGCATGTAAAAGACTGATTTCAGTTTTACTTGTATTTTTAAAAGCTATGACATGCAAGAATAGATGTGTATGTAGAAGACGAGAGACTGCCAGAGAAGTCCAGTACAGTCTAATCAGTTTTCTTAAATTCTTTCCTTAGTATAGCCCTAAATAGGGATTCCTGCTTACGCCATGTTGACTTTACGCTGCTGTGTTTTACCCCAGCACAGAAGTCTTGCTGCCATTTCCTTAGGCATTAGACTTGACTACACCTAGTCCGTAAATGTGGATCTTTCCTGCTCTCAGTGCAGGGGTGCAGGAGGTTGTGACCATTCTGTCAGAGAGTCAGGATATCATTTTGGCATTGCTGATTGAACTGTGACTTTGCTAAATGAAAAAACATGGAAATTTTAGGGGAGGTGACTGCCTTTGGATTAAGATACCAGTTAGGAGCTGAGATTCTCAGATTGTTCATCTGTACTGTCCACATTCCCAGGGACATTGCTTATGGCTGAGTTATTTTCCTCAAGTCTGTCACCACAGGAGTCATTTTGGTATCACTGCTTTCAGGTTGGTAGACATTCTTTTTTTTTTTTTTTTTTCTTTCTCCTTTTTGATGCATTATCTGCCATCTTACTTATGTTTTGATGTAGCATCTATATTGCCTGTATCAAAGCTCTAGATTGAAGGAGACACTACTAAGTGGGAGATGTTACTGTGAAGCAGAAAATACCTTTAGGGGATCACAGAAATGTGTTCTGTATCATGCAGGGGACCACAGGTCCTGGCAGTGAGGAGCAGGCAGGATGAAATATCAATCTCCGGAGTTTTTGCTGAGGAAATACTAGTCTCTCTTCTTTCCATGGGGCTGCTTATGGGTACGTTTCATGAAATGCATGTACTGAAATAGTCATGGTAAGATAATTGTTGACAGTATCAAATTCCAGGTAGTAACAACAGCTGAAAGGAATTACCAGGACACTATAGTTTATTTGCCATTCAGAATTTGTCACTGTTTTAAGCTCTTTTATTTTTTTCTTGTCACTTTGCTACTGTGATATTGCTGCCCCATGTGCATTGAGTCTTGCTAAGGTAGATGTCTCTGCTTTACCCAATACTACATGCTTCATGGTCTGAAAACCCACAGTTGATGCTGCTTTGCCTCTTGGCTGGAAGGTGGGAAGAGAGCTTCAGCTACTGAAAATTGTTGCTGAGTTCACACCAAAGGGCAGGTGGATGGTTGCTGCACAGCACGGCAATGAAGCATAAAATACAAGGCTGTTCAGTGTGGATTGTTTTGGTTTGGTGCGTTTTTTTGGTTGGTTTTTTCTTCTTTCTTTTCTTTGGGCAGGAGAACTGTGTGCTATGTAGCAAGTAGTTTTTCTCGGTGTGTATTTACAAGTAAATGCTGCATTGAGTTGCAGATAGACTGGTTTGGGCTTCTGAAGGGGCTGTAAGTCTGTGTACCACCAGAAGCTGTTAAGAACAGTGATCATCTTCCAGCTGCTGTCAGGTAGACCATGAAAAAGACTTGGAAGTGCTTACAAGCTGTTGATAGGAATGCAAGGTTTTGTGCTTTGTTGAGAAGGAATGCCCTGTAGGCTTTTGTATAGGCTGCTGCTCTGAAAGGGGTCCATAATGTGAAATTGATGTAATTTCATCACGTTTCTAGGACTATGACTTTTCCAGAAAATTAGGCTGAAGAAGAGCAAATCTGAGGGAATAGTGAGGTGTATTCAAACGTGTGTCTTCCAATATGTGAATAGATAATAATAAAACCCTCTAACCTCCCTTTTAGCTGATACTCCCTGATAGCTGTCACTTGAGAGCATGAAACAAAAGTTGATAATGAGGAGAGATCTCAGCAGCATGTACTGACATTGCAGTGAGACTATCTTTGCTAGTCAGGCCACTAAAACATGGCACATTTACCACTCCAGATCCCTGGTGATGTAAATAGCAGCCAGATGTAGTCATGAGAGAAGCATAATTTGGCTTTAGCAAAGGGAGGTCTAAGAGCAAAATAAGAGTAGGAAACTGGCCAAAGGTGGTCTCAGTCTGGGGCCATACCTGAAGCAGCTAATTGTGGAAGTTTGCTATTTTTTGTTGAAGTCAGTGAATAAATGTAGAAGTGTAGAAGGATGCATATGTGTTAAGAACAGAAACTTGTGGGTTTTGGTAGGGGGTGCTGAAGCATTGTTGGTAATCATTTCAGTTAGTTCTGGTTTCATACGGAGGTGCAGAAGCAGGGAATATTGTTTTTGACAAACGGTGTGCCTCTGCCCTCCTTTGTTCAGTGTACTGTCCTAAACAGGCTATAAGCATTTATTTTAACAGTTGCTGTGTAACTGTTCTCGTTGAGTCCATGTACTGCAAACTAGGTTTCATTCACGCTCCTAAATTAACATTTCCAATTCTTTTTTTTCTTTTTTATAACCTAGACTCCAACCACTAGTATGACAACAAATTTAAGGCTTTACTTCTTGTTATGGCCCTGTTAACTTGATTAATTTTGTTCTTGGTACCTTGATATTGTGCTAAAAAACCTAATCTCCTTATTTCCCTGCCCTTTTGGGGAGTTTATGTGCTGTTGACAAGTCTAGCAACTTGCAGGTCTAATTTTAGCAAAGAGCCTACTGGGTCGAGCAGCTGGCAGAGCACAAGGAGAAATCTATACATTTGGAAGTTAAAACAAAGTCAGTGTATCTAAGCTTCCACCTACATACTTATTGTAAGCCTTTTATCCATGCCCTTTAGACTGACAGAAATGTTCCCTACAGCATTTGAGCTCTGGTACAAGTTCTCATTCAACAAATACTTTCCTCATACCACCTCATGAAGTTAGCAAGATGTCCTTTCCAGGAGTTGAAAGACTTCAAAGATATGACTCGGGAATAATGGGGAGAAGACATGGCAAAACCGATCGTGTTGGATCATGCTCTATGACACAAAGGTGTGATTGTCTGACTTAGACTGGTCCCACCCACTTGGGCAGTGGACTCTTTATAGGAGGCAGTATGAGGTAGTGGGTAAAAAATAGATAGTCTGTGGGTACATATGGTCTATTTTAGGGCAGTGATTTTCTGAGTCATATAAAACTATTCATTTTATTTCTAGGTTTTCAGTTTTGCAATTGTAAACTATGAGAAATCTTTTCGGGCAGGTGGCTGGAAATTAGAGTGGTATTTCAGAGGAATCTGTTGGTGGTGATTATTATTGAAGTACCTCGGAGGTGATTTCAGGCTTTCTGTGGTCTCCCTCAGAAGAATCAAAGTTAACAGTTAATATCATGTTTGTGATCAGATGGCAAATGGTAGTATTGCTGTTCGCAGGGTATCCTATGGCAACTCTCTGACCTACTTTAAATTCAAATGAACTCTGACTTCAACAGTTGTTCTGGATTTAAACTAGTCCAGCAAATGAGAATCTGACCTGTCAGAAACATACCTTCTTCATCATTGCTTTATCTGTGCATTAGGCTTCTGATTTAGGATGTGAGGGCTTTCCCCTGCCCCCCCGCCCTTTGCTTCCTAAGTATGTAACTGTAGCAGATGTTACAGTCAAAAGCCTGCTGTCAACTTTGCTAAAGATTAAAGAGGTGGCATGGAATACAGCTGTCTCATTTTCTCCAGCTGAGTCTATTTAGTCTGCATAAAAACTTTTGTCATTAGTTTTGTCTTCTTAAAATGAGCCTTATGGCACTGTCTTTTGTGTTACTGTGTTCATGTAAAGCTGAAGCCAATAGATACGTGGTATATATTTCAAGCCAGGCTCTGCATGTGCTTTCTCAAGATTCTTATTCATGAAGGAGGCTGTGGTAGCTCTCTGCTAATTAAGAGCTGCTCTTAATTTGCTGCACCTTCCTTTCCTGAAAATAGATCCACTAGTCTCATTAATTTAATTTTAAAATGCTCTGCTGAGCAACTTGAATATTATTTGGAAATGCTGCCAATGAACTAAAGTGGAGGTTTGGGAGGTCTAAACTCTCCTCAGCATGCTTGTGCTCTAAGGCAACAGTGTGATGTAAAATTCTATTGTACTTAGAAAAAAGCCTCTGAAGGTGTGAGGATGCTGACCCTCATTCACAAAAGTACATGAATTTTAAGAAAAGGCTGTGTTGCAAAGATGGCTTGTGAATGTCTTACTATCAAGATATCTATCTTTTCCTGCCTTAGGTTTTAGTGGGTGTCATTGTCCACCCCCGCTGCCCCCCGTTTAAACATCAATGGAAGGCACTTCTGTAAGTGTGTTATTTTCCATGTGATACTTTCATTGATGATGATATGTGGTTCACTATGGGTTTGGAAGAGACCCAAGTGCTTAATGTTGCTAGTGCTACTCCTGCATCTGTGGCATTGGAGTAGCTCTTTGTCTCTGGCGTTTGTAGTATATTATATCTATGGACTCCACTCATAGTCTTCAATTGCCTTCTCTACTTACAGGACTTTGCAAGAGACAAATACAGGTATTAAAGTTCCCAGATACTTCTGTGCAAACTGAATGCGAGTCTTCTAAACCTCCCTGTTGATAAATGTTCTTTTAGCTATTGCCTAAAACTGATACATAGTGTCTATTCTTGGTTACAGATACTTAGCTGTGTAATTTAAAGCCAGTGCAGTGTCTTATGGCAGATATGATGCTGGAATTGAGTTGTTCCATAGCAGACATTGTCATATCATGACAATACCAGTTTCAATATTTTGATGCTTCCAAAATTTATTTAAAATACTTCTATTGTTGATAAGTGCAAAGTGCTGTGAGTTTATCCAGTGTCATCGCTTCTTGTAATGTGTGGGATGTTTACTGCATTTTGTTTAATGCAGATGATGATACTAATGTGTGAGCAGTAACTTATTACTGCATCAGATTCACACACTTCAGAAATGTGAGGAAAGATACCCTCTTCCTGGAGTTCATGTACGTTTAAGGAACCTCATAGTTCACTGAAGTTGGTCTAGATTCTTTTTGGGTGAAGACCCCCTATCAGATTAAAACTCAAATTCAGCACTGACTGCTTAAATACTATAAATTTGAGGTGTCTGGTTTGAAGGGGTTTTTTAAAGGTATTTTTTCAGAGTACCCAGGCTCTGAAAGTCAAGAATACTGGAAGTTACATAAATTGAGAACTCCCAAATTGGAAAGATTTGGGAAGAAGAAAGATCTTATTCTTCATTTTTGAAAAGCGTCCCATGCTCCTATCAAGCCCCTTTTCCTCTTTATGCTTGGGAATATTCTCTATTTTTCTGTCAAACTGAAGTGGTTCAAAGGTTTATGCAACCTTCCCTCCCAAAACCTCTCTCACTCTGCACTTGCCTAGAATAGGACATAGCAGGAGTTGCTCAGGCACAACTGAAATAGACCTCATTTTTTGTCAGTAACAGTTCTGGACCTAGTATGCTGTATTCCGTGTGCTAGCCAATGCTTTTTAGCTGTGTGGCTACTGCAGTGGCAAACTTTAGCAAGAACACTTTGTATATAATGCGCTGGATTTTGGAATGGAGAAGACAATCCCAATATTCCTTGTCCCAGTCCACTGCCTCCATTCTCTTAACTCCTCTTTTTTTGGGATAAACTACTTTAAAATCAGAATGTCTATGCAATCATTTTTCCATTTCTAATGCTGTTCACTGTCCCAGCTCTTCTATGGCAGGATGATTTCCAAAGTTTGGAAGGAAAAGTCTAAGTGTGTATGTATAGTATTTTACATATTATATTTTAAAAATATTTGGGAGAAGTGTCATGATATTCCTAGTTTTTGAGCACAGAATGCGGTATGTAAAGTATATTGATTTAATGTACTACAGCTTTCATTAAATACTGATTTTTTTTTTAATGTCAGGAGTAGCCTCTATAGTCTGAAATGCTTATAATGACAGTAGCTGTCCTTTTTATAATTGTTACTTGAAATAAAAAGTGACTGCTATGTATAGATAATGAACATCTGTTACTGGGTTGTTAATCTTCTAATAACAGACTTCTAGTGAGAGATAATAATTTAGTATGTGATAAATTGCTTAAGTGGATCAAAATTAAATGTATATTGGAGACATCTATGCATGAAGAGAATGAGAGATGGTGCTCTGTTCCCACTGGGTGTTCAATGAGAATAGGACACCTAAATTGTTTAAGCTGCTTTGAAATCTTAAGCTTTAGTGAGTGCAAGAGTTGGAAATAGAAAAGAAAAATAGTCTCTGCTCATGTTCCTCCACTCTGCCTTTGTGCTTTTCAGTGATCTCCTACCATGTGCTTAAAACAGCTGTCTTGGGGTTTTCAGTGATGTTTCCAAATTCCATGTGAAGTTGGAATTGTAACTTTGAGCTCCAACTCACACTTCAAATTTTGTCTAAAAAGAGAAATAATAGATGATTCACACATTTTAGATGGGAGAGTTCCTTTGATACAAAAAATGTTACTGGGTTCTGTCTTTGGGAGTAAGATCACTTACTGTGCTTGATGGAATATTCTTCTGAACTGTCACCATCCGTTGTTCAAGAATGCTTTGAAGGTCAGTGTGATGACTGCATTTCTGGAGTTGCTGAGGCATGGATCATAGACTAACGAGAACAAAAATGCACTTGGAATTTGCTGAACATAGTCCATATTCAAGCTAAGTCATAGAAAGGACTTCAGAATATACTTTGCAGGAGACTAAAATGTTGGTAAATGGTGATTGCCCACTGTACCAAGGGAGTTTGACACAAGTATTTCCAAGTTTTGATTACTTTGTAGTTAGCTTGCAAAAATGCTCTTCAAACCAAGTTTTGTTCAGACAGATTTCCAGAAGAAAAGTGGTATGGGGAAATAGAGTCCTTCATTTCTACAGTAAAGGTAATTCACCTATTAAGTGACCAAATATAACATTGTTTGTGTAGCATCTTATAATGATCACATACGGGCTTTTACCAGTACCAAAGCCTTATTGTGCTAAACCCTTTGCAAAGGTGTAAGGCATGTCTTTTGCACCCTTGTCTTTGTCACCTTTCATTCTGAGTAGATGGGTGGCAACAGGCTGAAGAAATCAGCACAGAGTGGAATCATCTTACCCAGGGCCATAAACTGTATCAGTGGCTGAACTAGGGGGAAAAATGGTTCTATTCCAGTAGTCTATCTACAGTTAAATTTACTTTCTAGAGAATGCAGTGCATGTTTAAACATGTTAAGTCAGTATGTTACTGCTGGTTGTTAGTTGTTCTGGAATGTTTCAAGGACATCCAGCTTTGGTTGAGGCCTTGGGTTATTTAATTTGCCTTGGTCAGTACTGCTTCATGTGCAAAAATGTAACACTGGGTGTTACAGCCTGAAAGTACTGTGTTTTAATAAAGAAGTGAGGAGAAAAAAACAGTTTAATTGATCCATAGAGAAGTGATCCCAGATCATATTCTTTCTGGCTATGTTTGGCATGTGATGTCAGCCCTTGGGGTCTCTGAGTAGACACTTTGTCATCTGAGCAATTGGTCCTGCTGCCATGCCTCCCTTTGTCATTACTCAAAGATAACATGTCCCACAACAAGGGTGAAGGTGACTCTTCCCTCAGGAAATGGACTTTATGCTAGGGAGTGCACAGTGTATCCCCTCCCTCCACTGCCAAAACTGTTGTGATAGTCAAACGCTCAATTTCTAGGCACTTCTGAAATTTTGATAGCTGCTGCTCCCCTGTACCTCTTGCAGATGTAATTGGAACTCCTGACGTTCATGCATTTTTGGAAGAGTGGATGAAAAAGGGGGAAACTCCTATTTGAGCTGGTTGAGATTTCAGTTTTTCTGTTCTTTATGCTGGGAGCCAGGCATTGTAAGCGGGCTTTTTCTTAAGTTTAAATATGTAAGGAAGAAAAAAAGAATCAAACAGTCCCATGTTTTCATACTGCTGTCCATCATTGGCCTCACTGAAGCAAATGTGGAGGTTTTCTCAGCGATGTGCTAGTCTTGACTCCCTTGCAAGTGTTTTGGTAAAGACAGTGAAGCAGGAGGTTGGCTTTGATGTGTTTGTATAGCACCAAGGTGATGTTCTAGCCTAACTGGTAGGTTGTGAGTTTGTATCATCAGATCCCAGCCAACAGAAATTTGGCATCTCTTATTAATGAGTCATGAAGGAAAAGTACAACCCAATTTTGAAAAGAGTTCAAGGAGGATGCCATTACTTGGTGCTGTGACCACTTCCCAGGGGAGCCTGTTCCGGTGGCTGACCACCCTCTCAGTGAAGAACTTTTTCCTAATGTCCAACCTGAACTTCCCCTGATGCAGCTTCATTCCATTTCCATGTGTCCTATCACTGATCACCAGAGAGAGGAGATCAGCACCTCCCCCTCTGCTGCCCCCCTTGAGGAATGTGTAAACTGCGATGAGGTCCCCCCTCAGCCTTCTCTTCTCCAAGCTGAACAAGCCAAGTGACCTCAGCTGCTCCTCGTAAGTCTTGCCCTCTTCTGGGCATACTTTAGTTAATAGTCTGATGTCCTTATATTAAGGCAACCAAAACTGCACGCAGTACTTGAGGTGGATCCACACCAGTGCAGTGTAGAGTGGGACAATCACCTCCCTCAACCAGCTAGTGATGCTGTGCTTGATGTACTCCAGGACACAGTTGCCCCTTTTGGCTGCCAGGGCACACTGTTGACTCATATTTAACTTGTCATCAACCTGAACCCCCAGATCTCTTTCTTTGGGGTCTGTCTTCAGCCTCTCATCCACCAGTTTGTACGTATAACCAGGATTGCCCTGTGCTAGGTGGAGAATCCAGCACTTGGTCTGGTTAAATTTCATATGGTTGGTGGTTGCCCAGCTCTCTAGTCTATCCACATCTCTCTTTAAGGCCTCTCTACCCTCGGGGGAGTCCACAGCTCCTCCTAATTTAGTATCATCTCTGCTTTCTCCCAAACAGCCTTTCAGGAATAATGAAGTGTTTGATGTCAGGAAAATAAATATGCACAAAAGCATAGACACTAGCAAAAGAGGCAGAAGGTGTTTCTATGCTCAGAAGGTCTCTGGGTGATGAGGGGGCCTGTGTCTTTGGTAGAGGAAAGCATATGTGTGGGCTAAAGTAATTGGCGTTATCAGTGGATTAAACATAGCACCAGAGAAACTACAAGAGTTTGTGCTGCAGTGAGGAGAACGTGTCCAGGAGAGAGACTGCAGCTTTCACCTCCTAGAAATGAAGTAGCTCAATACCCAAGCTTGTCTCCAATGTTACATTTCCTGTAATGTTTCTTACCTGTATTTCTCACCCATTTTCTGTTAGTTATACAGAGTGCTTCATCAATGCATGATATACTTGCAGCTGAAAGGACTTTCTGCACAGTGCAGCTGGTGTTGAATACTGTGTTTCTTAATGGGAGAATTTGGAAGCTATCCCAGACTCTACATCTACCCATGTGTAATTTGCACTTCAGAGAGAGCCTGAAGTGGTAAGAGGCAGAGGGCACAGCAGTGGGCACAATTAAAGGATAACATTAGTGAGCTGCTTTTGCAGTCTGAAAAACAGCTGGGGTCAAACCCCAGTTTCTCAAACAAACAAAGAAATTTCTGGCTGACAGCCTTGTAACCAGAGAATCAAGCACCTGTGTTTTGAGAGGGAGCAGCTGTACATGTTTTGACTGTTGATTCATCTGCCCTGGCTAGCTACTTAATTTAGTGAAATCCACAGAGAAAGGGAGAAGTAATATTTCACTATTTTCTTTTGCCCAAATTTCCTTTGTTTCTGGCTTTCCATGTGGCATGCAGTAAGTTAGGCAGAAAGTTCTCAGTTCATAGCAGGACTGAGTTCTGCTTCCATGTTGGAAATTTTAGGCTTACTACCATTTTTTTGCCTTGGTGCTAGCAGCTTTTCCTCAGGCAAATGATGATCACTAAAAATATTTTCTCTGTGTATCGAATGTCTTACCCAATGTGAACTTCCAGCTGTGTGTGAACAAGGCTGATTATGGCTGATCAGCTGCTTAGACGTAGATAACATTAATGCAGTATCCAGCTCCTTGCTGCAGTACCCCTGCTGAAGCTCATGAAGGTAAACCAGTTGGGATGTAAATGAATGAGAGTTCAAGGCAAGCGGGAAGTAAGGAGAGGAACAAATAACAGAAAGAAGGATAAATTGAGCCCAACTGCATTTGAAAATGTAGATTGTTTATGGAGGTCAAGATTGTCTGTGAAATCAGAACACCTTGGAGTATGTCTTGGTTTGCATTATGAAAAATAGTTTGACATACCTCCAGCACTGCAGACAGTGGCTTGCAGTGTTTAGTCCTTGTGTCTTCCCAGGGGTACAGAAGCCAGCAACTCCTTTCTACTCCTGACACTTTTTTGTGCCTCTTTAAGTAACTAACTATAGAGATGTGATAATCTGTTTTTTGCTAGAAAAAAGCAGAGGCTTGACATTTTTGTATGCAGTCTGGTAAGGAGATAGGATACCTTTTATCTGTAATATTTTTTTTCCATTTCATTGATGATGCTTGCTCGAGGTTGAAAGTCATAACAAAATTCAGAGCGAATTCTTTCACCGCTTTCCCTTCCTTCTGTGTACATTTAAGTGAATTTGCTTTGAAACATTATTTCAAAAGGTGGAGATGCATGTTTATATCCTTTTGAGTAGTGGTCCACAACTTATAAAATAGCTTTGAAAATTCACAGGTCCAGATACCCAGTTAAGCCTAACCAGATACCTTGTTTACTCAGTTATACGCATCAGTTTATTCCAGTTGAGACCTGTCTTGCTTACTTAGGTGTACTGCCACATGATTTTGGCTTTATTGTCTGGCTGGTTTTTGGGTTGCTAACTACCCGAATATATATGGGTATATATATTTGGTATGTATGGGCAGACATTTACAGTGGCCTGTGTGTTTATCCTTGTTAGGCTGCTTTGAAACTACTGGGAACAGTGCAACTTGAAGACCACCAGCAGGCTCACCCAATTTAGAGTGCCAGCAGATGATGGCATGAGACAGAGTGTTCAGAGGTGGTTAATACTTGTGGTAGCAGTTGATACTGATGAACATCATAGCTGTCCACCAGACAAATGTTTGAATGTGGATATTCTGCAGCATCGTGCAATTGCACTAGCTTAGTTTCTCATGCTTGTCCTTAAGGGTCTTCTTTCCTATTATTTAGTCTGTGGGAAAGAGGCATGGCAGAACTCCAGTTTGGAAAGCACGCATGTGTATTTATAGAGGAATTTCATGCCTGGATAGTTAATAAGCTCTCTAAGTAACGGGAGCAAAGCTGGTGAGGAACACAGCTGTTTTCTTTAGGCTGGAAGAGGAAGAGGGGTCCTAAAACTGATGGGAAGGCTGGGTGTGATCCACAGCCTCTCCTCTGAATGGGCACAGGGCCAGGGTCTGGAGTGCACTAGGTATTGGTGCCCAGGACTTAATACCATTGTATTCCAGGCCACATTTAGTGCTTTCTGTCCAACTCAGAAAGCCAGTAGAAATGGGAAACAGAGTCTGGTGTCTAATCTTATTTCATCTTTCTGTTAAACAGTAAGGCCATCTGGAATGCCTGGCTTGGTAAATGACAACAGCAAAAGTAATAAGAAAATACTAGATCTAAATGCTCAAATGGTTTTGGAGCTGTGTTTCTCTTCAAGAGACAGTTCTTTAGTATCCTCTTGATACAAGTTCTAAAGCCAGTACTGGGCAGATCCTCACTCCAAAGCTGACTGGCTAAAATACCACTGGGGGAGGCAGGTTTCTCAGGAGGCACACTGCATGAAGAAGGTCAAAAGAGCTGCCTTCTCCTGACATCGAGAAGCTCAGTGGCTCAGTCTTGCTTTCCCTCATTTCACTTCATAGTAGCAGTTAATGCAGAAGGATCTCATCCCATAGTGGACAAGCTGCCCCTGAGCTTTGGGTGAAGGTTTTGCTTGCTGACTTTGGTCACAGGAGGCGCAGGATGTCCTTGGGGCAGCTCAGTCCATCTGCAGTGCCTGTGGCAGGGTGCCACCACCTGCCCTCATCCAGCCCGTCAAGGGGCTCCAGAGCCACCCCATGGCTCTTTCCCTCCCTCCCTCCTTACAGAGCTTCAAATAAATCCACCTTTGTGAGAGAAAGTGACAAAAACCCAAGCAAAATGCTATTCTAAGTCACTGATTTTCTTTGCCTCGAGGAGCACTGAGATTGCATCAAGTCCAGTAGGGCTTTGCTGGATCCAGCTTCTCTGATAAATTTGACAAAATATGATAAAAAATGACCTTTATGAATGTTTGTCTCTAAAAGGTAGGACTTAGAGAGAGGAAAGATATGGTGATGACAGATCCACTCTCCTCCTCCCCAGTACCAAGATCTCTCTAAATGAGAGGTGCATATGAGAGAACATGAAACTTAAATTTTTAAATCATTTGCTCACTGCAAGGCCTGGTTGCCAACAAACTCATGTTTCTTTTTTTGTTTGAAAATGTGCATAATGTTAGCCAGAATGTTCTGGCCAAATTCTTCTGTGTTTAAGCCCATAATAGAGCCCTTTGCTCTACAAAAGGCAGTAAGAGAGGGCAGAATTTCACCCATTCTCTGAACCTGCCTGAACAAGTAACAAACCGTGATTATTCATTTTACATTGTTGTTTTTTCTGTGCACTTAGCCTAGGTACAAAGATCATTCTGGGCTGTATACAGCCAGGCTGAAATGCTTTTAGTAAATTTATTCAGAAAGGACTAATGCACCCTTCTTGCCAAACAGCTGTTAAATTGAAGGAAAATGTTTCCCTACAGCTTCTAGGCCTGTTTGGTTTTGGGGGTTTCTTTAAGAGAGAGAGAGACAATATCTATGGTTTGTGTTTTGTGCTTTCAGCTTTTCCCACCCCCCTCCCTGGATGAGATCCCAATGAAAGAGGTGGTTCTCTGTGCTGTGGGCTTGGTGCCATTCCATTATGTCTCTGTGTCCCTGGATGAAAATTTAAAGCTTTGCGTAGCACAAGTGGCTTTGATAAAAGGGGAAAAAAACATGCTTGTAAAACCTTGAGCTGGTTTGTGCGTCTTACTCCCTCTGCTCTGCTTTTTGAATGTTCTGGAGTAAAAGTACAAAATAAAAAAAGTAAAAAAAAAAATTACGATTTTTTTCCAAGAGGGGGAAAGAATTCTAGCTAATTTTGTTAGTGGATATTAAACACTCAAAGTGATTTATTATAAATTTTTGGTTTTAATTGACTGGTCAAGGTAAGAGCAAAAATTCAGGCAGTCCTCTCTTTTCCGTGGTTTTCCTGCAGAAACCATGTAGGTACGCTGTAGGTCATAACAGTAAGCAAGAAGCTTTCCTGGGGAGTCCTGCATATGCTAACCTGTTATATAGTCCCATTAGGGACCATGATGAATGTTTCTTTCTCTCTCAATTACTAGTTCTCACCTTGTCTTTTTTCTCTCTTGTTTGTCACTGCTATTTATTCTGTTCTCCTTTTTTCTCCTGCAGAAGAGATGGTGGAAGGAAAAAGTGCCATACTCATAGGCATGAGCCAGTGGAACTCAAATGACCTTGTTGAGCAGATAGAAACAATTGGGAAGCTGGAAGAAAATCAAGGTAATGTTTAACTTGCCATACATATTAATTTAAAGCTAACGAGAAAATCTGACTACTGAAGCAGTTAGTTGTCAGATATTACATAAATACTCAACAGAAATATCAGTTACAGCATCCCATAGTTAAAAGATTTACATAGATGTGTCATTAGTATTTTAGTGCTGGGAAATGAATTGCAATGATCTTTTCCAAGAGGAAGCTTCTCTGGCAGGCCAGGTAATACAAATTTATTGACTTCAGTGGGAAGTCAGTGTTGGACTCACCTCAACAACCATGAGGTAGATTATAAGACCACTACTTATGTTTTGCATGTTTCCTGTAATCAACATATATAAGACTTGTTGGTCATTGTCACTGGGTTATTTTGCTCCTTAAAGTCAGCAAATCATTATCTGGAATTTTCAAGGGGTCACATACTTTGAGGAGTATTTGGGGCCAGTTTTAGGTAAACATTTAGGTAACTATGTGCCACTGAAATGAGTGGGAAATGGGCACCAATAATACCGCTAAGAACCTGGGACCTAGGACAAAGGCCTAAGCAGTCTTCCTTCAATTGTTACTTTGGCTCCTAAATTGCCCAGTTGTTTGAAAATTAAAATTACCTCATTGACTTTCGGGGAAGAGAAGGGCCTAACTTCCTTATCCATCAGTGGTACGGGGCTCATGTATAATGGTGCTTGCTAATTAATCTAGCTTTTTAAAGAATTTGAAGAATTTGTCCATTTTAAGAGCCTTTTCAGGAGTCTTTTATTTATGGATTTGCTACATGTAGTCAATCCTGAAGATAGCTGTGAACAGTTCTATTTTAGTATACAGGTATATAAAAGTCACAAACTTCTTGATTACCTACCATGAGAATGATTTATTTTGATAGTATTTAAGTGACAGGTAGCCAAAACACGCATACAGTGTATTTACGATCATTAAATAGGTAATTAGAGGAGAAAAAACTTCTCTGTTTTGCATTTGCTCTTGATGATATAAAGGCCTCTTGTTGCTTGGTAACTTACTACATTTGGAGTCAGGGATTCAGTGGCAATTTGTAAGAGATACTATAGGTGTCATAAATATGCCATTTTCTCTGCTACAAAGTAGCAAGAAAAAGTAATACAGTATTGCATCAAATACCAGTTAGTCTTCAAATGACTTGCCAAAACTCAACTATCCTTGAATTCTTGCACATATGTTCCTATTTCTTCCAGGGCTGGTAAAGATTTAGAATGTTATTTTCATTTTAGCATCCATTATATGGGTATAGTTTTGTTTGTTTGTTTTCATAGTGCCCTTTGTGTCGGGCACTAAGGAGAGAGTTGTAAGAGACTTTTTAAGGGTTTCTGCTGTTAAGAAACAAGGCTGGTAAAAGAATTATTATTTGCATTAGGCAGTTGAATAGCTGCAGCAAGGAGAATGTGAGACCCAGGGTTGCATGGAAGATCTGTGCAGAAACAAATGAAGCAATCTCCTGAGTTATAATCCACCCTTCTTCATGCAAAGGGTTTCTATTTTCATTTAATCTAATTCTCTGTGATGTTTTGTAAAAGAAAGAATTCTCATCCATTCTCTTCTTTTACTTCATTTGTGTTCACACAAAGCTGTTAGAAGAGGATTTAGAGCCAGTGTACCTAACTCAAACCATTTGATGAATTGGCCTATGTGTAAGATGCATCTGCATTCTGATGTTGCTTCACATATGCTGCAAGAATACCATGGCTTTTAGGTTATGGTTCACTGTGCTGTTTTTGACCGTTCTTGAATAGAGATGTTGGGCAAGGACTGAAGTCATTAAGAACTGGGCTAGCACAAGTCTGAACCAGTATTACGTGTATCGTATCTCATTATGCCAGAATGTGATTTCACTGCTTTAGTATTACAAAAGAATGTAGAATTCTACCTGTAATGTACACTGCCGGTTAGAAATTTTCCCTGATGCACCCCTGCTAAATACATCAGATTTCTAAATAGGCGAGGCAACTACATGCATTTCCTTCTTTCCTCTGCCACCTTATACTCTCAGATTTAGACCTATTGATTAGCTACTTGTTGATCATTATTTTTCTTAAATTATTATTTTTTCTTTTTTTCCGTACGTGTGCTCACCTCTATCTTATCTCCATGGAATTATCTGCCAAATGCTGATAAGTTCTGTCGCAGTGTTGTTAGTGCAGATAATTGTACAATGCTTTTGTTATAGCTTAACAAGTATTACTGATTGAGCGATTTTAGAAAAGTCTGTGATTAGCAACCATCAGATACAAATGATAAAGGCAAAGAGGGAAGGAGGAAGATGTTTGAAGGAAGACTACCTTGTCTTCTGTGCCACAGTAAAAAGATATTTCAGCCTTAGCCCAATTGTTTATAGTAAAAAATTAAAAGTGCAGGTAAAGCTGGATTCCCTCTTTAAAAATGTTATGTAGAAGAGAGAAAGATGTCCTGTCTGGCTTCTTTCCCAGGGTACTTCACTTGTTCAGTGGAAGGTGTGAGGAGTATGGTCTGCTGATTCAGGGAAACTCTTCCCCCCCGCCCCCCAGCTGGATTTACTTATGGCTCTCAGAGAATGATGAGTTCATTTGCTTTGGTTGCAGAGAGCTTGGTTACAATTCAGTCGGTCTCTGGGGCCAGTGGTTTTGCTATGTGCCTGTGCAGAGAGCAGAGCACTGGTTCTTTTTCACAGTTTAATAAATTGATTCAATAAAGCACGCAATTATGGTCTCTTTCAACAAATGAAGATGTATCAGAAGATGCAGTATGCTCTGGGCATAGCTGAAGGCCCACTGGATGCTACTTAAGTAACACTACAGTTCCAGTGTGAGACAGAGAAGGTCCTCAGGAACTTTATAAATGGCAAGTATATAATTTCAGTCAATCATTGATTCTCAGTAACTATGGCTGAGAGCACTTGATCAGCACAACCTTTCTCATTGGAGGTAGAAATGTCTTTGGGGGAAAACTGGCAGCAGCATTTAAATTTATTAAGTTTTCATTACAGAAAATAACACAAACAGCAATCAAGCTGAATTAAACACTCATACTGCTGCATAAATTATGTTGATCCAGATGCCTTCCATGTTGCGGAACAAAAGCATTTTCATACATCATAGTTATGCATTTAAAGTCACTCCTGCTGCAAAGTATCTGTCTGTTACATTAAGGAAAATTGCATGTACTGAGCGCTAAGTACTTTAAGTAGATGTCGTGGTTTAACCCCAGCCAGCAACTCCGCACCACAAAGCTGCTCAGTCACTCTCCCCCACCCAGTGGGATGGAGGAGAAAATTGGGAAAAGAAATAGAACTTGTGGGTTGAGATAGGAACAGTGTTATATAACAGAAAAGAAGAAATTAATAATGATAATAATAACAATATTAAAATGACAATAATAATAATAAAAGGATTGGAATATACAAGTGAAGCACAATGCAATTGCTCACCACCCACCAACCAACGCTCAGTTAGTTGCCCAGTTAGTCCCCAAGCAGTGATCCCCCCAGGCCAACTCACCCTAGTTTATATACTGAGCATGATATCACATGGTATGGAATACCCCTCCAGCTTTCTCGCTGGCTGAGATGAGAAGCTGAAAAATCCTTGACTTTACTTTCCAACTTACAATCCAACTTTCTCCCTCAGTTGCCCATCCTTTGTTATATTTGGCATTTTTAAAATGTGGACTTGAGAGCTGGAAAGTGTTATAAGAGTTTAACATACCATTTCTTTATTCTTTTCTTTCACACACACAAATTAAAGTATGAGGGAATCCAGAAACATCTGAAGTGGATGAAGAACCACAGAGCTCCATAGGGAGATAGTAAGTGCTTGCCATTGCACTTGCAGATCAGCAGTCCTGCTGTGATTCAGTCTCTATATACAGACAGCAGACTTTACCGCTCTTCACCCTTGATGTTGTCACCCTTCCCCCGGCCCAGCCCCTGTGCCCTAAACCATCTTTCTTTTTTTAAAGAGTAGAAGAAACATGGAAACATGCAGCTGTTAAGGAGTGGGCAGTGTAGTTTGATGTCAGTATATCTGGGCTTTGCCAGCTGACCAGCATCACACATCCGTGAACATGAAACACTTTTAATTACATTGAACTGGAGTGAGAAAAAGGTTGCATTGTTCTGCAGCTTTAGTAGATCAGATTGCCCTTCCTGAGCTGGTAACTTCCACGCTGGGGAATTTTATTCACCTCTGCTTTCCTCACTGGTGAAGCAGAAGCAGCTGGCATTTTCTGGATTGTTGCCACAGACAGAACCGCTGTGCATAAATTTGTGCAAGCTACATTGCAACTTCAGGCCTCTTTTGTTTGCATCAGAGCTAATAAAGCATACAAGCTTTATGGTTTTCCTTGTGTTGAGTCTCTGCTTTTGTCTGTGGCTCTCTGGTTTTCTGCCTGTCCTCAGTGAGACAACAACTAATGCTGGACAACTCTGGTTCCTGGCCACCTTAGCAGAAATGCCAGGGAGGTTTCTTCCAGGCAAAGGTTGTTAGAGTTTGCTTTTCTTGTACAGCCTTCTTTCACTGAGACATGACGTAGAAGGTGCCTGGAAAGGAAAAAGGTCTTCTGTATACCAGCTCTATGTACCATATGTCATGCAGGAAGGAAAAAAACCCCCAGAATTCCACCTATAGTTGATCTTGGTATGATTGTGGAAAAATTTCACAGTGGCTAAGGTGTTTGCATAATGATTGCACAAGCAGTCGAGCCGGTCAGCAAAGGTATGCATCCTTTTCATGACCATGGTAATGTTCCTTTCACTGCAGGCTGCACTCTTGCTGCTTGCTCTTGGTGTAGTGAAATACTCCAACAGGACTGACTGATCATGGCAGGATGGGAAAGGCAGCTGTGTTGAAATGGAGCGGTCTTTTTAGTATTTCCTGTTTACTGTTTGTTTTCTTCAAATTTTATTTGGAGGAGCAAAAGTGTTTTGTTCAAGCTGCTGAATGGCTTTAATGTTGAGGTACTGCTCTCAGTGCGGTATTGGTAGGGATTTTTGATTTGCTGAGCTCTCTGCTACCTCTAGCTGCTGACTGTGTCTCTTCTGCAAGAAAAGCAAGCAAGAATAGCATGAACATATAAAATTTAAAAATTGCTTTTGCAGAGAAAAAATTGTCTGGAGACTGTGCTGAAGGTATCCAAGCACTTAAGTTTATTAAGGACTGTTTCTGTCAGTGGCATTTTTTAGCACAACTGGTTCCCTATTGAACAAAAGGAAACTGACTTGCCTTTTGAGGGAAGTTAGACTCTTTTCCTCTTGCCCAGAGGCTGAATTTTTCATTGTCTGTTGTTTAGCTCTGTGCTTTTTATAAAACAAAAACAACCTTAGAAACCCTAAAAGCAGTGGATTTCCAGGCTCATTTGTAGCTTTTACGATGCAAGTGAGTTTTGGGACTGTGTTGTCCTTTGGCTGCTGTGTAGCAGTTTGAATGTGAAAACAGTGTATGTATTCAGTTGGCTGGCTGACATAGCGGATCTCACTTTCAGCCCTTCACTGAAGTGACAGGAGCAGGCCAGGCTGTATTTCATTATAGTTGCTGAATATGCCATAACTAAGTTTGCAAAGCCAAGATTTCAGAATTTAGCAAATGCCAAGCTTGTGATCTTAACGCAGTCTTTATGCATCTCCTTTGTCTTATTTGCCATTTTGTCTTATTTATCTGTCATACTGGTTTTAATTACTCAGTAATACGGTAGGAATGCATTGTATGTGTAAGAGGTTTGTTTTCTGAGCTTGACGTGGCTAGAAAGAGAGCTCTTGTCTTTAGCAATGATGAGAGAGTTCCTGAAGGAAAGTTTGTCTGGCAGTGAATGGAAAGTGCTTGTGCATCTTTCCTGTCTGTGAATAACTTTTTTCTACAAAAGCTGCCTGTAGAAATTTAGAGACATGTGATGATGATCTCCAGAAAGATAGATGGATGTGGAGTAGGAAGGTTCAAATGGTCTATTTTAGATTATGTATTAAAATCACAATAGCAGGATATTTGCAGTTACATGTATTTTTGGTCTAGTTGTGGGGTAGTAGGTAATGGACATGTCCTTGTTTGGTCATTTTTTTCTTCTAAGGAAAAGAAATATATATCTTTGTAAGATGTGATAGAATTAGATAACATCTGAAAATTGCTGTGTGCAATTTCTCATTCTTTTGACTGTCTGTTCTTGCGCAACTCCTGGTTCTCAAGAGCACACAATTTCTGGCTTCCAGCAGAAGATGTACTTAGTATCTGAGGGCAAATACACTTGGGGATAAAGTTTGTATGCTCATTAAAATGGCAGTAGGTGACTTTTCTTGTCCTGAACCTTCTCAAAGTTAGATGGCTATAAAGCTATGAAATTATTTGAGACAAATAAGGGAACCTTGATGTCAGTACAGAAAGCAAAAATAAATCTGTCTGGCTTTGTCTCTCCAAAGACCATGTTGTGTGACAGGACATATGTTGACCTCCAATGTTTTAAGTAACAGATGATGATTAAGAGCTCATTTGGAAAGCAGTCAAGTTTTATTGCTCTTCTGGTTCATAAAGAATTTATTGGAGATGTATGGGAAGTGTCTGCTTGCTTAGGCACGTTTGCTGCAGGCTCTGATGAAAATTACTTTAATGTTTTTTAAAGGTCTGGGGCCTGGACAAGTGAGAACAGAGAACTGAGCATCTAGAACATCAGTTAAAATGTTAGCTGCATGAGCGCCAACAGTTATAACCATCTGAGGTCATTCTGTGACCTCTGAGAAACAAGTGGAGAAGCATTCTCATTGCCACCCCTTATACTTCTTTCCCCACTGCGGCCCCACGCTCCCTGGTCAGTCCCAAATAATTAATGCTTTTTGACACTGACTAGCTCTTAGCTGGGTGTTCCAGCAAGGAGCTGATGAACTTCAGGGTTTACGGAGTCTAACCCAGCATCTTGTTTATGGAGGTAGATCTGCTTTGATAGGTGTCACTGTTGTTGAAGCGAGGGGAAGTTCCTTACTTTGTGTTTGAGAACTGGTGTATTTAAGGCTCTGGTTAACAACAGTATCGTTCTGCAGATTGCTATTCCAACAATCCCTACCTGCTCTGTTAAAGAGCCAAATTCTGTGCTTGGTTACTGCACAAAGTCCCAGTAAAGTGACAGTGGAATATATTATTGCACATAAGGCAAAACATAAAATCTGGCTCCTTATTAATGAAACACTTGTGATCCTGACAGACGTTATCTGTAACTAATTGCAATAAAAGGAAAATGGATCATGACTGAATAGTGGCTACTCTATTAAAAATTAGACCCTTGTTTTCTAACTGTAGAGTCAATGCTTGGCATACCTCACAAAATACTACATTTTATGCTAGCAAGAATGTACTGAGTGTTCTGTTGTCTTTTAAAATAGTCTAACTGAAAAGTTGATGAAAATCAGAATGAGTAATGCCTACCTCTTGTGATAACCAATTTTGCGTGTGTGTTTTTAAGCAGTTACTGTTTAAGTGCAGTGGTTTTAATCACCTGTTACCTTCTGTTTGATGTGTTTTATTCTTGTTCAGGTGCCTGAAGCTCCTCTGCTTTAAGGTTGGTCCAACTGAAATGAAATTAATGTGCCTACACTTGGTGCAGAGTAGATTTGTGTTGTAGGCAGGAGTTTGGTAGTTAAAACTACTTCATTCTTTTCTTTCATCTCTTCTGATAGTATGTGGTCTTCCATGCAGCTCATAATCAAACATATTGAGGCATATACTTTGTTGAGTTACCTACTATAGATCACGTCTGAAAATGAGGGCCCCAACTATGAGGATATGTTTGTGTAAACTTGTAACTTGTGTTGATTCATTGGGATATGCAGTGCTATTTAAGACCAAGGCATCCTGGTAGCACAGAAGGAACAATGGGAGCTGGTCATGGAGGCTGGAACTTGGGAATGTGAATTCATTGTGAACTGTGCATCTCCTTATGACAAGATGGTCATATTATTGATGATTCTAGTGCAAGGGTACACCTAAGAAGATAGCAATCTCCTTTCAAGGAGGACATATCTTTTGGGTGATTTGGAGGACCTTTTTCATCTCAGTCACTTTCTTTGCATGTACAGAATTCAGAAGATCTTGGTATCTAGGATGACTGCACGTCATAAAAAGACCATGGAGAATTAGAAGATTGTAATCACACAGTGTTTTGTTGATGAGTGTGTGAAGTGGTTGTGTGGCCCACTGAAGAGAGAGATCAACCAGGCTACTATCCAGACTACTCAAACAAGAGCTTCCAAGACTGGAGTATTATACCATATGAAGGGAAGCTCTACAGGGTCAGTTGGTCCGTTGTAAGAGGCGAAAACTGTTCCAAAGAGATGGGTGGTAATAGTCTCCACTGCCCTCAGCTGGTTGAAGGGATTTGGGTTTAAATTCTGGATTCTGAAATAACAATTATAAATTTATATAGAATATTAACAAATTTCACTGTTCTCTCTTGATTCATCATTCCACACTTTGCTATGGAAAGTACATATATATATCTTAAAGGCAATTTTTTTTTGTCCCACTAAGCCACTCTATCACTTCCACTTCTCAGCAGAACAGGGGGAGAAAATACAACAAAAAGCTCATGGGTTGAGATAAGGGCATGGAGGCTACTTACCAATTACCATCACAGGCAAAACAGACTCAACTTGGCAATAAATTAAATTAATTTCCCCAATTAATTATTACAGAGTAGGCTAGTGAGAAATAAAACATGGTGGGTTGACCCTGGCTGGACACCAGGCACCCATCCAGCTGCACTATCACTCCCCTCCTTAACTGGTCAGAGGAGACA
>JANZLQ010000089.1:147508-158672 GCA_026212715.1 Elanus axillaris | reverse complement strand
AGTTCATCGCACCGTGCCTCTGCCTCTGCCGGTCCTTCCTCCTCAGGGGCAGGACTCCTCACACTCCTCCCCTGCTCCAGCGTGGGTCCCTTCCACGGTGTGCAGTCCTTCAGGAGCACCCTGCTCCAACGTGGGTCCCCCATGGGGCCACAGGTCCTGCCAGCAAACCTGCTCCAGTGTGGGCTAACTCTCTCCAGGGGGCCACAAGTCCTGCCAGGAGACTGCTCTGGTATGGGCCTTTCATGGGTTGTGCCTTCCTTCAAGGCACATCCACCTGCTCCAGCATGGGGTCCTCCACGGGCAGCAGGTGGAGATCTGCTCCACTGTGGTCCTCCATGGGCTGCAGGAGGACAGCCTGCCTCACCGTGGTCTTCATCACCACGGGCTGCAGGGGAATCTCTGCTCTGGAGTGTAGAGCACCTCCTCCTCCTCCTCCTTCTTCACCAACTTTGGTGTCTGCATAGTTGTTTCTCTTACATGTTCTCAGTCCTTTCTTTCACAGCTGTTGGATGGTGCTTTTTGCCCCTTCTTAAATGTGTTGTCACAGAGGCACTGCCAGCGTTACTGATGGGCTCAGCTTTGGGCAGCAGTGGGTCCATCTTGGGGCTGGCTGGAGCTGGCTCTGTTGGACATGTGGACAGCTCCTTTTGTCTTCTCACTGAAGCCACCCATGTAGCCCCCTGCTACCAAGACCTTGCTACATAAACCCAATACAATTACTTTACTTTTCTGTAAAATGGTTTAAATTCCAGTTCTGCCAGATTTGCAGCAGGGGCTTGAACTTGGGCTTCTTTTAGAAGGGTTCCATAAATGCTTGTCTGTTGGCTGTTTTGCAGTGAGTTTGTCTCTTTTGAAGTCTTCCTTGCAAAAAAAAAGTGACATTTTTGTGGTAGTTTTGGTTTTAATACATTTGCATTTTCCAGAATGTGAACATTAAAAAGCCCACAAATGCACACACACACACACACAAAAGAAAGTGAAACAGGCAAAACCCCAATGAACCTTGACTCTTTCTTTGTTTTGAAACTTAATTTGTACAACAGGCTTAAGGCAGTCATGTTTAATTCCCCAATCACAGCATCCTTAAATTGATAGGATTGGAATTGCCAATATGCTTCTGATGCCTGAAGGCAAGAAGACATTCTAAAATCTGCTGCATACCCTGGGCTTGCAACCTTCTTTCTGCAATATGAAGATCTTATAAAATTTAAAAAAAAAAAAGAGGCTGGCATTAGTGGTATTTTTGTAGGACGTAAAGTAAACAAGCAAACAAATAACAAAGTAATTTCTGTAATACAGCTTGCCACAAAGGATGACTATTGATTTAATACACCCTAATGAAATTTTAAGAGCCATTAGTCAATTTTGTCAGTAATATGCTACTATTTTACTCTGCAAATCCAGCTAATTGAATTAAAATGCTTCAAATGAGCATGAATTCTCAGGTAGGCAATTGATGAAATGCAGTTTAATTTTTAGTTGTTTAAAACATAACTGACGGTAGAATACCTGTAAAATTCACTTTTCCTGTACTTCATATGCCACAAATACAGACTGATGGATTGCTTTACTGGTAACCAGCAAAATAGGTGGACATGATCAGCTTTCACAACTGGAAGTTTTCCTATCAGGTGAGTGAAAGGCCTTTCTTGGTCCCATTGCACGAGACCAGCTTACTGTGATTTATAATGTATTGATTGTCTATCTGGAAAATAGTGCTGACAGTAATATTGCTCTCTTTCTGGGACTCTTTTGAATTGTTGATTTAGATTAAACTTTTATTCTTCACATCCAGCCTATTACAAGATAGTAGTTTGGAGCTGGGAGGTGCTTCTGTTGGGCAAGTTGTGTTAGGTCTCTATATAGAAACCTGCGATTCCTGCCCTTTCCACACCACCTAGGATTGAGCTGTGCAATTCCTACTGATTTTTAAAATGGCAGCTTCTGTGCTTCTTGGCTTAAAACTTAAAAAAAATTGTTCCCCAAACACTGTGGCTTATGAATGGTAGACTATAAAATTCTGTTGAATTCATGGTATGGTCTTATGACTCCCCACCGCTCTAGCTATTCTTTGTAACTCCCCTTTAAAAAAATATTTCATGGGATCTTAAGAGCAGTAAATACATCACTGAGTGATGACTTTTTTTTTTTTACTCTCTGATACTATGTATTTCAGATCTCATCTTTTTCCATCTAGCATAAGGGGTAAAAAAAGCCTGGTTTACATGTGAAGCAGCACATTTCTAAGAGATGGCAGGGGCAATTTCCTGTTAATTCCCTCAACTGCTATCTCTGTTCTCCTGACATAATGTCCACAAGACACTGAACAGAACTGGAAGGCTAGAACAATGTTTTTGGTTAAGATGAAGTTTAATATACATCTGTGGAGTAAGCTAATTCATAGAATATCTCGAGTTAGAAGGGACCCATAAGGATCATCAAGTCCAACTCCCTGCTCCTCACAGGACTACCTAAAACTAAACCACATGACTACATGGCAGCAGGGTTGGAACTAGATGATCTTTAAGGTCCCTTCCAAACCAAACCGTTCTATGATTCTGTGACTAAAAGCGTTGTCCAATTATACTATCATATTTCACGCTAATTTGAAACAGGCATTACTACAGCGTTTTTATACTTCCAGAAAATGTGCAGCAGTCCTCTCTTAATTGCAGTGCCTTTTGATGCAAGTACCTTTTGATCCTTTGCAAAGACTACTGTAAAGAGCTATTCTGCTGAAGAAACTGGACTTGCAGCAGTAAAATGGAGAGCAGAATCTATCTGGAAGGGATGGTCAGTCACTGGCTACTTCTGCAATAGTACATTGGTCACCCTTGTGTTTGGTGCTGCCATTGCAATTCTAAAGCTATCATGATAGCTTTTGTTGCACTACTTGGAGTTCATCTTTTCTGTTGCCTTGGGTGCACAAGGCTGCTGTAAAGATTTTACTCGATGACAGTGATTCCTGTTCTGTTTTGAGAAAGTTTGGTTTGGTTTGTGTTTGAGTGGACTGTTCAGAAGGGCTAGCTTTTCAAAGTGCACTGAGCTCCCATAAATTGTATTGGGCATTCAGAAGCATTAAGTACTTACGCAAATGCATTTGTCCTTGTCCCAGACCTCTTGAATCTCTGGTTAGACTAACATGATGCAGCAGAGGGCAAGACAACACCAGGCAGAAGGGTAGGGTACACTGACAGCTGCTACAAAAATTTACCCTAATCTCACCTCATAGTAGAAGATAGAGATAGGGAAGTAAATGAGAAAGTAATTACTATTTTATTACTTATTAGGACATAAGCAGTTCTTAATTTGGCTGTGGGACAGAATTGCTTTATCTTTCCATCTAATTAAGAGTCTAACCAGTCATGTATAATGGAGAAATATTAACATAAGAGAGAAGTAATTCATCAGTTTAAGAAGATTTTTCTTTATCAAACTTTCAACTGGGTTGTTGTGAAGCAGGTACAAATCCTAAGTGTTACAGGAGAGTTTAGCTATGTCCCTCTCCAGATTGATGTTTTTGCAGGAGAAAAACTTTGTAGTCTGGAAACCATCTCTTGTTTCTCATAAAACAACATTCATTTCATTAAGTCAATAATAAAGTTCATACAGTGTTTAAATCTCTACACATAGTGCTTAGTTAGGAGTAAAGCAGAGCCTGCAGCTCCCTGTGCAATGGTTAAATACACCTTTGGCAAGGAAAACCACCAAGGTGCTAGCAATCAGCCCTGAGTTAACAGCAAAGTATAGCAGGAAGGCAGCTGTTAATTTGATTTTTAAAGTCAGCTTTTTCAGGCAAGATTGGAGTGTATCATTTTTTTCTCTCTTGTTTTCTTTCCTTGTATAATTTGTATAATGTCCTTGTATAATAGTGTGAAATATATATATTTCCTTCTCACTTGTTTCTTTCCTGTAGAGATGGAATCAACTAATTTATTTTCAGTGTAATTATATGTGGGTCTTAATTGTTTTGTTGAATTTTGCATTTCTAATATTTTAAAAAAAAGTTAGATTTGATGATTAGGTCAAGAGAATAAAGAGAAAATGTTGCCGATATGCCAACTTGGCTGTGAATTAGCATTTTCCACTTAAATGGGAAAGGTTAATTTTTTGCATTGAATATTTTAGACTTTTTGTTAAGATACTTGTCAGTTGTGATGTGGTTACTAACCCACGGTATCTGAAATTATGAACTATGTTCAGTTGGATCCATTAAACTCCTACAGAAAACTAGTGTTTCTGTGTAAGACTGGGTGCACGCAAAGATGTTTTTAGCAAGCTCTTCATCTGGTCTCGTTTTTCATTGGCTTACTGAAGCAGTCTCCTTTGCTACATCTGCCATGCATCTCAAAGGTTCTCCAACATTATGTGATGATCAAAACACTCAGTGTAACAGAAGAATCTCTACACCCTCATGACTGCTTTCAGTATAGTGATTTCTACCTTGTACTAGTCTCTCTCTCTCTCTGTGCCTTGCCTAATTTTGTCCACAGTGAATGTTCTGTGTAAACAAATTGCTCTCTTCCTACCCGTCAGTAGCATGTGATCTCCCCCTCCTTGTCATGTCCTCCTAGAGTTATATAATTAATTAAAGGGTGTTTGTACATAGCTGACTGTAGTGTTTATGCTGCTATTAAATTTACTGCAGTAGCATCTGCTACTGCCTAATAATGTGAAGAATGGCAAACAGAAAATTTGGCTTAGTGAACAGTGAAAGGGAAGGATGGAATCTAGAGTAGTCAACAGCGTTCCAAAACACATCAGATGGCTTGTATAAAGAACAGATTTAATTGTAGGAGCAGGTTTTGGAGAGAAGCAGTGAACTGGCTTTCTGCAGATCATCCATAGTAGCAGTTTACACTGGGGCAGGTTACCAGTGTTCTGTAACTGCCACCATTTAATTTTGTGATGCTGTATGTTCTCAAATAAAGCTCAGCAAATGCGTGCAAAATGGAGGAAGCTTAAACTAGCCACTAAAATATTTTTTAGCTGAGAGCTGAATCCTGCTGCAGAGACTACTCCTTTCCTTGCAGTCCCTCCACAGATTCCCTTTTCCTTTTTCGACCTGTATTGGGATCCAGTCCACATGCTGAAAACAGCATGTGTTTGTGCATCAGTTTCATTGGCCTAGCGTTTCCCTGGCTGCCATTCCCATACAGAGGGTCATACCATTTTTAGGTTTATTACCTCCTTTCCTCTCCCGCTACTTTCCCAAGTTTGACATACTTGTGCTCATACCAGTGAGCATCTAAAAAAATATATATTAACAAAACAGATTTTTCTATTCAGAAGTTAAATTTCACAATATTCTTGCTGGGGCAAAAGCCATGTTCTAAAGTGGACCGTGAATATTGTTTGTTCCAGTGGTATGGTTATGTTGCTAAATGAATTCAGAGAAAGTCATGTATACCCTAAAGCCTAGTGGCACTCCAGTAGCTAATGCTGCAAGACTGGATGCGTGGGCAAGAAGGCAAAGAAAGATCACCCTAATATCTCACTGGTACTGAGGCACACAACTCTGTTCTGCTGTGCCATCATCTGATGCTGATCTCATTGGCAATGTAATCCTAGGGGAGAGCAAACCAAGAGACAGGAGTTGTACAAAATGCCCTCTGACATCTCAAGAGCATAAATCTGCAAAGATACATGTATGTGTAATGATTAAGTACCAGAGCGTGACACTAAAGGTAACTTGGTGAATCTTGGTCTTAACCTGCAGCTACTTTCTCTGGTGAATAGATAATGTTTATTTCTATTGTGTTACCAATCCTTTGTGGGAAAGTAAGGTGAATTCTATTCTGGTTTCAACTCTGTCTAGAAAACTGCTTGCCAATTTTTTTGTAGGATTGCAATAGCTGGTAGCATGCAACAAGAGTAATTGCAGATCATCTTTTAGTTCCAGGCCAGAGAAGTGGCAATTTTTTGCAGAGTCTGTGGAAGTTACTGTACGATGAAAATATCTGGACCCCCCTGACAAACATAGTTAACACTCCTTTAGAGCATAGAGTTCCAACTGCCTTAATTTCACTAGCATGATTTCTTTTGATCAGGTTCTTTGAATTTGGTGAGACTCCTCATAAACTAAGCTGTCTTCAAGAATTTGTCTCTAAATGTAGGACTAACATCTCAGTGCTTTAGTAGTCTAGTTTTCAAGGGCCATAGTTACACTGATGAAGTAGAATGCCCTCAATTGGTTAATCAGGCTCAACATTTTCACATTAAGTTTTTTTTCCCCCCATGTTTTTCTCATCATATCAGAGTAAATGTCTTCAGAAGGGTAACTTAAAATATGCCAGGACTGCATTTCAGTCTAGATTCATATTCCTTGAACCTCTTGAGGGATGACTACATGAAGACAGATGATGTGATTTAAGGGGGCCTTTAGACTTGCATTCTAGTCTGTGCTGTGGCATGTATCATGAAGCTGGAGAACTTTTCACTCATGAGAAGGAGGAGGAAATGAGAAGAGAACCTAAGTCTAGGAACCTGTGGCTGAAATACATTATCAACACTGTTTTCATCCCAAATCCAAAACATAGCACTATACAAGATACTTACTATGAAGAAATTTAACTCTATCCCTGCCAAAACCACTGGAATTCAAAAAGCTTTAAGAAGTATCTGTGTCCCCTTGTATCACATTTCCATGCTGCGCTTGCTCTTTTAACAGTATGCGCTGTGCCTCCACAGTGATAATCATTCACAGTGTCCTGCACAAGGCAGTGGCGTGAATGTGATGGGAGCTTTCTACAGAAAAAGAACTGGAAAACATGCATGAAAACATGGAGCAGGTCTGGAATTTATTGACTTTTATATACTGCTTAGCATCTAAAACCAGTGTTTCCTTTCTGGTGTTTTTGTTTTGCCTTCGTGTTTTTGTTTGACAGTAACACATACCAGAAGACCTAAATCTAGATGTTAAAAAATTATATTCAAAGTTGAAATTTGTTAGTAAAGCTTTAAAAAAAGTAATTGCCTGGTTTTGAAACCTACCAAATAAAAATGAGCTTCAATTCTGTAGTGAAAATGGCTTCACCTTCTATGAAGAGCTGTTCTTTTGAGATGGACAATTTCTATCTGCACAGCCATTTAAAGCTGTCATGGGAAGGAGTTTTCTTCTTGCAACTCGTTGTTTTCCAGTCATGTTGTAATTCATAGAATTGTATATACGAGCACTTCAAAAGGCTGGTCTGTGCTCTTGACACAGAGGCCTGGTTTTTGCTTTTAGCTCTCACATCCTGAGAACTTAATAGGTTCTTCCCAAGCCAATGACCAATAGCTGCTTTGCCTCAAGGATTACTCTCCCTGTGAGGTACTGCAGATAATACTTCTTCCCTGATAAGCTGAAAGCAGGTAACAGTTGTGACCCAAGCTCTTTGGCAGAACAACAGTCAGTGAATTGCCCTGGTGAGGAACTGAAAATAAAAAGAGATTGTATGTGAAGTTTGGAAAGTGGCTAATTCAAATAATTTTCATTCCTCAAAAGTCAGGTAGCAAGGTGGTCTCTTTACTTGCAGTTTCAGCACAAAGAATGGAGAAAAGCAGATTTCCATGCTGTATATTGTATAGCCTATCTCTTTTTCTCTTTATTTTACTCCCTTTAAAAGCCAAGTTATCAATTTTGATAGCTGGGGCATCTGAAGAAAAAGGGAATTGTGGCAGACCTCCTATGCTGCATCCACCAGAGGAGTTAAAAATTATTATTTATTATATAGAAACCCCACTTGGGTTTAGTGTAACAGCATTTTTAATTCATCAGATGAGGAACAGTGCATACAAGTTCTATAGTCTTAAGGCACTGGGCAGAAGCTTTCACTGAACGCAAGGAAATCGGTGGGCAGGTGATTGCAACATGTGTGCTGTTTTATTCATGTATCATGGAGTGCCACCAGCTTCTCGGTACTTGTCATTTGACCAGTCTGGTTTTTGTTTCCAAATGCATAGAACATAATGTTGCCTCTGTTGTTTATTCAGACTGTGTCTCAGCAGAAGAGTGCCGCCTCTATTGCTTGTTTGAAAGTATTCAGATGGTAGGTAGGCTCCAGGTAAAACGGTAAATTTTGCCTATGCCTGTGAAGAAGGAATTGAAGGAAGGGATCGAGAGATCTGTGTTCTTATCCTAGCTCTGATGGTAGCTGTGGGCTGGTACCATTGGGCTTTCATTTCTGTAGTGGTGGAATGATGGCAAAGGTGTTTGCCCTCCATGGTAGAAATGGCTTGAGTGCTGTAGGAGGCCTTTATCTATATGCACAAACTAATGAAAGGCCCTTCTATTCCTGTATCCTTGTGTCTCTGTTTTACTTTTTGTATTTAGATCTGAGAAAATCCCTTTGGACTTGCAACTTTCCTTGGACAGGTGGACTGTGGGAGGGAATGGAAGGACAGAGACATTCTTGAAAACACTGCTAATTAAATATTTGGAATAAGAATCTATTTTGAGTGCTAGATAAGTTATGCTAACTCTTAGTTATTTAGAGATTCAGCAGGTAATGCTACAGGTAATCAAATAGATTCCTAGCTACAGTTTCATTGCTTATGATGCCTTTCTTGAAATGAAGAGCAAAATCTGGCATCTAGACTAACCATTTTGATGAATAAATTCGAGCAATTTTCAAGTGTGTCATATGCTGAGCTGTTCCCACTGAAGCCAATGGGAGTTTTAGAAATCAGCATAGTGGTCAATTGCAAAATATTTACTGTAATACAGTAGAAAAAGTAAAGAGCTTGGTGTTTATTTAGAGCAATCTTGTTTCATATTGGGGCTTTTTCCTTTTGCAGGTGAAGAGTCTTCATTTTGCTCATCTGGCTTTCTACAGGAAAAACAACGTGAGTTGAGGTTCTTACCATTTTTCTTTGTACCAAGGCTGTTCAACAACTAGAGATAATAATAGAGTAGAAATTTTAACCAACACAGGTCTGGTGTTACGTTGAGAAGGGAGATGGGTGTGGAGGGATGAGGATTCTTTGAGTTTTGTTTAAAATTTATTTATTTTTAATGTGGATTAGGAAAACATACCAAGAAAGTACCTGTAACATCATTTGATGCATTAGATAGTGCCTTATAGCATTGTCTAGAGTGCAGAGGTGGAGCGCTGGGGGGTGAACCTGCTGGTATACATGATAGCTCATACAGGACAGTACAGCGTGACTCAATTTGAAGTGTAGAAGCCTTCAGTGATTTGTGCTCTTGGAGGTCCTTTTCCCATCTCTGCTTAAAGAGATGTATGCTGTTGAAGATTGAGTGCTGTAGGAATTAAAAGTAGCATCATACTTGGCATTGCTAGGGTTCCTTTGCTGCTGGTGCCCCACTTCGAAGAGTGTATACATGTGTCACTGTGCTGTTGAACTTGCTGTGCTTTTGCATTGCTTGCTAAAGAGAGCAAATTGGCTTATAGAAATGAGCGGTGTTAATGAGGATATTTTATTTCATTACAGTTCTCTCTGGGAACAGTTGTTGGTTGCCCTCATTGAGTTCACAATGAAATGTCTCTTTGCTATTCCTGCAACTATGTTCATAAGCACATGCTGTCACTCTGTGCCAACCCCTTCTCCTTTGGAAATCATGCTTTGACCAGCTCATCTAGCCTGGTTGGAGAACTGGAGCTGAGGAGCACTTGCGGTCTAGATCCTTAGCTCAGCCCTGTGTGTTGCTTCTACTCCAGAGATCTGGTAGTGTGTGTGTGTGAGACTCATTCAATGAAGAAACAGTGTGGAAGTTAACACAGGCACTGTCTCATGTTGTGTCTTCCAGAACAGGATTGGGCTCAGTCATGCGTGCCATTATTTTCCTCAAACAGTGCAGTTTGCAAAACTGCATCTGCAGTGTATTACAATATTCTTTATCATTTGTTAATGGAAAGCATATGTTACAGCCTTCATGTGAACATACTTCTCGTGACTGATTTGTTGTTATAAACGGCTAGTAATAGCACAGCAGATGGCAAGAAATGGCATAATTTCTTATGGAAGTGCGATAATGGAAATAGCAGTTTTCTTTGGGGACTATCGCCACCTTATGCTTTGTACCTAAAGCAAGTTCTCCTGTTTTTACTCTAAATTCCTCCCTAATTATCATGGCAAAATACTAAGGATGTTTGAAATTATCTGGGGCGGGGGGGGAGGGAAGAGGACTTGGATTGATTCTTAGTGCGGGTTTGAAGAGTACCTCATGTTCTCAGAAGTTTGGGAATGATCATGTGAATTCTTTTCTCCTAGAATCAGGGTACTTATTTTACTTAGCTTTTTGTCACAGATTGAACTGATGCTTTTCATGGCTGATATGGGGTGTTGAATCACTGTCTGAGCTTTTCCTTTCATCTGGCTCTCCTCTCATGCTGATGGCTGATCTTGAGATCGGATGTATTCCACACGAAGACACTGTTTGGGCAATGAGTTATTTCAGGCAAGGCTATAGACACACAGCTTGCTTGGCATCTCTGTATGTCACTGATGAACATGTGCAACATCACCACTTCCAATGGGACTTTGGGTCCAAAACAATCCCTGCTGGAGGTGCTGACTCATTGGTTATCTGTGATAGCAGTGTATGTTTCTGTCTCCAGAAATACTTGGTACATCTCTTCCCTAGTTATTAAATCAGTTGGCTCAGATGGTAGCCACTGTTCCTGAATACTGACTGCTAGACTGAAAAGCAGTATAATTTCTGTAATGTGGTTGCACTTAATTTAGGACTGTGAGCTGTCTCCCTTATAGTTCATCATCTGATCAGCAATAGGTAAGCATCACTTTCTGGTTTTACTCACTTCCTTCACTTTGTTTTGGTCCTGCATATTGCTAAGAGCTATTTAACTACTTAGGGCAGTTCTCAGTGAGCTGGTACATGGTCCAGTGGCTGTCCTAACAAAAAAAGCTTAGTAGTTCCTGCTGGTTTTCATAGTGCAGCCTTACGTTTTAAATGGTATCAATTGATGATCTCCCAAAAGATAGAATTTTTAAAATTCATAATGTGGACATAGTTGTTTAATAATGAGGTCACCATTTCCACATGATAGTTGAGCACCTACTGTGAGCTCAGCTAAATCAAGTTATTCACAGTACTTACATTTGGCCACCTGTTTTAATTGAGATTACTAGTGTATTGGGTTTCTGTGGCAAGGTTTTGGTAGTGGGGGGGGGTTACAGGGGTGGCTTCTGTGAGAAGCTG
>JANZLQ010000089.1:135544-145563 GCA_026212715.1 Elanus axillaris | reverse complement strand
TGTCTCCTCTGACCAGTTAAGGAGGGGAGTGATAGTGCAGCTGGATGGGTGCCTGGTGTCCAGCCAGGGTCAACCCATCACACTTAGGTACCATAGAAGCATACATTGAAAAAAAATTGGATCCAAACCTTACATCCTATCCAGTAGTTCATTCTTTTTCTGTTTCACTAGTCTGTCCCAAAGTGGGTTTACATCATTTTCTTCCTTTGTATCTGACTGCCTTTATGAGTGTGGTAAAGTGTTGTAGCTTAAATCCGTCATGTGCCATGCAATTTTTTCTTTCTATTTTCAGTGGAGTTCTATGTGCAAGATAGTTTTGTGATTTAGCAGAGGTTTTTTTCTTGTTCTTTTTGTTTTTTTTTTATTGCCATGCTACTGTACATTCAAGTCTGTTCTCTGACAGGCAGAGCATTTTGCAGGGGAAGTGGGAGGTGTCAAGTGCTGTGATAGGTGAGTTAATTCCAGAGTCTTGGACCAGCTCCAGAAAAGATGCTTCTGTCTGCAGAGGCAGGATTATTTACCCTTTTAGAGTGAAGTCATGGCACCTTAAAAGCATGAAGAATTCGCTCTGCTCAATTAATATGAGCCAGAGTTGTGTAGGGTGGCTCAGCAGCTGTGTCTAGATTGAGGTTTTCAAGTGTTTTGCTCCCAGGAAAGCATTAAAACAAAGGCTGAGTTTTTGAAATCTCTCAGTGTGTTTGGAGACCTGGTTGCTTTTGTAAACTTGGACATTAGGACAGCAGTTGGAACTAGCCACTACTGCCACCTACCCACTGCTGGTCAGTTAGTTTGAGTGCCTGTGGAGGAGCTGACTTCCTTGAGGAATGAGATTTCAGGGTGTTCTCCTATTCCTGTATCTCTCCTTGTGCCAGATTTGAGATGCCTAGCGGACTCTGTAGCTGGTGTGTTTGCAGGTTAATTAAAAAACAAAACAAAACAAAACAAATGTACAGAAAGCTTTTAATCTTATCCCACCCTGACCTTTCCTAACTGCATCACTAGCTGTTACAGTGTAAGCTATCACAACCCACTGGTTTCTGACTCTGTATGGGATTTGAGTACCTTTATTGTTACTGTAATTTACATAATTATACAATTAACATGAATTGGTATAATGATGGTATGAATCAAGACAGCTGGAAAAATCTGAAAAATGTTGATAATGTCATCAAAGAGGTTTGGTCCAGCAAAACTGTGTTGTTATTTTACCTCATTAAAGCCCTTCCAGTAAATACTAAAACACATAATTTCTCCCTAATCAGTTTCATGTCAGTGCCTAATTAAATTTCTATCATTTTCCCTAGTAGGTCATGCTGTCCGTTTCTGTCTCCTACAGAGCTTTAGCTGCTGTATAGTCTTACCCTTTATATTGTCATCATGACAGAGAAGGTCCCCCAGTTATTTAAGTCTTTGGTATTTAACCTAAACAATAAAGCTGAACCGATGTAGACCCAAAATCTGATTATCTTCCAAAGTGTATGATCAGCAAATTTCTTGAAATGCCACGTGTGTAACGCACAGCCCCCTGAGTCTCTACTGAGGGACTGCTTTGAATTCAGGCAAGTTTGTTTCTTTGGGGAGCACAATGGTGAAGATCTATCCACTGAAATTCTGACTTGTGCTGCAAGTCAGCAAAAAGCCACATGGCTCCCCTTTGCCTTTTTTTCTTTTTTTAATTTGTTTAGATCTCCTCATTCTTTTTTATGTTAAAACTGTACTTCTAGGTGCAGTTTTTCAAAACAAGATGGTATACATTCTAACATTACTACAGCCTGAACTTCTGGCAGCGTAGCAGTGTTCTGAAGACAGTTGAATGGCGCACGTTAGTATGTGTGAAAGAAAAGAATACCTTTTATGCTTTCCTAAACTGATCTGTCATCATTTCTGTAATCTCTGATATTGCAAGTTGATATCATGCTTTTTTTTCCCTTTTCTCAGCCAAAGTGAGAAAGCAGTTTTGAAAGAAGCCAAGTTTTATGATAGAGGGCTACTTTAACAATAGAATAGAAATTGTGATTAAAACAATACCTACCCAGAATCCTAGTGTCCAGTTGTCTATGGTGTTTTTGTGTGTGTGAAGTAAGGAGCTATCCTGCAACCTGGCATTTGATGCATTAGCAAAAAAGCAAACCACCCTCTCTGCCTTCTAAAAGCATATCTTTAGAACAAGATTTTCAAAGGAACAGCACACAAATAATCCAAGGAAGTATTTTGTCTAGTGCATTGCACTGTATAGATAACCAAAGAGGTTTGTGGCCATGTGATCAGGAGTCCTGGGTTTCCTTTTCCAGTATTCTCTTGAAGATAAATATTGTGGTTCACTACAAGGTGGTGCCTCATGGCCCTGAATAATCCTTTATTGTGATGCAAAACTAATGTTTCTGCAGTACTAGTTCTGTTGTGAGTTTAAGTGTTAAAAAAATGGACACTTTTTCATGCGATGACCTTCAGAAAAAAAAGTGATTCTTCTGGACAGGCTTTTGGGAACAACGCTTTTGATTAGAAGCAGTTTTAAACTGCAGAGACTTCCAGAATAGAATTGCATTTGGTCAAAGTTTAGGGTTCATGGGTGTTTGTTGTTGCTGTTGGGTTTGTTTTCTGGTGTTTTGGTTGTTGTTGTTGTATTGTTTTGTTTTATAGAAGTATTAAATGACTGTCCTTTAAATCCTTGCCTGCCAGAAAGGCAAGAACAATTACCTTGCTTTTAAATATGGAGGAATGTAGCCACAAAGGTTAAATAAATTTCTAGTGGCTATAAGGAATGATAGTCATAGAATCTGCTGTAGAATTAGCTCTCAATCCCAATGCAGAAGAGTAGAGAGTGTTCAAAATGCATTTTGGACTAAATTCAGTACTTTTAGAATAACCTGGCCAGACCCTGGTGTCTGGAAGACTGCCTATAAACATACGTGAAATTGAGTGGAACCATAAAGAGGGTGTGAACTCAGAATGCCACAAAAGGAAGAAAACTGAGTCATCTATAGCATTATGTGATGCATTCATTTTCTTCTGACATGCTGGAAGAAAAAGAGGAAAATGTGTTTAAAGAAAGCTGTCAGTGAACTACTTAGGTATTATTATTTAGTACAGTCCTCTCTCATTAACTCTTAAAACTTGTATCTGTCATGGAGGGAGGAAGGCCTCCCAGTTTTCCTCAGAACAGCTAACCCTTGTGAGATGAGTAGAATTTTAAGGCTGTAACACTGCAGTCAGCTGAAGTTTTAAATTACAAATTTCTGGTGTTGACATTCGGAAGTGTTTCAAAGCCTCCTCCTCCACCCATGAGCGGAAGGAGGAGCTGTTACAGAGATAGGAGGATTCACATCTTGTCTGGAATCTCATCACTGTCTGTAGAAGGGAAAAGTACATTTGCCCTCCCCAAAGAAATGACCACCAAGACTTCAGCTGAAGTAATTCCCCTTCAGTGAGACATTTCAATATTTAGCTTCTGTATTTAAGGTTACTGAGTTACAGGAATAAAAGGTGTTATCTAAAGAGAGCCTGGCACTTCTAGTTTGTAATTGCTTTCTTTTAAAAGAAAGCCTGGCATAGTTCGACCATGCCACAGTTCTCATAAAGAACTTTTGCTGGTCTCTGTTGCTTCGCACTGTGTGAGAGTGGTTTTACTTAGGCAGAGGTTGAGATGCTGGACTTAGCAGTAAATCATGACAATTTTGCCATTTTGGCACATTTTAATAAACGGTGACTAATTTGTAGCTTTTAATATTCTGTATCTTAAAATGAAAGTAATGTTCTGGAGAACAATGGCAATTAATGTAAAGAAGCAAACATTGTGAAATGAGTAGGAAAACTCATGAATAGGAGCACATTTAACAAATAAAGCAGAATGCATGTCTACTGGTCTAGGTATCACTAGAGTTTGTATTTCAAAGGAAACTGATTTGTTGTTCCTAGCTTAATATTGGTTGGTTCACAGATTGCTGGCAGACGAAACAAATAAACTCAACTTGACAATGTTTTAGGTGTTAAAGTCTTCCTCTCAGGTTTACTTGAATACATTATGTGTTTCCTGTCTTAAGTAAAAAGTCACTTCTAGGAAACTTGAGATGGCAGCAGAAGCAATCGCATCATAGATGTTTTAAATTCTGAATGGAAAACCATCAGGTATTAGTTTTGCTACTCTCTTTTTACTGCCTTTTAAAAAAAAGCCAGCTGAGTGCTGTAAAACTAGAGTTTTCATAACACTGCTAGGAATACAAAGAGACCATCCTACCAAATACCTGGTTTGTGGGTTATAGTGGCCATCAGGTACTAATTCTTAAAGAACTGCTATAATTTGAAGGCCATGAAAAACCTAAATATTGTGTTCCAGTGTCTTCTAATTCAGAGAATGACTGAGGTTGGAAGGGACCTCTGGAGATTTTATAGCCCAACTCCTCTACTCAGAGTAGGGTCATTTAGAGCAGCAGATGCTTAGGGCTACATCTAGTCAGCTTTCTAATATCTCCAAGGAGGGAGATTCCGTAACTTGCCTGGGCTTACCCATTCCAGTGTTTGACCACTCTCACAGTAAAAAACTTCTTTCCTATATTTAAATGGAATTTCCTGTATTTCACTTTGTGCCCATTGCCTCTTGTCCTTTTACTGACTATTATGAAGAGGACACTGGCTCCATCTTCTTTACTTCCTCACGTCAGGTATACACATTGATAAGATTTCCCCCACGTACGCCAAGCCTTCTGTTCTCCAGGTCAAAGAGTACCATCTCTCTCCGCCTCTTCTTATGTCAGGTGCTCCTGTCCCTTAATCATCTTTGTGTCCCTTTGCTGGTCTTGCTCCAGTGAGTCCATGTCTTTCTTATACTAGGGGGCCCAGAACTGGACACAGCAGTACAGATGTCGTCTCACCAGTGCTGAGTAGAAGGGAATGATCACCTCCTTTGACCTACAGACACTCTTCTTAATGCAGTCCAGGATGTGGCTGGCACTCTGCTGCAAGGGCACATTGCTGGGTCCAGGTCAACTTGTTGTCCACCAGGATCTTCAGGTCCTTTTCTGCAAAGCTGCTTTCCAGATGGCTGCTCCCCAGCCTGTACTGTGTAAGTGAGGTTAGTCCTCCCCAGATGCAGGACTTTGCATTTCAGTTGGTTGAACTTCATGACATTCCTTTTGACCCATTTCTCCAGCCTGTTGAGATCCTTCTGAATGGCAGCACAACCATCTGGTGGTTCAGCTACTCTCCCCAGTTTTGTATTGTCTGCAAGCTTGCTGAGAGTACACTCTCCCCCATCATCTAGGTCATTAATAAAGATGCTAAATGGGACTGGACCCAGTAAATCTGTTGGGCTACACCACTGGTCACTGGCTTCTAGCTGGACTTTGTGCTGCTGATCACAACCCTTTTAGCCTGGCGGTCCAGCCAATTTTCAGTCCATCCCACTGTCCACTTATGTAGTCTGCACTCTCTCAGTATCTTAGGAGAATCTTATGACAGACAATGTTGAAAGCACTACTAAAGTTGAGAGAAACAACAATCCAATGCTCTCCCTTCATCCACCGTCATAGAAGGCTATCAGGTTGGTTAGGCGGGATCTTCCCTTTGTAAATCCTTGTGTTTAGAAATGAAGCACAATGGCCAGTAGAATACCTCTTAGAGACAGCAGCAAATCAGAAGTTTGATGTTTTTCTTCTTGCCTCCTATTTCTTTACCTGAGAAATCAGTGTTCCAGGATCTGATTGCAGAACCCTGTAAGCTAAAGTGTGAGTAAGTGGGCTTCAGTGTGTTTTTTGCAAAGCTTTGCTCGTCTCCTCTAATGTAGATGTCTCATAAGTGCTATAAGAGACAGGAATATGGAACATTCCTTTAATTTGTAAGGAAGAGATTGGCTCCATATATAAAAGTGACAGTGAAGCCGACAACAGTGCTAATCAAATGTCATCCTACAGCTGTTTCCTAGGTAACTAACACATGCAGCTGGAGAAAGAAGACTGCATTATGAAGAGACCAGAAAGATCCTGTAGCCGTTCTCTTCAGTGACTGAAGAAACACGGCGGGGGCGGGGGGGGAGTGGGTAGTGCTATATCATCTTTGTCCTCAAGGACAGAGAAGACTTGTTCAGAGGGCAAGCCTTTTCACAGTCAGCTGTAGAAGTTTTATAGAATAGAATATTTTCCATTGGATGGGACATACTACAATCATGTAGTCCAACTGCCTGACCACTTCAGGGCTGGCCAAAAGTTAAAGTGTATTATTAAGGGCATTTTCCAAATGCCTCTTAAACGCTGACAGGCATGGAGCCCCGACCACCTCTCTACGAAGGCTGTTCCAGTGTTTGACCACTCTCTCTGCAAAGAAATGCTTCCTAAATTTTACTTTGTAAGGCCGGACAGTGGACAGTCTCATGTTCTTAAAGCTGATATTGTGAATGTTCCACCACTTACAATGAGTTGCTGTCCAGCCAGTCTGCCTAAGAAGTAGTCACAAGTGGGTCCTTGGATCTTTTTGATCACGCTCTGAAGTCAATGCGGAGACTTACATTGTTGTATTTATAACAGAGGATGCTGCATGCACAATCCTGTTGTGAAAAGGTGTTAGCAAAGCACTGTGTTTCTCTACAATGTCACTTCCTATTTTTCAGGTTACAAGGTTTTTTGAGGAGAAACTGCCTTTTGCTCTACGGTCTGTTACTCCTATTTTGCTTCCTGGTAATGGAGCACTGCAGTTACTTCTGGGGGTTTCCCCAAAGGTTAATGGAAGAGCTGAATCCTGAAGGTCTTTGGAGAACTTTAAAGGCTTAATTCACTTGCCTATACATAGGTGTTTAGTGCCATTAAAGACATACCAGAGTATCCAAGATATCTGCAGGGGACGAGGAGAGATGATGCAGAACCTCGGGTAACCTCTTGTGCTGCTGCTCCAGAAAGGCACAGATGACCAAGAGCAGCTGTACTGTTCCTACACACCTTTGTATAAGGACCCGAATCCTGTTCTAAATCTTGCTGTTAAGAATAGAAGAGCCTCTAATATATAGGGCTGCAAGAAACCTTGTCTATTGTTCTGTTTGTCCACATGATTTCCTGTAAACAGATTTTTCTGTCCTGAAACTAGAAATGTGCCTTACCTCCATAGAAGTCTGTAAAAGATGAGGCAGCCAAATATTTATATGATCAATTATGTCTCTTTTCCTTTCAGGTGAATTATATAGAGCCTCTTTAAGAAAACAGAGGTTTCCGGCACAAGGCAGTATTGAAATACACGAGGACAATGAGGTGAGATTGTTTCCCAGAACAAGCTGTGCTGATTTCCAAGGAGTAGACATGTAGAAATACTCTCATATTGTATTATGAAATTATAAACCCGTTTGGTGGCTTCGTGTGTCTTTCCCTTGTTCAGTAGGTGCACTTGCAATCACTGAAAATCATCACAAGCTTTTTAGATGTTGCATAATTAACTTAGGTGGAAATGTGACCCAGTTCTCTGAACAGAAATTGTTATGTCTACTTAATGCTTCAGTGGAAGTGTGCAGGTTTTATGAAGCATGTTCAGCAGCAGTCGTGAAATTGGTAGTAACAGAATTATATATATATTTTTAGAAGCAGCAAAGAATCTAAACAAGTTCTGTTCCTTCCATTTAACTGATTAAGGTCCTCTGTCCACACAGAGGACGGGCAATGGAAATGTCTACTTTTCCATTTTTGAAGAATTCCAATCCTACAGTGCCCTGATGAAACCAGTGAGTCTTTGACTTCAGATGTCCTTTTGATTAGCCCTTGAGTCCCTTGTCTCTGTCATAGCTGAATTACTGCTGAGAGGCAAATTAATTTCAATCCCTTTGAGTCCTCCTGTGAAGGATACCAGTTAAATCCAGCTGTGAGACTTTTTGTAACAGTGACTTCAGCGATGTTGACTTGCTTGATTTTTTCCATCTGTTCTGGAGCTTTCAGTTCCACTAACCCATCAACAGTGCCACATACTTACAAGCTAGCATTGGCTGTGGAAGGAGCTACTCCTAGCTTTTAAAGAGAATTAAATTTCTCTTCTGAATACTTGGGATGGGACCATAAGGAGAGGGAAATTTTAAATTAGAACAAGGAAAAGTGGAACCTTAAAAATTCTCATAAGATCCAGTATTTAAACAGATGCAAGGCAGGTCAGCAAAATGCCTTCACAATGACTACTGCTACTGGATACTAAAAATTATGGGCTGAACAGAGATAGTGGCTTTATAGAACAACATATCATTCTCTCATTTTCAACCATTTCTCTGTCACCATTATACAGGTGCTAAAGTTACCAATTTCCTATCCACGTCAACGACATTTCCACCCCTAGCCCTCACTAAACTACAGCCTGAAATAAGTGTGTGTGTGTTTGTTTAATTGTCAGCTTTTCTGATGAATGTTATTCTTGTTGAACTCATAGCAATTCTTCTCATTTTATATTTACTGTTGAAGACTGTGGCTTTCGTTCCAGAACTTAAGAATAAAGTGTCCAGAACATTGCCTGCTTTCTCAGTAAATCACTCAATCTAGCAATCAATCCTCAGACAAATAGAAGACCTGTTACTGTTATTTTTTTGTATATTCATATTTGGTCAGGAACTAGAAGTCTTCAGGAATCATGTGTTCCAAAGCGAAGAAGAAAATGGCAGTCGAGATTTAAAAACAAAAAATCTCCTAATCTTATAATTTATTACTGAATTCTTCGAGCGCACATAATGCTTAAGGGGTAAAGAAGAAAAAAAACAGAGTAGTGAGACATTCAGAATGTTTTTCCGGTTTCAAGTAGATAGCATCTTGTTGATTCTATGGGGCACACTGATTATTGTCTGTGTATGCACGTATTCGTAAATGTATTTGTGAGGTTTATGGATGTCAGCAATGATGCATTTTTTACTCTTTCAGATAATGTCTGGGTAAGTTAGCCCCATTTTTCATTTTAATAAGAAGTTGTCACTCTCAAAAGGCTGAGATAACTGTTATCATCAGCTTTTGCTGGATGTTTTCATTGGCAGAGAAATTTGGTTTTTTAGAACCTGTGATGATTTGAGTTAGAACCTTTCCGGTAAATGCAGCAGCCTTGTTCACGATACCTAGACAGATGTTCGCTTAGGCTGTCTTTGGATGTTGGAATTCTTCTCCAGTCTCAGTATATTTAAAATAGCTTTTGATGTACACAAAGCTGTTTATGATCTTTGTTGATCTGAAACCTACACCTGTGTTGCAAGGGTTTTCTGGCAGAGCATAGTGTGCTCTACCTGGTTCAGACATATTTGAATTAAATGGAACACAGGGCACCACCCCACCTGAGTGAAGGTAGATATCATAAAAAGATTACAGTGGGGGTGGGGGAAAAATCTCACTGCTAACTACTTGTGAATGTTGACACCAAGTATAGCAACACCATCCATAAAATTACTTCCTCCCTTCTTATTCCGTGTTTTTCTCACAGGAAGAAGTTCAACACCAGAACTGCAAAACACACGTGCTAATTTTGATCCTACATGGGGGTAACATCTTAGACACTGGAGGTGGGGACCAGAGCAGCAAGCTGGCAGACATCAACACCTTCATTTCTGTGTTTGAGAAAGTGACCCGAGCCCATTTCCCTGCTGCTTTGGGCCACATCTTAATCAGACTTGTTCCTTGCCCAGCAATCTGTTCAGCAGCTTTCTCTCTTGTTTCCAAGTAAGTTGACTTGCATTTTCTAATGTTTGGCTTTGCAGTGTGGTTTTGAATGCCTTTCTGTGACCTGTCTTTTTCATAATGAAATGTTGCGAATCTTTCTTTATCTTTTGCTTACTGCAAAACTTGGAACAATCTTTCATCCTTTCCTAAGTGGTTGTATTTGTTTAAAAAAACCGAAACCACAAAACCCCATGAAAACCAAAAAAAAAAACCCCATAGTAGACTACAGCCTATTGTCCGCATGTATCCAAAAGAAAAAAAAAAATCCAGAAAAAGTCTGGACAGGAGAAGAAAACTGTCATAACTGTTAACTTTTCTACACCGCCCCCCCCATTTTACCCCCCAAAATTAGTAGTCAATTTTTATCTTATT
>JANZLQ010000089.1:102428-135444 GCA_026212715.1 Elanus axillaris | reverse complement strand
TTTACCCACCAAAATTAGTTGTCAATTTTTATCTTATTTTAAAATCGAAACATAGCTAGCTCTGCCTGCGGACATGCCAACTGACATTGTCTGTCTCATTTATCTGTTCATTATTTGGCCATTGTAGGGACAGGATGTTATAGAAAACCCTCCTGATAGTTTTAATGTTTCCTGTTTTAGAAATAAAATGGCATATTGCTAACATTGGTTTAGGAATAAAGTGGAGATTGTGAAGTGTTGCTGAGAAACTTAGACTGATTTAAGTAAATTCTGCTTTGCACTGGAAATTGAGAACAGAAAGAAATATCTAAATTGAGTGATTTAACACATCGTGTTGGGGAGAGAGAATTTACATATGAACATGGTTTTCACATTTTAAGACAACAAAACTTTAGTATCTATTCATTCCCATTAGCAGCTACTGCACTTTGAGGTCCTGTAGTGTTTTATGGTAGACCACTCATTTATTGTCATTAACCTATGCCATATATAGAAGTGTCTTGAATGGGCTACAAAGGATATATCTCTATGAAATAGTGCTTTTGGCTAACAAAGGCTTCAGTTTGCGGTACGATTAGGATTTGGTTCCATGCATAGTGAGAGGGTTCCATTAGCTTTGATGGAATTTCCTGTCTGAGCAGATAGATTTGCTAGCTGATGTAAATAGAGATGGCGCTTACAAGGTTGCCCTTACTAACATGAGAGATGGGTAGTTTGCTTTAAGCAATTTGGTAATTCACTTGCATAAAGGTAGATAGACCCCAGTTCATGGCTTCTAGAGAGCAACTGGGAGAGAATGCTGTGCATTACAGTCGATACTGGATCAGCTTTTCATTAACGAAGAACACTAGTCAAGAATGCCTGATATATCTTGTCATTGGTAAAATTAGTCTATTTCTCTAATACATACATATGATTGGCTTCCACATCATCGTAATGATAATTGATTATATTCTATGAATTCTGGTAGTGTAGTTCTGATTGTGGTCTAGTTCTGGTACTAGCCCAAGCAGTATTCTAGAGGATAGCTGAGCAGATACAGAATATTCAGTAAGAGAAAGGATTAAAATCTTAAAATCTTTTTGATGTTGTAATTTGCCCCCGTGGGTCTAGTGAGATGAATTTAGAAATAAGAAATGGAATTTTTCATTGGATGTATCCACTTCAGTAGCTGCTCTTCCTCGCCCACTCTTTCAGTCTTGAAATTCACTCATTAAATGAGACAACCTTTTCAGGTAACATTTCTTTCCTTAGTGATATTTTCCTTTACATAGATATTTTAAATGGCATGATAGAGAAAGAAGAAAGAAACACATGTTCTTGGGCCTGCTTCAATTCTTCTACAAGTGTAAACCAGGAATAACTTGTGAACTCTGTAGCGATGGGGAGGAGAGAATCAGATCTGTTTGATTTCTTCTTTTCTAAGCAAAGAGAAACTTCTCTTGGTTTTGTCTGGGGCTTCCCCTAGTGATGGTTGATTTTATAGTCTTTTTTTTTGTTGCAATATAGTGTCTAAGGTTACATTTGAACCTCACGTAGAGCAGAAAACCCTGCAGAAGTTGAGGAGGTCCACAACCATGTTTCGGACCATAAGATGCGGGAATGGTGATGCCTGTTGTCCATATGACAGAGTTAGAGAGGCGAGATGGGGAATACACTGAAGTTCCAAAATACTAGCTGGACTTAAAGCTGTGACAGGTATATAGGAAGAAGATGTGGCAGAGTGCAGACCAGACTGGTGAAAGGAGTGCCTGACTGTTCGCATCAAGGGAGAATACGCTGAAACAACCAGGAAAGAAGTGTGTGCATCTCCCAAGTTGCTGTCCTGTAAAGCAAGAGGACTGATAGTAGAAGAGGAGGTGAAGCATCAAAGAGTGTTTGGGAGATCATTCTCGCCCATTTTGGCCATTGATTAACACAGGGCTCACTAGTGTCTCTTAGGTATCCCATAATGCAGTGCCTGCAGGTCTCAGCTATCTGGAAGAAGAGCTGATAGAGTGGAAGGAAGAGTGTGTGCTGGCAGCCCAAATGAACAGACCTCCCTTTCTTTCTCTGTTTTTTGATTCCCTCTTGTTGCAGCGCACGGTATTCAGCCAGACTGAAAATAGCCAAGCTGGATGTTTGAATGTCCTATAGAATCATTTCCAGCACCGATATAAGATTGGTGTTGCCTTGGTATGTTCTTATGTGGAGCTGCTTGTGATGTACCCATTTGGGGCTGACAAAAGGAGAGACGATTCCCTGCTCTTACATTTCTGCAGCTTTGTGCCAGCAGCTTTCATAGCCAGAACTCCAGGATGCAGTTGTGGAACATAAACTTGTGTTAAACATTCCATTTAGCAAACTGTGGGGGAGGAAGTGTGTTTTTAATTACTGTAATGTTTCATCAAGGGTGGGCCAGATGACTGACTAAGCAACAGCACAAGATTTCTTGTTTGGTTTGAATGTATCCTCCATTTTCTGCATGTGCAGGCATAGTGTGTGCCAAGGTAGTACAACCCTCTGTTTACCTTGGCACAGGTATTGAATTACCCTGTTTCTGTGTGCTGAGTGCCTGGGTTCAGAGTCGTTCCACTGGGACTTTTCATGTGAATGCACTTATGCAGTTCTCCTCCCTGCCTTGAAAATAGTGGCTTAAAGAAAAGGGATCTTTCAGGCAAAATTACTCCATCTAGTAAAGGTTTCAGGTTGTTTAATCGGGTCTGCTCCCATCTACTCCCATTACTTTCAGTTTCCTGTATCACTCATATAAATCAGAAAGACACTGTGTATGCAACCTGTGTAAATTTATAGTGCATGATTGATCTCCTGTGACACTTACCTCTGTCTTTGATGCTAACGACAGATAAGAGTTAAAACTAAGGCACATTTTTGTTCCAGCTTAGATGACTTGAGAGCCATCTTTTCCCTTTTCAGGGAGAAAAATATCCCAGAGTGGACCAACTGTTGCACTTTTTATAGCGTACAATTTGATGATCTTACATTGATTCACACCTCAGACTAGAGCTCATAAATTACAGTATTGACCAAACTGGAGAATAGTAATTGCAAATTGGGAGGGAGAAGGAAAAAAAGGCCAAAACAAAAGTTACGTTTAGGAAGCGAACACTTCAGTAGGAAAGTAAGCATATGAATAATCAAATTAGATGAAAATGTTCTTGCTGGATGAGTTTTAGAGTGCTCAGCCCCTTGCATGCTCCTTGCACAGTGGTGGATCCTGCAGTGTAAGTAAGCTCTTGGTGTTGCATTTTCCTAATAAATTTTTTTAAAATACTTTTATAATTTAATTAGAAAGTTTATGGAGAAGTTCAGTCATGATGATTTGAGTATTTTCTATTCCTTGTTTTTACTTTATCCTGAAAGTAGAGGAAGTAAATGTACATTCTGGCATTCAGAAACAGCAATAGCAAGTCCCTAGGACTGTCAGCATGGAGCATAGATAGCCAAACCATAAATGTCAAAAAACTGTTGTGTGACAGTTATCTAAACAAGTGTTACCATATGCGTGATTTCCCCATTTCTTTCTCCTCTCACCTCTGCCATGGTCAGAACTGCTGACCTGAGAAAGCTTTGCGGAGGGACCAGTGTTTTGCCTTGATCTGCATCTGGCTAGATGCCTTCTGCATTCAGAATAAGCTTTTATTCCCTTGTTCCTTCTTTCCTGCCCCCTCCTTCCTGGGTTGAATAATCCCTCACCCCCCATCTCCATGGTGCAGTCTCAGTTATCCCTGCTGGCAGATGCATCAATCAATTCTCCCCTGGGAGCCAGGTATACTCTTATACCATGGAAGACCAGTTCTGTCTTGCAGCCTAGTCGTTGGCTTCCTTTTATCAGGGAGGCCACCTCCAGCCTTTGTGCAAGTGTGATGTTTCCAAGCTGGTGCTTTGGAAGGACCTCCTGCAGTGTCCTGCTAATGCATCAAGATAACAAGACTTGTGCTCCTCTCAGGCGCAGTGCTGATTCTTTACCTGTTTGTCTGAGCTTCAGCACTAATACTTAGCATGTCCTCTGTGATAAACAACTTCATCTCTTCCACACACTCTTTCAGTGGTCTGGATCTTTCTTCCTTTGTGTTGTGTCTATGATAACAATGGAGGTCTCTGCAGCTGCAACCTTTACAATAAAATAAATTGGAATTAAAAACCCCAAACCCTCATTTCTAAGCCAGTTAACTGCGAATGTCTAGACAACAATTGCTCAATTTCAGTTTGATTTATATTCCTTCAGCCAAGAAAAAAAAAGTACCAGCTATTTGTTTTTCCATTGACTGTGTTTTGTGTAGTTCTCTTGTGAATATTGTTTGCATTTTACTTTTATTACGAAGGCATATGCAGGTCTTTTTCCATTTCAAACATTCACTTCATAATTTTTTTCCTCCTGTTTCTCCCTTTCTCTTTCTGAGTTGTTATGTGGCAATTGTTACAGTAAATGAGACCTTCTAATGTAGGTTTTTAAGGTTAATTTTTCGTTTTTGAGAGTTAGTATTCATAACTGTATGTTTGCTGTGCATTTGGATGATCTAATCAGCTGGCAAAATGAAGCTGTGTTAATTGGTAAATTGACACAGCTTGGCAGAGCAGCTGAGCTCCAGGACATGGAAACTGTTATGCTACTTTGGATGAAAAATACAAAATCATTGGAGTGCTTCAGCAAGAGGCAAGTGTGGAAAGTCCAGTGAGGTTCAAGACATGAACACAGACCAGCTTCCGTACTTAAGCATCGCAAGTTTTCTGCTCTTCTTCCATTACCCTGGTAATAGTCTCAGGGATGCAGGTTTTAGCAAAGACATACACTAATTCCATTTCAGGCAGCTTGCTTTTTAATATTGTGATAGCCCACCACATTCCTAAAGAAGGTGACTACAAATCAGTGTTGGAAGTTGCCTGCCTGCAGCTTTGGATGAGCTGAATTATCCAAAATTATCTTCTGACTTTCCTTTATTCTCTAAAGGACTGTCAACTTACTGTAAGAGAATCTGGCACACACTAATGTGGCTTGCATCTTTGGCTCTCTGTGAGTTGTTTTCCCCACTCATCAATAAAAATCAGTCAAGACACGATTGGCAGATTTACTGAGAAGCTTGCAGGGTGCACATCCAAGCTAAAATAAAGCTGACATCCTATCAAATTTAAGCTTGCGTTTTCAGTCGAGTCACCTCCTTTTTGCAAAATGTTACTCTGCAAACATTTATGTATGATTTCAGAATGTGTGCAGCTTTGTTCCATCTTTCTGAAAGGAAAAATGTTTTTATATGCTTTTGAACAATACATCTGTCACACGTATGTTCTAGGAAACAATATTCCATTGTAACGATTGAATCCTGTTCTTTGATGTGCTAAGGTGTTATATGGGGGGGGGAAGCTGAAATGGAAAAATCTCTTTGTTGTTCTAAATTATGTCTACTTGTATGTGGAAAAATTGTACCAAGTACGTTTTACTACAGAAATGCCTTCCAGCATGATCTCATTCACATAAAGCAGTACCTTCTTGATTTTTTTAAGCAGTTGAATTCTGTGAGAAAATGATCCTTGTGATACTCTCTCGTTGTGAACTGCAATAGCCCAACCTGTTATTTCTGTTAATAAGTAACTGTTCATTCTCTCATGCTCTGTGCTGCCTGCTGCATTTTTCCTGACGATAGCATGTCCATCTCTAGCCTAAATCCCTACAGCTATGATGAGAGCTGTCTCAGCAGCAGTGAAGACCACATCCCACTGGCTGCCTTGCCCTTGCTGGCTGTTTCATCCCCTCAGTACCAGGATGCAGTTGCCATGGTGATCAGTAGAGCCAATCAAGTTTACAATGAATTTCTCAAATCTACAGATGGGGCTGGTTTTAATGGACAGGTAGGACTATTTTCTCTTACATCAAATTAAAATTCCTTTGGAGAAAGGCTGTTTCTTTCTAATCCGTTGTGTTGAGGGTTTTGAGTTATGAGTGTGGGACAATACTGCAAATACGATGAATGAATTTTAGCATGGGATTACCTATGCAAAATGCCTTCTCAGTGCCCAGCATGAGAAAGATACTTCTGGAATCCTGTGCAGTATCTAACCTGGGCTTACTCAGTCAGTAGAAGATAACTCTACATTCTCCCACAAGCATTTTGACCCCCTAGCTCTTAATAAGTGTTGCTACAAAAGCTGGTAATGTGTAAGAACCTTAACTGTACGGTAAGTGTGGTATGCTAAGCAGTGAACAACTGTGCCAGCCCAAGACAAATAACAATCTGTGTTACTGAGTTCCTCACACACCTGCTATAGCTGATAGAAAAGTTGGGACATCTGACTAAGAGCATAAGGAATCCCAACATTTAACTATTGCTATTTCTTTTTTGCCTCCATCACAGTAGTAATAAAACAATTGACAGTAAAGAAACTTAGAAGACAAGTGTCGTGGATTTTCTGTATGACTTTGGGAAAGTCACGTAATTTTTCTGGTGTGACCCACTCCCCAGTGAAGTCACCCGCAGACTTCTTCCGGCTGATGTGTCACAGTTACTCTTCCTGCTAATTCATCTTTAGACTACAAAAAACAGTACTTCCGTGCTTCATGTAGAATAAATATGATACTGCTACCCTGTGCGAGTTACTGAAATTATTTTGTGATGAGGCCCTCTACATAGCTGTAAAGATGGACTTCCTTAAAGTACAGTGACCTACAGACTTCAGAAAAAGAAAAAAAAAGACATTTAATATAGGGTACAGTGTAATCTTTAATGGAAAGCATGTGTTTTATTACACAAACAAATTATTTTCCATAGCAGTAATAAGATTATGCTGTGGCATATCAGTATTTTAGACTAAAATTTGGTTTGAAGCCAGTTTTAATATCCATAGTAAACTATTCTTGCTTGAAGCATAAAAGCAGCCCAGCTGCAGTGACAGAACATTATGAAAGGTGAGATTATGTAAAGAAGAATTGTACCAGTTACAGAAATAATTGTGAAAACAATTCTCTCAATAGAAATTAAGTGTTACGGTTGGTTTTTTTATTTGACAAAGCTACAAAGAAGTCTCTTTGGTATGTTTTACAAACCATATATATTAATCTTTCATCTTAAAAAATCTGCATGACCTCTGTATGCTCCACAGAATTTTCACCATCAATATATACCAGCATTGTTAAAATGGAAGTGACTTCTCTGTGGTGTCTACAGTGTTTTGCTTTGATCTTTAGATAGAAATCTCAACTCTACCTCTGAATAAGTTCTGTACTTCTAAAATACATACCCTATAACCTGACCCCTACCCCGTGTGTATCTTCCGTTTCATATTTTGGTCTCTTCTATCCATTTATATTGCAGGTTTATTAGATCAGAGATTACCTTTTTGGTTTTATACAGTGTCTGAAACAAGTTAACTCCATTACCTTAATGCCAGGAATAACGAGGATTAGAAATGGAACGATAAATTGAAGGAGCTACTATATAATCCCCTACAAAACGTGCTGTTAATTTTATTAAGGTTACCTGCATCATATAATTTTCGGTTCTTTGTGGACTTCATTGTTTAGCATAGGAATTTGAAAATCAGAGAGTAAATCAGCATGCTGTTCAATTGTTTACAGCTTTAGAACAAGAATTGTCTTAGGAAAGATGTTAACCTTCATGTTTTTGATTTATTTTTTTGAATGTTTTATCCCAAGAAATTCACTCAATTAAGAGTGTGTGTTATGTGGAGATGCACTAAGAGGATTTTGAGTTTTTTCCCTACCTGCATCTCAGAGCACTCACTTTTCCTAAAATGCTTCACTTTGAAGAAATCATGCACAACATCCTGTTATCCAAAACTTGCAGTTTAGTGTTGTAGCCAAGCTGAATTAAGGCTATTAGCAAGTTAAGGTTTGTAAGGAGAGGTAATGTCTCCTGTTAAACTAATTGGAATTGGGAACAACAGACTAGCTGTCTGCTTCGGTTTGAGAATTGGAGGGAAAGGGTTACTGTAACCTGTGGAACTGTGGGGATTGTTATCAAGGAGAAATTTAATACAGCTATTACTCATCCTCAGACACAGGCAGGGTGGACAGGGAGAAAGAATTGTCTCCTGTGGGATGGGGAGGTTTTCAGTGGAAATAGGCTTGTGAGGTAGATTCTAGTGTGCCATAAAATTACTCCAAGTATTGCATTCCCAATTTTAGTACTCTCTGTATTTTGATTCCCAGGTCCATACTTTAAAGGTAGTTTGTATGTTTATATTAAATGTGAAGCAAGAGTGAAACTCTCTGCTTAATACTTCATGTAAAACTTTCATTCCCTTGTCCTGACAGTGGAGTACCAATCTGGTTTTAATTTATTGAGATCCTCTTCCTTGTATGACTCTGAAGGACATGTTAAGTGGCTTGAAATCTTTGTGAGACCGGTTGTCCAGTGATCTGGACTTTTTGAGCTGGAGTCTAGCTGCAAGCACCTAGAAGAAATTAAGCCTGTTTGGCAGGACTCCCAGCTGGTCAAAATAGTCACTGGGACAGGTATTTCTGGTATAGGATGTGTGGCTGGAGACAAAAGGAAGTGGGAGAAAGTGGCTATATGTTTTCAGCTGCAATAGGAACCAAGGTGTAAAAAAACAGGAACAAGGCTGTAAAGTAAGACAGCAACTCCTTTGCAGTGCTGTGATGCTTTTTATTTCTTTTAAAACACTTGCTACATCTCCCCAAAACATCTTTTTATTTCCTCAGGTGTGTCTCATTGGTGACTGCATTGGAGGAATTTTGGGCTTTGATGCCATCTGCTATAATTCTAATACAGCTGACGAGAGTCGGAACAGTAGCAGGAGAGGAAGCATCAGCAGCATCCAGGTGAAGAGAAAAAAATCCACACAGCTGAAACCCTATAGATACATTCCTTGGAGGAAATCAGCTCCATATAAACCAGAGAAAATTTAAAGATTTGGTAAATTGCCATGATAGCACAGGATTTTGCTCATATATCAAGAAATTGCTGTGTGAAAGTCTGCAGCTTCAGTGTTGTGATATACAGAAATCACTAGTGAAGGCTTTATCTGTAAATCTGCAAAGTAGGGTTAGCAAGTGCCCCTTATTGTATCCCTAACTGTAGATGCAAACAGGTCCGCTGTCAGTAATCTCTGGTAGGCTCCTGTTTTAGCTAAAACCTTTTATCTTTCTTTTTATAATCTTTTTATTTGTTCACATAGGGTCCAGAATGCCTTATGCTACTGCCTGGGGGTAGTCTAGCATTAAGATGTACTCATGAATAAGTTTTAGTAACTGGTGAAAGAATGCTTCCTTCCTGATAAGGAATGCAAGTCACCTGAGGATCTGTGAATGGACCACTGAGCATAACATGGTCTATATGAGTGTTATGTTTTGAGAGGAGGGAGGATTAATTCTCTGATCCAGGAAAGATTTCATGATAGTACAAGCACAATTTTTTAAAGTAATACTAACATGTAAGCTTCATTATTGTGTTCAACTCTTAGGAAAGAAAATTGAAGTTCAACTAATCTTAGGTACTTCACGCTCAAGTGGATATGGAGAAGGGGTTGTGGTGTATTAGAACTGACACTGAGTGAAGTGCCCACACTCCATTCTTTGATGGTTTTGTGACCCTGGCCAAATTGTTTCATCACTTGACTTTAGTTACCTCTCTCCTCAAAAATGGGCTCAGTGATACCAACCTGCATGGTTCAGTTGAGAGTTCTGTGTGATGGGAGTACTCTCGAGCAAAATGACATCCTCTAAATGCCTCCAGGAAGGAGAATTACTCACCATTAATAACATGGCTCTGGATTCTCAGCAGCCAGCCTTTGATAGTACTAGCACTGAGGACAGTGCATTGCAAGCAAAGTAAAAGGAGAAATGGTCCTCCTGGATCCCACTCCTACAGTGGGGTTGATTGTGCCAGGGCTGCTGATGAACCTGAGAGTGGGGATCAGCCTTTAGGGAGTATACGTTCTTTTGACTTCCTTGCTCTTATAGTTTCAACTTGCCTTTTTCATTCATTTGAATGAAATGAACTTGCCTTTTTTTATTCATGTCTTTCGTGATACCACAGAGCTTCTCTTCCCATTCCTCTCTCCATCTTTTTTCCCTTTTCTCCTTTTGTCTTTTTCTCTACTACTCTGTGTGTTCAGAAAAACTTAAGTATTTTTTTCCTTCCTTGTGTTGTCTTTCTGTCTGTAGTTCTCAGCTTCTTCCTGTGAAACACATTCAGGAGGACTTTTTTTTTTTTTTACTGGGTTTTTTCTTTTTTCCACCCTTCCTTCGTGTCTCCTGTAGAAGTGGATCTCATTGGAAGAGTTTGAGATGCAGAAATATGAGAGAGTTTTTTACTTTACCATTTCACAAATGTCAGGGGCATTTGTGAAATGAAACTAGTTGGAAATAAGGATGAGACAGAGGTACTTGCAACCACTGCATTTTACGTTCTGGTTATAAAAAGTGAAAATAGACTAAATTAAGTTTATATAGTTACCTTCTTACTCTGTTTATTTCAAAGTGGTCTATAATAATCACCTAGATTGGTGATTCAGTGACCATTACGTTCTCTGAATAGTTCACAGTTTTAGGCACTAGAAACTTCCTTTTGGAGAGAGAGGGCCTGTTAATTTAAAGAGGCAATGTATATAAGGAATTAGAATGGTGTGTTCTTCCACTACCCCAGGTGAGTATTTGTTGGTTTATGTGTTGTAGTCTGTTTTCTGTATTTTAGTTTCCAATATACACTAAAAATCATATCAGGATTATCCATAATAGGTAGTGACTTCTATAGTGTTGGCAGAAATGTGAATGATTGCTGAGATCATGACGATTGTTCTGTGTACGTGCTTGTACGGGGCAGTATTTCAAAATTTACCAGCGTGTTCACTGAAAGAATCTGCAGTAGAGCAAATGTCACTCTGCTCAGACCAGACTAGTAACTCTTGCTCTTTAAAAATCAGTTATGTTTGTAAATGTCACTTAACAAAGAAAGCCAGTGTTGTCATTGTCATCATATCACTCCTTGGGTTATTAAAGAACAGAAGGATGAGGCAAACTTGGTCCATCATCAGAAGTGGAAAATGAAAGTCTTGTATTAGCAATCACTGTACTTGGTTGGGAACACTGTCTCTTAGAAGAGGAAGATGGTTCTTTTTCATTACAACAGCTAAGATACCCATAATTTAGAAATAGACAACTCTCCATTAGGATGAGTGGAGAAAGTGGAAGATTTGCTTCACGTGGATCAAGGATAAATAAAAGCCACCTGTGGGTGACTAATTCAAATCCAAGCATTGATACCATTTTACTGCAGACAAGATTTTAATTGTGGCATGTGGGGGAGTTGAAAGAGCTTGTAGCAATGGAAAACAAGATTTTTAACTGTTTAAAATGCAGCAAATACTCTCTATACTGATCACCTCAACCTTCTTCTAAAGCGTGGCCTAATAGCTTTTTTTTAAGTGGTTTAGTGAATTTTTCAGAACTATATCTCACTCTCTGAACTGGCTGATTTAAATGCCAAATTGGCTGAGTCTTTTGCAGCATACAAGAAAGACTGTATCATGAAGGTTAGCCTAAATGCTCAAACAAGTGAGATAAAAATCTGGACAGGTTTTTTGAATAGGTTTGAGTATGGAATTTTTTAACAAGACCTTTTTTTTCCCCCTTAAATGTATCAGACTACTATACATTTGAAGACTTTCTTTTCACTGTGATGCCACAGTGTGTAGACATTTTGACATACTCTTAGCACCTGATGTCATTTTCACTAATCAGATGCAGAGAAGACCCAGATGGTTTAGCGAAGTTAATTTCTCAGTGATAGTTCTTCTCACCAAATAACCTTCTGTCTCTGAAATGGTTGTCAGACTTTCCCTTTTGAATGGCTGTTCAGTAACATGTAAAATTAATTTGGCCCCACTTCAGTCCCCAAGGGACTATCACACGATCAGATTGTTCATAGGACAAAAGCTAGCTCCAGAACTGGCACTAGCTGTAGTGCTGGGTTCCCTGTTCTCAGGAATAAGACTAATTATTCACTTGCCACAGAAGCCAGGACGTCCTCTTGGCTGTTGAAGACTCTAGGTGGAGCAGTGTGGGAAGGTTCATCTTATAGATCATACGCTGCTTCTGTCTTGGTTTCATTTTCCTGCAACTCATCTGCATATTTCTGGAGGACAGATTAAGTTCTTCAACATCTCTTCTTGACAAGGAATCTCGCCCCACGCGCACAGGGCTGCTAATGTGCTCCAGTACTGGGTGAGGTTATGGGAAATACCTCTCCTGTGAACTTGTCCTTTCTGTAGCTTCAGAGAAATGGATTCAGTTAACATGTTTTCCATAGTCTGTCTGTGTGACTTTGGCCAAGTCTCTTGATCTGTCATGTCTTAGTCCTCACCTGTAAGCCTTGCACTATTTCTCACATCCTGTGTTTTGTCTAGTTGGATTTTACGCTCTTTGCAAGGTGCTTAAAAGTACCGAACGTCTATTTTCACTTGGGGCATTTGCTGTTATGAATTGTGGAGAGTGTTCCAGTGACACTTTAACAGTGCAATGCAGTGGCATACTGCTATGTCCAAGAAGACGGGGGCAGGGAGCAGTGGTGGAGAAAATATAAATGAGTGTGCCGAGAGAGTTGTATGCAACAAGGAAAAGAACAACTTTGAATCCTGCTGTCTTGTACAATGCCTAGCCTATTTCCTAGTGATCTTCCCTAGGGTCATCTCACAGAGATCTGATCCCTTGTCCTTCTAAAACTACTTTTGTCTTCCCTCATTGAACTGTGTGTGCCATGTATGCTGTAGAAGACCTGAGTTTTACCCATAGAAAATCAAGTTTAAAATATGTTGATTTTGACCAACAAAAGTGAAGACTTTCTTCTGCAGTGCAACAATAGCATGCCATATCCTGTTAACTCGCTTCAGGTGATGGTTATTATTGTAGAGTTTAACACACACACACAAAAAAAAAAAAAAAAAAAAAGAAGCAGCTATCATTCTAGTTGTGACCAGTAAACCTATAAAAAGTTACTCTGTAAGAAACTCTGTCAGGAGCAATTCGGTTATAGGAATTTTGGCTTTGAAAGGTCCCTGTTCTGGAGAATAGATACAGAGTTGCTAGAAAGTACTGACGTTGTAACAGAGCTTCAATCTAAGGTTGTAAACTGTGGGGCAAATCAAGCTGCATAGAGTCATTGTCGGGCTGAAAAAAAAGTTACTGGTTACATAAAAAAATATAAGTAGGGCCTGTAGCTGGTTCTGGCTTGAACTCAACGGGAGCATGTATTTTAGGTGGAAACTTTATTTTGGTTTTACATCACTTTAGAACACTAAACAGTGCCGCAGTCAGCTGCCAACACACAGCAGGAGCTCTCACCTCCTACCTGGCCATGTGAAATAGTTCTCTGCACTCATTAACAGTAACAACTACAAGAAGTGAGGCTTAGTTTTAACATTCATTAGTATTAGGCCAAGCAAGGTCCTAAATCTTGCACGACTCTAATATGAAAGTTGGCATGATGTGAATTTTGCTATGTTAGTATGAAATGCAGAAGGAGATTCCTATGCGGATATTGAGTTTTTTCATTGTACCATCACAGGAATAATTATCTGTGAACATGCTGGTCCTAAACTAATCTTCTGTGCATTATTAAGGTGCTAGTGCTAGTTGTATCATGTCATCCTATGAATTCTAGTACTGCATTGTAAGAGTCAGTAGAATGTGGATGAAAACCAATAATTACGCAATTAGAAGGGGTTTAAGCGTATCTGTTCTCCCAGTGTGCCTTGTTGATGTTCGTTATCTTTGAAGTTTTGTAAAAGTAGATGTCAGGCATTTTCACACTGTCTTATTTTGTTGATCAGAATAGAAGATTTACAAAGAACTGGATTACACAATTATTAGAAAGAAACAGATCTTGCATGCCTCATGCACCCAGATTTCATGCATGAATGGGCGGATTCAGTCTGAATGGTGTTTGTTTTGAAAAGCAGCATTTGTGTTGACTGCTGAAATAGATGCAGGAATAAAAGTCTGGGGGTAATAGGGATATGTCAGGGAGGATGCTGGTGCAAGCTGCAGAAGTGCTGGAGGAAATGAAAAATAAATAAATCTATTTCCTATTTCAAGGGGTACCTTAAAGATATGGTACCACTGGTCTCCTCTTGCATCCCGCAGAAGTTCACATTCTTAAAAATAAGGTCCCACATCCATGGAACATGATGAGCAAGACCATTAATGTTGTAATGGGCATTTTGTGCACTCAGGTAAGATCCCTTCTGATTACCTTATGATATTTATAGTCCTTTAAGAATGATGAAGTCATGAGGGATAAAGCTTTTGTGTTACTCCTCCTCCCCCCCGCTAAAATTCCTGATTCTCTTTCCAGCTTTTAGGCTATACATCTTAGAAGGAAATTTAGTCTTCATCTCTTTCCTTATCTTCTACTGCAGAGAAAAAGTCTAACCCCTTCCACCCATTCTTGGATAAAGTGAGGTCAAATGTATAAATGCAGCCATTTCATATAAGCTCTGTCATATTTTGGTCACTGTCTAAATCTTCCTTTTACTCTGTTCGTTCTCTGAAGGATAATCCCCTCTTAGCAGAGGACTCCAGTCTGGGTGGCAGCAAACGCCTGAGCAAAAGCAATATTGACATCTCGGGAATCATGGAGGATGAGAAGCCAAGGCAGCCGCTGCCTAGGAAACAGAGTGACTCATCCACCTATGACTGTGATACTATAACCCAACATCATGCTTTCCTGTCTAGGTAACTGGTGTTTGATGACTGAGTAAAAGAAATAGGCTTCCCATTGAATGGAGCCTGTAGTACCAGAGCAACAGAATCATTTTTATTGTTTGTGGTGTGTTTCTGGAGGTTTGCTTAAAGTCCCTGTATACCTCTTAAAGAAAACCATAGAAATAGTGGGCCTAGTATGAACTTATTTGCACGTGGAGAGTTTTTTTATTTAATCTTTATTCAGTTGTGAGAGTTTTGAATATGCAAAACTGAATGCAAGTAGTTCCATTTCTTTAGTGCAGCCCACACAAATCAAGATGGATGAATGCATTATAATTCTAAATTTCTATTACATTTTTCTTTCTAAAGATCCCTCTGACTACACTTACAGGCTTTCTGTTATTTCGTAAAGAGTGAGATAACTGCTTTAGTTGCTCCCATTGGTGTATGACCTATTCAGATCAGCTTTAAAACAACAACAACAACAAGAAAACCTGCATAAACATTTGGCTTAAATGAAGAAGAGGTTGCAGGAGGAGAGTTAACTTAATTAGCTTCCCTGGATCCTAAGAAACCTTCAAAACACAGATTTGGTGGGAACATAAGCATTCCCTTTGTCTCCTTGTTTCTTCCTGTTCTAAGCTATTTGGTTTTTCACTTACCTGAGTACTTTGTGCTTTTTTTCCTCTATCAATCATCTTATTTCCTTTATTTCATTGGGAGTGATGCAGAGAGAGAAGTTTTATTGTGTGTTGAAGTTTCAGTTCTGCTACAGTTGAGTATAGTGCAGACATACAACTGTGCTTTACTTCCAAGTCTGGCAGTTTTGTTAGTAGCAGTTTAAGGCAATTTTATTTTCTTGCTTTGACTGAATATACTTTGCTTTGCTTTTGTTGACTGTTCTGCTTTTATTTTCAAACCATTGGGTTTTCTGGATACCGATATGTTGTAAAGCGTCTTCCCTCTGAGGCAGAATGGTTGTTTTTCACTTGTCTATGATTGAAAACATGAAGATGTTTTTGGTCAGTCACTTTTAGGTTCTTGTATAGAAAGAGTACTGTATTATGTTTAAAGCACAGCATTAGCTTATATAAAGCACTTCAGACTTGGGGATAATAGGATAATTAAAAGACAAAGATAACGGTGTTCTTCCAAGCCTTTTTTCACTTCCTATTTATCTACGATTCTAAACTGAGAGCTTTACATGCAGCTGTACTTAAGCAAGCCAATAGAAAAGTGTTATCTTCCATCCACATTTTGGACTCCTCAAACTGTAGGCTGTTGCTAAGCTATTGAGGAATAGTTGGATAAATACAGCCTAAAGATGGCAGAAAAAATTCCTTGGTAACCTAAAAAGCTGGGGGGGGGGGGGCAGGGACCACAAATCAAATTAAAACGTCATCCTCTGACCCACCCTGTACATAGAGAGAGATTCCAAGCCTTTGATTTCCTGTCTGTGAGACTTGTGTAAGATCATTAAGACTTTTTTCCTCATGAGCTCATTTACTGCAATTTAGAGGTGGTGTGTCAGTGTGAGTAATGAGGTTACAAAGATCGCTCTTTCACACGGAAATGTCTTTGTCCTACACGCCGTGGTCGTGTTCCAGTGTGTCAGCTTGTGCTTTTTGTCCAAGTGCTTTAGGCATAGAGAGGTCTATGCCTAACTGCTGTGCTGCTGATGGATTTAATTCTTGGCTTTCTTCATGTCTACCCTAAAGGGGCCCGAAGCTTGGTCCCCAGAGTTTTGGTTAATAACATCAGGTTATAAATTGAGAACGTCATTTAAGTTCTCAGATTGAAAGAGAAGCCTGGTGTCTTGGCCTGATTCAGGACCAGACTTCAGGATTTCTGGATGCTGATCCATGTTTGGCCACTGATGCAGAGTATAGTGTACAGATAACTCATGAGGCCTTCAGTTACAGCTCTGGTTGAAGTCAGCATAGTCAGCATCTCTCAGTCACGCTCTGCATGCTCTGGAGGCATGTTCTGCTCTGTCTCATGACTGGACAGCAGGTGTACATGCTACTTTTCTGCTTCTGAATGTAGTTATATTTCATCTCCAGCAGAGCTGAATGAGGGGTGAGTCTTTGTCAGTGAGTGATAGCTGATCTGTATTTACCTCATGCATATATGGCATGCAAAGTAAATGAAAGTGTTTAAATCACTTAAAAGATTAAAAGCTGTCTATAAGCATGACTAATCTTAACCTGTAGTGAATAGTTGAAAACTACTGAAATTCTAGTTCATAGCTCAGAATGGATTAGAACAACACTTTTTGTGTACCCATGTAACATACTTCATGACTGCAACCTTTTCCTGCCATTGTCCTTATACAACTTGAATAGATTAGAATTTGTAGCAGAAGTTTCAGACAGAATAAGCTTATATACGTCCGTACTGCCAGAAGGGAGGGGAGGTAAAGTTCAGTCTTCAGAGTCCTTGTGTAACTTACCAATATGTATTCTGCAGAATAACTGTAGAAAACTCTTGCATGCTGAAGGTAGTAAGTTTACTGAATAGTTGCACAAGAAATCATGATAAGTCGCTGCTATACTGCAACATCTATCTACAATTTAAGGCATATTGCTTGGATCTAGATACAGATGCTAGAGCTTTCTAAGCAGTCTGGTTTGGGAATGGATTTTTTCTCTGGATGCCGTCTTCATTATTGTTGAATCAGTGCATTTTCTTTGCTCAGCATCCACTCAAGTGTGTTGAAAGATGGTGCAGACTTTCCTCCTGTGAATTCCAGTCTCTCAGAAGTAAACCTGGGCCGATTTGAATTCGAGGTGTCCGATTTCTTCCTCTTTGGATCGCCGCTTGGTTTGGTGCTGGCCATGAGGAGTACTGTTCTGCCTGGCCTGGATGGTAAGCTCTTTCTGGAGTTAGAACACAGGCTGCTTAATGACCTTGCAAACAAAGAGACTCATAGAAAAGGAAGTAAATAAAGGAACCTGGTTAAAGACTGGGGAGCGAGGTAAGTTTCTTCCTCTAAAAGATGGGAGTGTTAGTGTAGGTAGGCACTGAGGTGATGAGGGTTGTTCCAGGGGTGTCACTGCTCACCAATTTACAGTAGTGTGTCTTTTGCTGTTAATCTTATATTCCATGACATACAACAGGAAGCTTATACCTTGCCAAGGATCGGTTCTTGAAAAAGATACCAAAAATAACATCTGTGCTTGGTTCAGCATTGCATCTTGTTCAAATCTGGCTTCATGGGTAAATTTGGCCCCCAGCTGTGTTGGTTACAAGCCATTTTTTCCTCTGGTAACAGAGCCTACTGATCGGACACGTACAGAATTTTTTTGTTTTATTTCTAAATACATCTGGATTTTTTTCAATTTTTCCATTTAAGTAAGAGCTTACTTTACTTTTCAAAATTCAGTGTGTGTTGCCTCTTTGCATCGAATGAGGTTTGGTTAGCACAGCGTCTCCATAGGAAATTATATATATGTTCGGTTATCAGGTGAGGGAGAAAAATCAGTTGCAATAGTGAGAAGAGACAATAATTCAGGATTCCCAATTTTTTTCTTCTCAGTTTATAGACTATTGAGCAATGTCATTTACTAAACTTTAAAAGTCACATTTGATTGCAGGAATGTAGTATAAACTGAAAATTATTTTACCTGCCATGATTAAAAAAAATGATCAAACCCACGTCTTTGAGAACCTTTAGAAATCTCTTGGGATTTTTTTAGCAAGTTCCATGGACTTACAAGAGAGCATAATTAAACTCCCATTTTGCATTTTGTTCTTCATATTTGCAGTACTAATTTTTCTTCAAATAAAAAATAAAAACAAAGCTCAGCTAAAAAAAATGGGAATTCATATATATTTTCCCACAAACTAAGGCTTTTTGCTTCTGTGAAAGAGCTGTCAGGGAAATGAAAAAAAACTACATAGGTGATGGCTGGCTTGGAAAACTGCACTGCAATTTATTTTTCTGTCTTAGGGATTTCTTTACAACATTAGCAACGCTTCCCTTGGAAGATGCTGGGTTTTTTTCTGGAGGGTTTGGGGCAGGGAGTTAAGGGGTTTTTTTGTAGGACTTCATGTGGACAAATCTATCAGTATTAATTTACTTGCATGGAATCAAATTCTTTGAGCTAGAATTTGTATTTTTGCAAGATGTTGTGGTTTCCATTTAATGAATCGGAATGGACACATTTACTCTGGAATCACATATGAAATAGAGCATGCATCTGTTTTGTTAGATACCTTATTAGAGTCTTTGAGGACAAACGCTGATTAGCAGATGCCAGTTACTGCACAGTAAGTTGAAAATATTGGCAGTGTTTGGTACAAGAGTACCTCAGTGGCAGACATTGACACATCTTTTCCTATAGCCGGTGGTGGCTGTTAGCAGTTGACTGTGTGTGGTAAGCCGTCCCATCAGTCAGTCCTGATAAGCACAGATAAAATTCACGGTTCATTTCAATGGAATGTACACATTTATTGAAAATGTGTGAAAATTTAATGGAATTGTTGCTTTTTGCAAGAGGGATTGCTCTGAAGTGATATAGTTTTTCTGTGTAATTCTCTGTGCAATCTGAAAGTCTTCCCTTGAATGCTGTGCTGCATGTGAAAGGATTTGTGTGTTCAGAATTGTGACAATTGCATTTAAAATTCATTGTTGGCCCTGTAAACATGCCCGTTAGAAGTAATGTTGGATTCACAGAGGTGAGAGCTGCCTTCCTGAAACCTTATATTGTGAAATAGGATCACAGGGGAAGCTCTGCAAGGTGATCATAACCTTTCCCTGTCTGAAATCCAGGCAAAGCATGAACAAGGTAAAAATGAGGCTACTGGGATTTGTCTCAGGTGGTAATTTTAAAAACAAAGTGACTTACCATATTTTGACTATGTTTTGTATGAGGCCATAATGCTGTTTTGAACTTGAAACTCATCTGTGTTACTGGGGAAGGCTGCAAGGCAAGAGAAGAAAAAAAGAGACAGCTTTGTCCTGACTGGTAAGAAGGAAATTTCTGAAGGTTACCACGACTCTGATTATTGTATGTGCTTGCCATTTATTCATGAGAATGTATCAGTAAAGAGAAAACATAATGTCTTTAAGTTCTGATAGCTTCCTTTAGCAAGATGTCTGAGACATGGCTTATGGACAGTGAAACTGATAAGATTGGGGCAAGATACAATGTGTCTATTCCACAGTTTCCACTTGTTACAGGAATCTAAAGCAAGCTCTTCTGCACAGCAAGTGTTCCCGTTACCTGTTCGGAAGGAATTAATGGGCCATACAATTACATTTTTACCTTTGGGTACTGGAAAGCAAAGAGCAAATGCAGCTTCTGAGTACTTCTATGATATTTTGGTGGCCACTCTGTTCACAGGTCAAAGGTCCCTTCTCATATTTAAATTTGTAGTGGGTGAATGAGGTAACTATAAAGAATTGGGATCAGGTAGAGATGGATGGCAAATTTCAACACTTAAATACTTTACTAGACTGGGGCTGTATGTTTCTAAACTCTCTAGCCAATAGTCCTTCTTTCCCTAATCTCAGCTCTGGTACCCTCCAGGCACTTTGACAGGAAAATTTCACATGAATTACTAGTATTTTAAACTATTTTCTTCAAATTAGCTCTCACTTCCATCCTCCCTCTGGTGTCCTGCAGGGAGCATGCTTTGAGAGCAGCTCAACTGACCAGCATTTCAAACACATTCCAAGGTGAGCAGAGTCTACTTGAAGCATAAGTAGTCTTTAGAGGTACATATGATAAGAGAATCCCATTTTAAAGTGGTAATTATGATGCAGTTGAGAGGAAAACAGACAAGTTGAAATCTATCATGCAGATAGCTGGAAGTTAGGTGAGAAGAGTTGGGTGCCCTTTTTACTGAAATGAAAGGTAGAAAGCTACCTGGAAATTTGAGAAATAAAATACAGGATATTTTCATTTATTTGTTTTGTTGGAGTCAATTTTTGAAATAGAAGAAAATTATATCCAGAGGCTTGCCTGTTCTGCCTGCAGAACAGCTGCATTTTGTCATGTTTTACTTTCTGAATATTTATTTATCTTTACACTAGTAAGAGTGTGGCTAAAACCAAATCTTCATTCAAATTTTTTATTTCCTTGCCAAATGTCTTTTAATTCTCTTCCGTTGAATATTCTGTTGGTCCCTTAGTGCTTCCTTAACAGTTCTTCTGGTTACCCTCTAGCATTCTTTTCTGTGGTCCTCCCACTGTCTAGTCTCAGTCTTATTTTCTAAAGTACTGATCATTTGTGTGTCTCTGCCAGAGTCTTCCACTCTCTGTGTGCTGACTATCCTTGGATGAGGCTTGCTACCCGATGAAAATGTCAGTGTTTTTTAGAATTCCAAATAGATTGTGAGCATTTATCTACATCCACAAAGTGGCACTGTTCTACCTTAGGATGGTTGTAATAGTAGGGTGTTTTGCACTTGCTCTCAAAGGGAACTAATATTGCTAAATGCCATAGTAGTAGGAAGTAATCTCCTTTGGAACATGTTGTATTCCTTTGCCAAGTTGGAAGAGGGGTGTGAAAACAGCTGATAACTCAGAGGACATGCTTTCTTATTGCAACTAAATATCATAATTTGCCCTAATGCTAACAACTTTCATAACCCTGCTGTTTGCATTCCTGGCTTGCTTTGTCTCTGTCTGCCTTCTGGGCATGTACAGAAGGCAGACATATACAGAAAAAAGTTCCTGTTCAAGAAGTATTAGAAGGTGCAATTAGGCAACTGATTTAATTACATTAAACACTTCCTTTATGTTTAGCTCTGACAGTTAATATTAAGCATCATGGGAAAGAAAGAATAAGCCAATATACTACCCACTAGGGAAGGAAGCTCTAGTTTAGTAGGATAATACCCAGTTTATTGCTCCACTTCATAAGCACTAGATCCCTAAATACAAACGTCAAAGTTACAGGCTTGCCAAAATATTTCTTTAATTATAATGCAGTGCAATGCTTTACCTCACAGAATATATTTCACAGTACTTGGGCTCTGCAAGAGAATTATACTTTTCTTGCAAAGAATTCATTTCTGCTGTGCTTAATTGCCCTCACACAGGTGATCTGTTTCCATTTTTTTCTGGCAAATACTAAGAACAAAATACAGCTTGAAGAAAGCCGTCAAAAGTAGTCTTGGATCTTTGCAGTCTTGCTGGTGTTTCCCTTCTGCTTCTCTTGTGATGCAATTAACTGGAATACATTGGAGAATTTACTCAGTTTTCATAGCACAATAAACTGCTGGGTGCATTTTGTACCCTACCTGGATAATATGTTAAGAAAAAAGGGTACTTGATAGCGGTTCCCAGAGAACTGTGGAAAGGTACTGCATAGAAGAATCTCACAGGCCATAGCTTTTGCATATGGCTGGCTTAATGGTGCAAAAGGGACAAAGGTGGCATGAAGCTCCTATTTATTTGGTAGTGGGAAAGGGAAAAGCTTCTGTGGTGTCCTCAACAAGCAGTCTTACTCTCTTCTACTTTCTTTTCATCTGCTACCTGGAGTGCTGACTGATGCACAGAGCCATCCTTTCTAGAAAAATCAACATACAGCAGGCATCAAAAGTAGGTTTTGGTAATCCTGCAGCTGGAAACCTGGTAATTGCCACTGATAACAGTCTTAAAATGTTTTACAGAGAGAGCTTGGGGGGAAAGAACAACATACAAAGCTTCACTTAATGCCCCCAAAGACACCCACATTGTTCACTTTGTGTGACAGAAATCCTGCAGAATTAAAGAGATGTTGCACCATCCTCAGAATGCGTCAGTGAATACAAAATACAATGAACACTGCATGTCCAAAGAAGAAAAAAGTTCATGGTTTGGCAGAACTGGATCGTATATAGGTATACTGTTATTGGCAGGCTTGCCCCAGAGCATTTCTTGAGAGGCTACGAGTATGGACATCTTCATGACATGAAGATAAGTCTCCTAGACAGTTTAGCACAAAGCACATGCGGTAAAGTGGTCCCCATGACTGTAATTCATCATCATACTCAAAGTATCTTGAGAAGGTTTTTGCTATGAGCAATAAAAGGTTAATTGCCTTTCTAGTTTGAGAAGAAACATTGTGTGCCTGTGCAGTAGCCTTCATAGAACAAACACTCATACAGAACAGGACAAAACAAAGTATTGCTCTTACCTGTTCATGGCAATGCTGCTATTACAACTCAGTATCAATCCTTTAAGCTTAGAACTTGGTAACATCGACATAGTCTATATCAAGATTTGTCCCTGTATACCATTAATAGCAGCAAGCACCAGAACATGAATTTTTAGAGTCCCTCCAGCAACATGGAAAGCACTTGAGAAAACCTGTAAGAATGTAGTGTTTTCTGTTGTAGCTCTGACTGACTGTCTGTGACTGCAGCAGAGGAAGATGTACAGCATCACTGTAATTTTGCTTATGTACAGATACCTCCCCTGTTGCACTTGAAAATGAGAAAGAATCTAAGTAGTGTGGTTTTTCTTTTCTTTTTTTTTTTTTTAATTCCATGATGGACGTTCTGGTGAGAGATGTCACTGAAGATAGACTCCATTAGATCTAATACTCCATGACACCTTATATTAAAACTCTAACGTCTTTATTCATGGTTTCCAGTTAAGTGTGTGTTTGGCTTGTGCATGGGAACAATGCTGTACCAAACATGTCTTCTAAGGAAAAACGTCATACATGTTACCAGGTTTTCATTATCACCACAAGGAAATAGTAATTCAATCAGAAGAACATTTAGGGTTTATTGTGCAGCACAGCAGGTTTGAAAACATCTTGCTTGCATGGAGTTCATGGGGAGCAGACATAATATTCCCAAACATATTTTGTAAATACTTCAGTCATTCTTTTAATGATAAAATTAATCATTAAAATTTTTTAATAATTAATTATTTTAATACTTCAGTTAATAAACTGACTGTTGTAATGTGAAACGCAGTACTGTACAAACCATACTAAGTTTAATGAGCCTGTAATGAATTGATCTGCTCGCACTGGCAAGATTCAGTGTGATTGAAGTGTGGTGTGGTGAGAAGTGACTACACTGACCACTTTACAGACCATAGCAGTCTCATGTGATCACCCATCTGAGTATAAGTTATGCTTCAGTGCTGTGTGTTTAGTCAAAAGGATGCCTTATTAGCCAAGTAAGTGATTTTCAGATTTGCATTTATAGTTGCGGCCCAAAAACCTCAGGAACTGCACACCTTCAGCAAGAATCATAAACATTGCTTTGCCGTTAGAGTATGACCTGCCTCATTTCTATACATTAGCTTCCATAAGGTGACTTCAGAAACTGCTGTCACCTAGATTTAAGTCCTCTGGATGTGACAGACCCATCAAACCATTTTGCTGGTAAATATTTGAAGTGCTGACCATCATAGCTGTAATGCTCAATAATATATTTACCAGATTTTAAAACTTCTTTTTCCTTCCTTCTGTCTATTTCTCTGGCTGGTGTTCATGTCAGCTACATGCCTGCATCTCAGATTGTGATATCTCTATAAACTCATTTGCAGCAAATTGTTCTTTACATACGACATAGCAAACAATTTAGTTAAATTTCTTGTAGCTAGATATATGCTAGTCTGGAGTTTGCAGACAACCATATTAACCATGTTTCTTTATAGACTCCTTGAGAATTGTAAATTTTAAATACTGACCTCTCTTTCCCTGTCTCATTCTCATCCAAGTATGCCAGGTCCGCCCAGCCTGCAGCCAAGTGTACAGTTTCTTTCACTCTGCTGATCCCTCTGCCTGCAGACTTGAACCTTTGCTGGAGAAAAGATTCCACCTCCTGCCTCCATTCAGTGTCCCACGGTACCAGAGATACCCACTAGGGGATGGAAGATCTCACCAGTTAGGTACCGTGCCTATTTTCATAGCTCTCCTTACCTGTTGTTCTCTTAAGCATTCTCTCCTTACACAGCTCAAGAGGATTTGAAATACCAATGCGCCAATATGCTAAAAACAAGTCGTCTAGGACAGAATGGTACATACGTATTTACCAAGTGTGGAACAAGAGAACATTACCAAGAAAAAATTATTCTCGTGTATGAGCTTTGTGATGCTAGTAGTGTTAAAGAGGGTTTGGAAGGTGATACCACTGCTTTAGTTGAAGAGTCACTTGCAAACTTCCATGTCTTTGGCTATCATTTTAAACAATTTATTTTTACAGTTGGTTGACCTTTGCCTAGATCTTCAGATATTGTTTCTTTTGGTCACTCGTGGTTGGTTTATTGCGGATATTTACTAGGGCAAATCAGAGCACTGGGCTAATTGTCTTTTGATTGCTCTTTTCCTAGGTAGGCTACTAAACAATAGTTATATTGGGTAATAAATGTTTCAATCCAGGAAAAAAACCAGAAATAGACTGATTTGTGGGGAGGAAAGAGGAAGACATGGATGAGCAAGGTGCTCATAGAAGGAATTGTGCTCTTTTTGAGTTCATAGAAAATGAGATAAAATCATATAGGTGCAAAGTACCTTGACTTGTCATATTATGCAAAAAAGGAATTGATCAGTGTGTATTTATCTGTACATGCATGCACATTAGATTTATTTTTTTTGCTACAGATTGAGACATGAATTCAAGCCTCAGCAGGATGTTTCAAAAGGCTTTTCAGGATTCAGAGTTTAAGGTTGGAGGCTTAATATAGTAAAATGGCAGAGGTTTCTATTTGTTGGAGCTAGGAGAATTGTATCATTGGGAAGCTGTTCTGTGCGGTAGAATACACACAACTCCTTGGTTTTATATGCTCAGATATGGTGTACATTGGATGCAGATGCATTTGAATCTGATTAAATCAATGTTTGGAAAGCAACAGTTGATCTTGAATTGCAGAAGGTTGGTTTCCAGGTGTTGGCTTCACTGAAACATGTAAAGATCTGACTGTTCCTCAGGAACTGACTTAAGTAATAGCTAAGGTGAGGGACAGTCCAAACCAGGGAATACGTGCTCTCTCCTCACCCCCGTGTCTGAGTTTTCTTTCAATGGAAATATATACCCTGCTTTGCATTCTGACTTGCAGTTATTATGAAGCCTGGCTATGCACTTGGAAATCTGGCTGGTTAGTTAGGCACTAATTCTGTCACTGAGACATATCTAAGGCTATCTTGAAAAGTTGAACCTGCCTTTGAATAACTCTCCTAGGAAGAGTAGTTCCCTTAGGCTGCTTTTCAAATGGAAAACGTGCGTTGGTACATTTTACCAGCTTTGTTGTGTTAAAGTAAACCCTTCAGATACAGTGATTCTTGAAGCAGAAGTTTTATAAGTGATTTGGGAACAACTGGTGTTCTTCTTGAGTTCATCTAAGGCACTGGGTCAGAAGATTCCCCTACAGAGCATCTAAATCTGTAAACCCTGTCTGTTGGAAATATTCTAAAATAAAGATTCCTGAGTGCTAATGATCAGCAAATGTTCCATGGTATGGTTTTATATTTAAACCTCTGTGCACAGTTAAATCACTCCCATGCTTTACAGCTATGCTGCGTTATATTTCAGTGAATGTGAAATCCTCCCATTTAAATGCAAGTGCTTTGAGATCCTTTTGGAATTTAAGGTTCTTCATCCACAGAGGATTAATTCTAGTGACTGTATAATTTTTTTGCTTTCTTTGATACCTGGGCTTCTGAAAGTATTTCTTAAAATGAGAGACTTCATGGTGTCAGCTGGAATGGTAGTTTACTTATCAGTTATGATAAGGCCTAGTTACACCAAACTTAATTACTAGGCAGTGCCCAGAGCCTTCAGCTTTTTCTGATAATCTTTCATGTCATTAAACAATCTCGCTCCCTGTTCTTTTTCTCATAAGAACAGATGATTAAAATAAGAATGATTCTGTTGTCTGCCTGACATTCCTGATCATTCCTGATAGGTGCCTCTGTGGAAAAAAAAATCTCATCTGGAAGCCACATGAAAAAAATGTACTGCTAGAAGGGAATTTCACTATATGATTCGTAGGAATGGTTCAGTGGTAACAGATAAACTGGGGGGACACACACAGACAGGATTTCTATAGCTGTCTTTCAGTTCTTGCCAATCAAATGAAGCTCTTGGAGCCAGCTGCTCTGTGCATAGGGTTTATGTTGAAACTTTTAGTTTATCAAATTTACTTTTTCCATTGAGATTTGGGAAACATCTAGGACTTAAACAGCAGGACTTAAAGAGCAGGGCACACATTTATCTAGATGATTGCCTTTTACATCCGGCAGGCATAAATACTTATCACTAAGTCTGCCTCCAGGGTCATACAGTTTGTAGTAACGTGGTTTTGTTTGTGTGTGTGATGGATCACTCTATTAAGATGTTAATGATGACAAAAGCTGACTCTTACCAGGCTTGATTTTGACAATCATAGAGACTCGACTAGCCCAGAGAATTATTCCTCTTTCTGTCAATTACAACTGTGTCTTCTCTTGATACAATTCCTAATGTAGATGTGATAACATTATTAGGCTATTGGTAAAATAGCTTAATAACATAAAATTATTTGAGGCATGATATAAATTCAGTTTTCTGCATGTATAGGAGAGTCAACACATTATATGCAAAGATAAAAAAAATTAGCAAAGATTAAGTTTAATATCTGAGATATCTTCGACCTATGCACTGGATAGGTAGAATGGAAATACTCACATAAGGCATCCCACTTTTTCAGAAGTCACCTCTTAAGGGGATATTTATCTCATGTTACTGTGATATACAGACAAGTGAAAGTAAAAGAAACTGTGTTGAAAGCACTTCCAGACATGCGGAGCAGGTGGAGAAAACATTTATCTTCCTAACTCTTTCATCTATGGTGATTGCTGACAGAAGACATAGCACTAGATAATGGTTCAGACAAAAATGTGATTTATTAATTGGTGGGGTTTTTTTTTACTATAAGGGCAAGGTACAAAGTTCAGCTTCTGTCACAGCCCAGAGAAAGCCCTGCTGTCTTGACCTTTCATTAAACAGCAGCTTTCTCAGCTGCGGCATAGTTGACATTTCATAATTAAAGTGCTTTTGTAGCTATTATAAGTGAGACTGAGCTTTGTGACAGGTCTCTGGTCTACCAGCAGTCATGTCTTTTGACACTTCCTAGCGTATGGGATTTAATTCATTTTTTTGTTTTGTTCCTTATGACATGATGCATTATATCTACTTTGGGGTTAAAAATATGGTTGTTATGTATTAATTCAAAACACCTGGTTTCAACCTAGCCTACTTTTTAGACATTTGACATAGCAGAACATAGATAATACTAATCTTCTTTAGTGTTTGAGCTTCTGCCTCACATTTTGCTTTTTGCAATTATTTCAATTGTGCTGCGATTTTTCTCTTGCAAAGTTTTATTTCTAAGGAATGTGCAGGAGTGCCAGTCCAGGCTATGGCTGATCCAACTGGTCTGCTTCATTATGGATAGATAGAAATTAAGGTCTAAAAGCACAGTACTTCTCCAATTGTGTATGCATAAAATAAAGTATTGCTAATTTTGTCTGGAGATGGTTACTGTGTGGCCTTGAGGAAGTTGCTTTGCCTCTTTGTATTGGCTGTAACTATTATAGTTATCCAAGATGAGACTCGGTAAAATGGTCTGCCTTTATTTTATTTCTTATCAAGCATGATAGTAAATTTAGATTAGTAGGATTAATTAGAACCTTTAGTGACCCTCGGAGCCATGAGAAAGGTTGTTTTGGGTGGCAAGTATCCATTTCAGGTATTTAAATGGAAGAATTATGCACATAGACTGTCCTAGTCAAAAGTTGAGCACAGGGTTTTTAGAAAAAAATAGTATTACATGTATTTTATTAATCTCTAACTGGTGCTCTCTGTCTTTTACAATCCAACAAAGACCTGACCCACAGCAATGAAGGCAGGCTGCCCTACCTTTTTAACATAAAGATATTTCAGGAAACAGGAGAAAAAAACCTGCTGAAAATGCCTTCCATGTTATTGCTTTGATCTCTTCATAGGGAGAAGGGTTACTGAGCTTAGAATAACAGTATTACAAAATAAACAACAGGTTTCAAGGCACCAGACCCATTACCAAGCTGGTCTTAAGCTGGTCAATAATATGGAAAAGGCTAACAGATATGTTGGCTAACAACATATTTTCCGTTCCGTGCAAAGTCATTATTTTTACTTCTCTCTCCATCTCCATTTTAGTGGGAATGAAAAACCAAAATTCTTGCAAAATTATAATGGGGGAGGCAGGATTAGATTAGGGTCAATTTCTGAGTGTTTCAGCAGAGCAACAAGAATTCAGAAGCAGAAAATTTATTTTAAAAGCACAACCGTTTTTATTTCAGTGAATCTTTTGGAAGGGGTAGCAGAAAGTACGCATCAGAACACTGCCGATGATGAGCACTTCATGGAGATACAGCTCTTACTTGTGGGATACATTGCACCTTCTGTGGAATTTCCTGTTGGTTGATGTTTGGATCAGGGTTCTGGATCAGATAGACCCCTAGGGGTGCAATTTGGCAGCTTTCCTGTTCCTTACTGCTTATGTTGTGGATTCTGCTACTCTGTTCAGTGAACTGACTTGCTGTGATGCTTTAGGCCACGTGATTTGGGGTTTGTTGTCAGAAGGACCAGGTGCCTTGCTGTTCAGTATTTAGTATGACATAGAATCAGACCTTTTACCTCTTCGTGCTGCTTCTTTCACTACAAAGATCATATAATACTTCACCTTTTGAGGTAGGTAATAGGAAAGCAGCATTGTGTTTTCTTTGCAGCTGTCTGTGTTGCAGTCTATGTAGTTTGCCTGAGACATGGGAAGTAATAAAATTATCGTTCCATTCTTTTCACCTCCATCAAGCTTTCCTGTAGCCACACATAGCTTTCCTTAATGTATGGCATCAGCAAGATTCCTTTGAAAGAACCATGCATTGCAGTTTCTTTAATGAAAACTCAACGTACATGTTCCCATGGAAACTACAATTGAACATATCCTGTCCAAACTACATACCTGTCACAAAGTGTTAGAGTTTAATTATTTCTCTGATTCAGTTGCAGGGCAGCTCCTTGTGTTGTCTCATGCAGTTGATATATTCAAGCTTATGTCAAAACAAGCCAGAATCTTTCTAGCCATGTCTGCTTTTTGGAAGGGAGGACATTGTAGGGAGCTATGCTGCTATTCCTTTTCATTTAATGGTGACATGTTTTACCAGTTCTGATAATCTACAGACACTTATGTTTCCAGTGTATTTTTTTAAGGAATGGTACCCTTGAAAGCAGCAACTTCTTGTCTTCTCCTGTGTGCCTCATTGAGGTATTCATTGCATTCAGAGTTGGTAAGACAGAGTTGGTAAGACCTGAAAAGTTCAAAAGAAACTTATTCCAGGCCTCCACTACAAAAAGAATCATATGACATAATCCCCAACCCAAGGCCATGTGAAAGATGAGCACAGCATGATTACAGTTATTTTTCTGAATGGGATTGAAATACACTCAGAAGTAGAGCAATACATCATCAAGGGATGTCTGCTTTCTTTTGTATTATGTGCATTGAACTCGGTCTCCTTTTTCTTTTGTTCACTGTTTTGACCTCTCCAAGAGGTTTGTTCTCTGAAGAACAACACTGAAGAGTCAGCTGCTTTTGATATGCACTCTGCTGTATATCCTCTGTCTCACTTGAGGTTCTGCCTTTCCTAGGTACAGGAGGGATGTGTAGGCTCATTCAAGCAAAGTTATCAGTAATGCTTTTATTTAAATGCATGTCTGTTCTTACATGTTTCAGAACACCTCAGGAGAAAGGCTGTGGTTTGTTTCATTGAGTAGAGGTGTTAGCTATGGCCCACAGCTTTATCAGAATGGCACAAAAAAATGAGAATTCTGTTCCTTTTGGGAACATGCAAACCAGTAGATAGCATTGCTGAAGGTTCTCTTTCTAAAGTCATTTTGCTTATGTCAGGAAGAGGACAGGAGAAGTATCACAGACTCCCAGGGCTGTATAGCTCTTCTCAGAGAATTATTTTAAAATGGATAGGGTTGAGTGTAAAGTAAAATAGACTCCCAACATCACTACCCAGTTTGGAAGACCTCGACCAAAAACTCCCAGCTGCCATTGCATTTCGATGGCAGTAGGGTGTGCTTTCTCTATTTAGTCATCTGTCTCATGCTGTCCTCACTCTGAAAGAGTTCTATCCATGGTCACAAAATCTGATATTATTCAGGAAAATGCTTATTAGCTCTGTGTTTTAAAAAAAATTAAATAAAAAAATGCACACACACACACACACAGAGTTTCAAAGCCATTTTGTTCATCCCATTGGGTTTTTTTAATTATTTTCCTTTCTGTAACCTGCAGGTGATACTATTCACAACCACAGTGCTCTGTTCCTTGAGAACAGCTCTTTGAACATACCTTTCTCTCAGGAGAGTCCTGGATCTCCAAATGCATCTGACCAACCACAAGGAAAAACAAGGAAGTTGAGTTTGGCCAGCACAAACAGTGAAAACTCAGGGTCAACAGAAAGCTTGCCATCAGCATACCTCACCAACAGTGAGTGAAGCCTGATGCCATGTGCTGTCTGACATGGCAACAACCCTTCCCTCCACATCCTTTCTGTGGAAGAGTTTATTATGAAAAGGAAAATTACCTGCTTGGAAATTTGGGGAGAATAAGAACAGCCTAAGCTGCTGCAATTTGAAATAACACAATTTAGCTGCTTCTTCTGTTTGCAATTAAGTAGATAAAATAATAGAAGTGAAGTCACAGTTTTATATTAAGGTGCCACTCATAAATAGTCATTAAGGGTTTCATGCTAATAGGGGTTTAGAAGCATGTTCCAGGCGTGAAGAAATACAGATAGATAAGATTTGTTACCCACAATTTAAAATGCTATAAATTGTTACATTGTCCTGTTACGGACTGTAGTCATATATAAATATTCCATTTACTATTTGGGAAGCATTTGAAATTCTTATTCTATAACATGATCATAGAAGTACTAGTCTTTCACTGTACATTTTCTGTGGATGAGGAGGCAATGGGAATCATTCTGAGGTGATTTCTGCTTCCCAAAACTTGGACCAAATAGAACTGTTTAGATTGCAGACATTTAAGTGATGATGCAGTCAGTGAAAACAATACTTTTGTGTTTTATAGATATCTTTAACAGACTCTTAAGTGTCAAGATAAAAAAGCAGAAGACTTCACTCAATTATCTAGCTTAAACATAAAGACAGCAAGAGATTTATTAAGAAGATACCATATAGAAATGTGATGCTATTTTGTTTGGTTTTTTTGTAGTTACTGCAAAGTGGTGGGGAACAAAACGAATAGATTATGCCTTGTATTGTCCAGATGTGCTGACAGCCTTTCCAACTGTGGCCCTGCCGCATCTCTTCCATGCCAGCTACTGGGAATCAACAGACGTTGTGGCCTTCATTTTAAGACAGGTCATTGATCTCTGTTTTTTTACTCTGCAACCAATAACATTGTGATCGTTAATTGCATACTCCAAGGGTGATCAGTCTTTTAATCTTTAGTTCAGTTAGATGGCTAACTGCAGTTCCATCACATACAACTGGATGTAGGAATGACAGATGTGGATTTATTGGAGAGGCGAAGGGGACAGTGAGCCCACCATTAGCACTGCTGGCTGGTATTCTTACTGCTGACTGTGTGGGAACGATGCACTGTCTTGCATACCTTACTCACCCCTTCCATGCTGCAGATCAGTATAACCCTGTGTTATGTGTTAATTTCCTTCTGTTTTTGAAGGAATAGGCTATGTCTAGCCTTTCTTAATTATGTATTTCCCTACTAAATGTCAAATTATTAGTATACATTTGATAATAAACCAGCAGTTTGAAAGTAATACTCCCACAAGAAAATCAAGTCTCTCCTATATGAGAGTATTTCGAGGCACTGTGTGCACTGTCCCCTCAGAATTTATTTTTGAGTCATATGATGGGTCTCTTGTTCCTACTGTGTCAGTAATTAGACAGCAGCTCGCAGTGACTTAGGTGTAATGCTGTGCTCTGACCTCTAGAGAAAGTGGTGAGGCTGAGAAATCTCACCTGGGGTAAAAAAAACCCAACATTAAGTGCTGTTCAAGTGAAACCTGCAGGATGAGTGTCTCTCCAAGAACCCGAAGTGACCTTCACCCAAAAGCCAGTCACAAGCAGTTTAATCTGGATTAACCCAAGAATCGGTGTGGTTTTGTCGTGGTTTAACCCCAGCCAGCAACTAAACACCACACAGCCGCTCACTCACTCCCCCCCTGCCCATTGGGATGGGGGAGAAGATTGGGAAAAGGAGTAAAACTCATGGGTTGAGATAAGAATGGTTTAACAGAACAGAAAAGAAGAAACTAATAATGATAATGATGACACTAGTAAAATGACAACAGTAATAGTAAAAGG
>JANZLQ010000089.1:78618-102328 GCA_026212715.1 Elanus axillaris | reverse complement strand
GGGCATGAGAAGCTGAAAAATCCTTGACTTAGTATAAACATTACTTAGCAGCAACTGAAAACATCAGAGTGTTATCAGCATTCTTCTCATACTGAACTCAAACGTAGCACTGTACCCGCTACTAGGAAAATAATTAACTCTATCCCAGCTGAAACCAGGACAGGTTCTTTACATCTAGTGAATGATGAAACAGCTGCTGCCAGGCAAACAGTAGAGAGAATAATGCAGAAAACTGCACGGTGACTTTTTTTCATTAAATCAGTTTGGCAGATGCCAGTGTGCCTGCCTCTCTCACAATTCCTTTTAGCTGGTCTCTGAGTGTTAACTCCTTCCAGCGCCTGCTCCCAGTGCTGGTGTCAATGTTAGCTCCCTGGCGGCTCACCTGGTATCTCCTGGGAATGGAAGCTCAGTGGCTGAGTTCCCTCCAGTCCAGAACTGCTGCTGACTCATGCTGTGCAATTGTACCGAGCCCCCATCTTTATACAGCAGTCTGTGAGTGGAGTGCACAGCAGACAATATGGCTGGTAACCAGACCACTTGCGGAGTTTTTGATTGCTGTTTTTAACTGATGAAATTCTAAGAGTCCTTCAACCTCTTGCTGTCCTTTCAGAGCGTCCTTTAGTATATCTGATTCCAGTCAAAATGTATCATTGAGCAATGCAGAATTTTAAAAGCTAATTTGTTTATAACTAGCATCACCATAATCAAGGCAAAGAAAAGGCTGCTGAAGAATTTTTTTGATGAACAAGAACAGTCTCCGAAACAGGAATCTTATCTGATGCTCATCTGAAAGTAGAGGAAACGTTTCTGCTGGAAGTGACAGGATGCAAATCCCTGTTTTGTCTGTTCAAGGGCAATTGTACATAGATGTTTCTCCTCTCCTTTGCAGCTCACTTACAGTTCTTCTCATCTCATCTTCTCTCTCAGGATGTTTTTTGCCTTGAATCCATCAGAACACTGCCATCTTTCCTTTCAGATGCCTCCCTGAGCCCCGTTGTCTGTTAGCAATCATTTCTGCTTTATTCTACTTGTTATTTCTGTGCATTCATATCAAGTTGCATTGTTGTGTCTTACCTAGCCTTATATGTGCATTACAGCTTTTAGAATTTAGTAAGCCCTTCAAGCATTTGGAACATGCCTGCAAAGCAAAATGTGAGCTTACAGCACTACATAAAGGACTGGTTAGTTCCAGCAGAGTCTGGACATTCTGCCCTTGCTGGGGCTTAAGGTTAAGGCTAATGGCTCCTGAATGCTCTGTGGGCACATATATTTCCTGCACATGACCTCCAGTGAATAGAATTTATGCCAATTTGTTAAAAAAACCACTGACCTCTCAGCATTACTGTGATTTGTTGCAAGCCAGCTGCTTTGCTAAGGCTGAATGCATCAGGATTTTACTTAAAGGACTTCATATAAGACATCTTCCAAAATCATTCTAGGCCAGTCTTCCAGAGAGGGCACCCAGGGTGGAAAACTTAAGCATGGAAAACCAACTGTTCAACTTGAGTGACTTTCTGCTGGCTTGTGGGAGACAGACTAAGCTATTTCTCATTCAAAATTAAGTAGCCTCACGCTATCCATGATCCCAGGGTGCAACCCACAGAGTTCAGTAAGACAGGGCTTGTGGTTTCAACTGAAACAAGGCATAATAAGCCACAGATTCTGAAATCTGTGGGTTGCATTCTGAAATCTTGAGTTGGACATGGAAGTTTCTTGGTGTGTGATATTTAGCTTGTAAGAATATGTAGCTTGTATGACGTATTAGGGTTCTGCATGTTCACAAGTTTACTAGCCACAAGCCAATTCCTGAGCCTATCACCTACTGCAGTAATATCCAAAAGGTGATAAGAACCATTCTGTCTCCATATATGTATAGAAAACCAGTACAGATGGAGTCAGCAATCTGACCTCTGCCCCATAAAGGACATCAAAATATACCTCTGTGGCCTTAAGCTGCTTTACTGACTTTGCAGACCACAAGCAGACAATGTGATTGTCACTTGTTACCATCCTAATGTTTTCACCATTTCCTCTGGAAGAATATGCAAGCTCTGTTGTGAATGGAAAAGCTGTTCAAAAAGTACTTGAGAATAAGTGTTGGCCGACGGGATGAAAGCAGTTTATTTGTCTATACAATTAATGTAAACATATGGCCTGTACCTCTTTCTGCTTCCCTTGTGCTTTTGGTTCTGCAGTGCCATTCAGCTGGAGCAGCAGCATACTTTCCCTTTCTTTGCCAAGTACCAGGATTCCCCAGGCCACACGCTGTTTATTAAAATATTAATATAATTTCAGGTGATGAGGTATGAAAACGTAAATTTCAAGGAAAATGACAACCTGGATCCAGCAACACTAAGTCCATCCAATCCACGAGAAAAATGGCTGCGCAAAAGGACACATGTCAAATTGAGAGTAAGTATTAATCTGTATACATATGGCAGCTATAGAACTTGGGTTTGGGAGCAATTTAAATGGTGTTTGACCTCCCAAAGCATGAGTTTACGTAACTGAATATTACTAAAGAGCTGATAACTGCTGACATAATCCAGAGGCAAAAACAAATTAACAGTTAGGGAATAGGAACAAGTTATTCTTGGTTTATTGCTACATGTTGGGAGAAAGTGTATTTCTAGCGAAGAGGTTGTTCTTCTGTTTTCTGATATGCTAGATGAATCCATAACTCAAGAAAAAGTATTTTCTTCATTCTTCAGATGCCACTTCAGTTAGAAATGTCAATTAAGATGTCTTGCACATAATTGTGTGAATCTATGGCACCACTTGAAATGAAAGATAATTGGCATTCCCTTAAATGTTCTCACTTATTTGGTCATCTTGAGCGCTCTCACTAGGAAGTCTATTCAGGTACCCGCTATTACTGGAAAGCTGTCTCCAGCTGAAATAGGAACACAGTTTTGCTAGGTGCTCTAAGGTGCACTGTGATGTACCTCAGACACCCTGTCCAGGACTGTGTTTCTGTGTCACCGTTGTTAATAACATAAGAGAGACAGTAGCCTCATTACAAAAGCAAACACTACCCTTCCCACCTTCTGCTTTTATTTCAGAATGTGACTGCTAATCACCGAGCTAATGATGTCATTGCAGCAGAAGACGGTCCTCAGGTACTAGTTGGGCGCTTTATGTATGGACCTCTGGACATGGTAGCTTTAACAGGTGAAAAGGTAGAGTCTTGAGTAATTAATTTCCTTACTTTTCTGAACCAGCTTTTACTAGAAACAGTTGTTGAATGTAGCACATGTATAGTACCAGAGAAAGCCTTACAGTGAGGGGAAGTATGTCACTAGCCCCCACCACTTCAGCAAAAATATGCTGTAAGTGGGCTTTCCTGGTAGCTGACCTTTTTCCCAGCTCTCATCCTTCTTACATGGTGTTGGCCATCTCCTCTGGTTAATGATGAGTGTGCTGTGCAGTGATTTCTGAACCTGCCTTCCGATCGTACCACCTACTGGACACAATGAACTTTTTGAGCAAGGAGGAAAAAGAATTTTATAGTGGTTGGCAAATCACTACAAGAAACATTTATATCCTCCTATCCAGGTAAGACAACTAGATAAAGGAATAACGATTCTAGAACCTAGGTGGCTGCTGTTTCCCTTACTCATGGGAGAGTAAAGATTAGTTTTAGAATTTAAGTAGGAACGTGACACGATTGGAACTGTCACTCCTAAAGCTGCCTGCAGTAGCCAGGCTTAAAGCTAACAAAGCCAAGCATTAAGTGAACACATTTGTTCATATTCACGGAGACTGTAAGATTTTTTGTGGAAATTAACAAAGCAGTGCTTCTGAGCTGAAGGTAAAACTGAAGTGTGGAGGCTTCACTTGGCCTGTTTTGTGGGTGCCCATTCTGCTAAGATGCAGCACTAACCTGATGGATCTAGGGATCAGCCTGCTGACAGCATGCCTTCTTTGGAGTGTATTTGCTAGTGCAGATGGCAGGGATGGATGTTTCTGGAACCATGTTTCTGATGACCATGCTTCTGTCACAGCTGGGCTTCGTTAGTCAACTCCACAAGACATAAGTGATGTGCTGCTTCTAAGATTTTGTCATAGAATTCAGCATAACCTGTGCTGATAAACATTGAGCTGCCAATATAAATTATGGTTATATTTTTAAGACCATCGCTGCTTCAATCTTATCCCAAATGGTTTGTAAAAAAACTTAAAGCAGCCCCATCACTTGAGTTTACATGCAAGACAGGATCACAGATTTTTTCTGATTTTGAAGATTTTAATCATAGCTCTTTACTAGCTTTTATAACTTTCTTCAATCTGATCACATTTTATTCATTGATAAGGTTCTTCTGGCACAATGATGAATAGGGCATCAAAGAGCTTCATAGTGGTCCTATGAAGAACACTGAAATTGTATGGTTCTAAGACTTAACAATTTCCTCTTTGTGCCATTTCTCAAATGTAAGTTCAAAATGTCAGTTAAATGTATCTGAATGTACTGGATTGCATCAAAGCTCTTCAATTAGATCTTAGTCAGGAAGACAGCGAATCAAAGCTGTGTAGGTAATGAATCTCCTGCCATGCATTATTTGTGCCTATATCCTGGCAATTCCTCAAGCCAAAAGCTGGACACTCTTGTAACTGGTATAGTGCAGAAATTAGAAGAAACCATTTTTACCACAAGACCATTGAATCTGTCAAAGGAAAGGCCATACCTCTCCCACCTTCTGTAGTGGGAATTAGAGTGGGGGAAGGATTTTTAGGTCAATTAGCAGTGTGACCTGCAGACTTGAGCAGACCTTGAAGTGTTAGTTTGTGTATGGCAGGTGAGCCTGATCTGCTCTGTCACATCACGGTGCTATCCTCAGCAGGCAGGAAATTTTCCCCAAACCTCATGTGCTTTGGGTGGCTCGTATGGAGGCACAACAGAGTAGTGATAATGGGGATGAAGCCATCTGGTCAAGACAAGGAGAGAGGAGCTTAAGCTTCTCCGAGAGTCTCTGACAAAAGTATCCCTCGTGCTCCCGTGGGACTGGCCACGTAAGTAATCTCAGCCTCAGTCTGTTGACATATTAGAAAAAATTAATTAACCTGAGGTGGGCTTGACATGCTGGTTTTTACTGAGGCAAGCATCAGTTCTGGAAACTACCCTTGTTTTCCCAAGAAGTCCCAAAAGGGGCCTGTTGTGGATTTTGCAGTTTTGTAGACTGGATTAATTTTAGCCCTGGGTCTTTTGTCGAGATGAATTTAGGTTGGTAAAAAAGACAGATATTCAGTGTTTTAGTCTGCAAATGCAAACTATGTTGAAGATGCATTTCAGTGCTTTTCCTGAGGCCAGATGTGTCTCTCCGGAATTTACTTAACCCATTGTTTTCTGGGCATTATAGTCTATAATATATAGCATATATATTTTTTTCCCTACATAGATGACTGTATGGTGGCTGGTTGCCTTGAAGTCATATTCCTATTTCAGAAGGATAGGGATGAACAATAAGCTGTGTTTCTGCAGTGGGAAAACAGATTCATATTATGCTTGGGTGTTGAACAGAATCCTGTCATTAAAATGCCTTGAAAGAAATTGCTAAGTAAAAATGTTAAGATTATTACTAATTATTGCACTGGGTAGAATCCTATACTCAGTGATGAATTAACTGATAGTTTTCATTCTAATTCTGAGGGGTTTCAAAACTAACAGAAATACTACCTGTATTTTTTTTTTATGCTTGTATGTTGTCCCTCCAATGATCTCAAGTAACTTTACGTAGAATGCTGTATTTCATAATCTCCTGATGTGGAGGGGAAAACTAAACCAGAATGGTTCAATGACCACAGTCAGCAGAATGCTGTTCTAGTAGTTTTCACATTGATATTGAAAAAAGAAAATGTTGATCTGAAAGGACTGTAGTTGTGCAGATTTTTCAGAATGCCCAGTGCAAATAAAAATATTTTTCTGAACCACACATACACACCCACACCCCGCCCCCACCTTTAATGGCTTGACATGAGAAAATGTATTAAAGGGGAAGAAGAGAAGGTAAGAACAAAATGGTTGAATAAAACAAAGTTAGAAGTATGATTCTTGAAAGAAGGTATTTCTGTTCCTCATTAGGTCTTGTATTCCTTTGCAGATTGGAAGGAAGTTAGATTTTCCCCTAGCAAATCATGAAAATGTTTTCATTGGCCCTCTCACTGGTAGTGGTGCATCTGAAAGTTGGAAATTCAGAATCAGGGTAAAAAGTGAAGCTTTCTCCTCCTTAAACCATCCAAGACTTTAAAGAGGCAGTTGGTACACATCTGTATTCAAACTGTGAATTCACTTTGCAGTCAAAAAGCAGAGGAAAGGAGTAAACCCATTGTTTGATCCTGATAACACTTCTGGTTCAGCAATACCTGTCATTTCTTCCCTTGCACCAAAGCTTATCCCTTAGAAAAATTCAGTTCTAAATCTCATCAGTTCAGAATAAATTTAGTGTTGTTTATGGTTACATCCCAATGTCATGTAATATCGTAATGCCCAAGAAGAGCATAGCTGCAGATTTATCAAGGATATCAACACAAAAAGCGTCATCTTGTAAGCTGCTGGTGAATCTTGTAGAGTATTTGGCTGCAGGTTGAGCTCCGAGGAAATACACATAAACCTTTTATGCCTAAGTTCTGTAAAAACTGAGTACAGGAGGAGATCTTGGCAGATACCTCCCTTGGATTTACAGATCTACTTATTGCTAAAAAGTGCCAGTTCAAGTCAGACAAAGTATTTAATACACTTTATGTTAATTTTGATGAAATATTTCAGTTGAAGAAAGCCATATTGATGAAACCTTTTGAAAAAAAATCTTGATAATTTGGAGTGTTTAGGTTTTGCATTTGTAGGCAAGGTTATTACACTTTGAGAAAGATTTCATTTTGCTAATAACCAGATGAAATTTTCCATTTTGTAGGCTTAGTATGGAAAAAATATATTATACACATGCAACCTGAAATGATATTTTTTCTAGTTTAGGGTTCCTGCCAAATTTCTGAGCTCTCTACCCTCGTTTGACACCTGCAGTGCTAAGCTAACTGCTTTAAATGATGAAGGAAATAAGATCTTGTATTGTGTGTTAGGAAGCATTTTCTATTTGAGAGGACCCTCTGTGAAGTTTTTACTGAGTTTTGAAGTTCCCTCAAACTTCCTTGTAAGCTTTTAGTACAAGCCATAATTGGAGATACTAATGTGATCTGGGCTTGGCAGGCCTTGTCAATAGGGAGCACGCAGCCTACTATCACACTAGATGACTGTTTTGTTGTTTTTGCAGGTTGATATCTTCATAATGACTGAGCCATCTTCGGGTAGGTGGGTGTACTTTGACACAGAGATATCTAACAGCAGTGGCCGGATATCCTACAACATACCTAAACAGAAGAGGCTGAGAGTTGGTGTGTATCCCATCAAAATGGTGGTCAGGTAATAGCTCCAAGCTGGAACTACAGCTGTGGTGGGTTGTTGTTGTCAGACAGACACTGAGGTGTATAAGATTGAAGGAGGTGCAGAGGGAGATTTCGGTCAGTTAGTTGTCTTTTCTTGGTCTTGTCACTGTGTTGTCAGCTTAGATTTGAAGCAGTGATACCTGTTTACTGGCCAGTTTGGAGGTGCCCAGGCCAGTGGGTTTATCCTTGCTGCAACACAAATCCTCAGTGAAGTTCAGTTTAGGAGCACTTGATCTTGCAAAGATATGGGGATTGGATGACTGTAATCGGTCTTCTCGTGGCAAGAATGGATGACTTGGGATATTTTGCAGCCTGTTCATTGGGGAAAAGACTGCTGAAAGGTACAGCTTTGTGTTCTTCAGACCGATAAGAAGGTTTTCTTATTGAAATTAACAGTAGAGGATGTACTGCCTTGCTGTCAGCCACCTGTTTGTCTGTTGATGTCAGGCTAATCAAAAGTTACCTTAATTCTGTACTCAAGACCATGTTTATTCTAAATTGGGAAAAACCCCACAAACCAACAAACAAAACCAACCATGAACCCAGTACATGAAAATAACAGTTCATTGGAAGAAAATCAGTCAGCTCTCCTGGCTTTCCAGCATTTCTTAAAAATCTCTATGCTAAGTAAAGCATGAAGAATGAAGATGTGTGAAATAAATTTGTTGGCCTAGGTGCAGGACTTGGGTAACTGTGCTTTTTTATTACAGAGTTTTAGTTTAATATTGCACTTAGAATTAAATTGCCTAGCCACTTAGGAAGTAGCTTTGCAGCCTCCTTTGAATCCCTACTTCAGAGACTAAATCAGTGGGAAGAATTAAGCTGAAAGAGAATGTGTTAATACGCACCAGTTAACCAAGTCCAAAGTCAATTTACAACCTTATGTAGTGTTAATTGAGGAGGAAGAAATGTTTTACCTCAGTGTAATAGAACGGACAATTCAAGAAAAGAGAGTTACTTAAAAACTAATTAAGATGTATTCAGAAGCTAAGCTCCCAGCTTTTAGGCTGCAGGAATAAGTTTCAAACAGGAATGAAAGAAATTGTCCTGTCTTTGCTCATTAAGCTGTGCACACATATTGTAAGACTCTTATCACCAGACATAAATTTCTGTAATCATCTTTCTAAACAAAAGATGATGTGGTCTCTGGTTACATTTTTTAGAGAACGTGAGGTCATGAGATGGTAAGAGCTTTGGATCGCTTTGTGCTTTAATGGCCAGACCTCTTGAGGAAAATACATCATGAGAAGATTGTATTTTGCATGCTTTTCCATGAGAAAAGCCATCTATGATTGCATTTTATTTATTTATTTATTATTTTTCTGGATTGGCATTGCCATTGTAACTTGCAAGGATAGAGGGATGGGTAATGCTAGTATTACCGGCTGTTTATCTAATGGAGAAGAGCTGATTTGTGTAAGTGCATGCCAGTAAAAGGTGCATATCAATTCTTCCACTGTAATTTCTAATAATTTGCCAGTAACTGTAGACTGCTGGAAAAAAAAAATAGCTAATTTCTGTGCGCTGTGTGTGTATGTATGTGTGTGTGCATATATATAGCATTCATGTCTTATATGTGTACATATATAGACATACATATATACACTTATGTAGACAGATAGCATGTTTGAGTACTTCAAGCTGGGTTGGGTTTTTTTTCCTAATTCCTTTAGATATTTATGCACATGTAATTTCTTATTAAAGTCAGCTTCCAAATTTCTCTTTGGAAAGCTATTTCCTAAAAGTAAGTTTTAATTACCCCACATAGGACTGAAATAGAAGCCCTATTTGACAGCGATTTTTGAAGCTGTAGGTCCAGACAGATCTAATTTCAGGTCTTAACTAGAACGTGCAGAAAATGCGTTCCGACATTTTGCTTTTTAAATTTATTTATTGCTGTGACTTTCCAGAGGGGACCAGAGCAGTGCTGCAAGTTACCTGACTGTGCTTCCCCGAGGAATGGAATGTGTTGTATTCAGCATTGACGGTTCATTTGCAGCGAGTGTTTCAATTATGGGAAGTGACCCTAAAGTCCGAGCTGGGGCTGTTGATGTTGTCCGGTAAGCAAGGTTTGCACCCTTCACTCTATAAATCTCTGGCTTTCCTGTTTGAACACGATAGGAAGGAAAAGGGCAGAATAGGATTTTTTACTAAATAAACAACAATTCTTTAAAGGCCAGGATTCTTTGCAGATATATTTCTATATTTGCTTGGACATCAGGTATGCCTGATTTTCGGAGGAATCTTAGAATGCTGTGGTTTACTTTGAAATTTGTAGTTTAAGTTGCCTAGAGATTAAAAGTTGCTTCTTGGGAATATGGCCTTAAAGTGTGTGCAGTGAATTAATAATGATTCTACTGTGATGAGCAAAGAGTACATTTTTTGTTTCACTAACTTCAAATAAGGACATCCACTTTCCACTTGTTGAAGCATAACATCCGACTTCCAACTAGGTCTATGCTGAGCAAACAAATGCTGGGTATTGATTCTCTTTCTGCACCTATATAATTTACCTGCTGTTTCTGACAGGCACTGGCAGGACCTGGGATATCTGATTATCTATATTACTGGCCGTCCAGATATGCAAAAACAACGTGTGGTTTCATGGTTGTCTCAACACAACTTCCCACAAGGGATGATCTTCTTCTCAGATGGACTTGTTCATGACCCACTGCGACAAAAGACCATTTTTCTCCGGAATCTCATGCAAGAGGTACTAGATATCTGTTTATAGCCTTAAAGCTTTTTCCAGAGAATATCATCCAGTGAAGTTAGACTTCTCTCTTCCTTTTGAACAGTAAATCTTACTGGCCATCACAAAGACTTTTTTGCCATTTATCATTTCTTTTCTCACTTTTTAAAGAACAAGGAAGGCTGATAAAACATCCAAAAGGGCCTCCTGGCATGAAATGAACTGCTTGTTCTGTCCTGTGTGCATATCTGTAGTTCTTGCTGGCATGCAGGCAGACAGATTTAGCTTTCTGTGGTTTACAGAATGAGGTTGTTAACAATGAACTCATCTGCTGCTTCATTGCAAAACAAGTACCATCCTTGTAGTGCATAGTGTTCAATAGAGCGTTCACTTTGGAAGTAATATTTGTTTCAGTGCCACATCAAAATCTGTGCCGCATATGGTTCCATGAAGGATATTTCTGTGTACAATGTCTTGGCTCTGTCGCCATCCCAGATCTACATAGTTGGACGATCAACAAAGAAATACCAGGCGCAGTGTCAAGTAAGTAACTCTTGCTACTCAATCAGGAAGTCCTAGGGGGAGAAAGGAAATGCATGTGTGTGAATGCATGCGCAAACACGCAGACACACACGCACACACACAGAGAAAAGATAAAGAGCAGAGACAGTGTTTCTGAGAAAGAAGGGCATTTTTTATTTCAGATGAGGCATTTTCTGGCAAGGTGAATAGTAAAGAGAATTGAATGGTTATAGGTTGTATCTGTAAGTGCATGCGTCGCATATTGCTGAATGACAAAATGGAACAGGTCACTGAAAAAATAAAAAGTGAGAGGAGAGGAGAATTAGTACTCTGTAGGTATCTAACTGGGATGCCAAAGATAGGAACTTAATTCCTCATAGAACTCATAGGTTGAGGCAGCAGTAATTTGTCACTCCATTTCTTTCCTTCCTGTTTCAGTTCCTCAGTGAAGGTTATGCAGCCCACTTGGCCTCGCTGGAGTTCAGTCTCCATTCACGACCCAAAAAGAACAACTCTCGGATGATCTTGAGAAAAGGCAGCTTTGGCCTCCACTCCCAACCTGAGTTTTTGCGCAAGAGAAACCATCTCCGCAGGACTATGTCTGTACAGCAACCTGACCCACCTTCTTCGAACCCCAAGCCAGAGCGTGCCCAGAGCCAGCCCGAATCAGACAAAGATCATGACAGGCATTTGCCTTCCATTGCTTGGGTTCGAGGTGGAGTTCACAAATTTGAGTCTGTCCCCTAGGAAGCTTCGGAATATAGATCTTGGGTGCACCCCATTAAAATTGTAGGCATGCCTCAAAGATAGTATTTAGGCAGCTTCAAACTAAGAGATGTAGAGGGGAACCTGTACCTCAGAGTCTTCCCTGCTCTGGAATCTGCCTTCTTACACCAACTGGGGAACCACCACTCTGTTCCCCTTGACATATTTATTGGGAAATTTTAAAACAATCTAAAATTATTGCAAGTGCTTATAACAACAAAGCAACAGGAAATATCTTTGGTTATTTTTTACAACAGATACAATAAAATGTGCAATAAGAGAAAAAGCTGTAACAGGCTGATTTTACTCGGAAGAAGGATTGTGGTATCAGCTAACTGGCTGCACCCAAAACAGTATAAACAGTAGGTCCCATAGGTTACAGAGAAGGTTTACACTTTAAATAGATGTATCTGTTTCCACTTTTGAGAAAGCGATACACTTGCAAGGGAAGCAGAGGTGGGAACTACAGTAATGGGTGGTCTGGGTTTGTACAGCAAGATGCTTTTTGGGTGCCTTAAACCCAAGACTTCCTTTCAGCTTACAGTGTTGGTCAACAGACCCCCAACATGGGCACTCGAGTTTGTGTGAGGTGCTGGACATCAAGTAAATGGGAGAACTCCACTTATGAACCAATCATAAAAGCTTCATGTTAGAAATAAATGTGTCTGCCACAGTTTGAAGCAGTTAGCGTTGCTGTATACAAAGTAATGTACAAGTGTACAAAGTTCACATTGTTTTGTGGAACTTGGTGACAGTGCAAAATGTGTAGACTACTCCGAGTAAGGAGATGGCTCTGACCATCTCAGTCCAAGAGACAGATCCTGAGATGCTAAGCTAAAGGGAGCCCTTTTACTAAGGGATCTGCAAACTTCAGAGCAATCACTTTTTTCATTATTCTAACTAGAATCTTTACACTAGAGAAGGAAAAAAGTAATGGAGTTCCTATGGGTAAATTGTTTACCTTCTCATGCTATATAGCAACTGCTGTGTTAAGACAATGTGTAGCATTCAGAATTACAGCATTTGAGCTTCAAAGAATGGACATGCCAAATTACAGATGCCAAATAGACATTCTCCTTCTGATTTAAGTTTCTCTTGGATCTCTCAATGAACTTAGTAGAAGTAAGATGTGTGAAATTTTCCCGAAGTGGTAGTATTTCTGAAGTGTTGTAGTTAGTTTAACATAGTAGCAGTTTGCAGATTCTTCATGCAGATACTTCCACTGCACTAAACTCACCAAGAGAACTTTCATGACTGAACTGATGCATGTTTTAAAACCTGCAGTGAAGTTACAAATGCACATAAAAAAAACCTTTTCTTTAGAAGTTAAAAACAGACTACTGACACTGAGAAAGCTTCGAGTCAATAGATTTCTTTTTCAGGTTGGTTGATTTGTTTGGTTTTAATTTCAGGAGGTTGGGGTGGAAAGGGTGTCATGCCTTCCCCCTGCCCTTACTTTTAGGTTTTCCTAGTCTGTAGCTAGACCAGAAACAGTCTCTCAACAAGTTGTTGGTTAATGATTTTGAAAGTTGACATGTAAAGCAAACAAGAAATGTAATGGAAAACTATTAAGACAGTGCAGAACTAAACGTAAGTCTATACTCCCTATTCACCCAAAAGTTTCGGTGTGCTTTTTGAAGGGCATAGTAATGTGGCTTTTGCCTTAAAAGGCAGCAAAGTGGCTTATAAATGGAGATCTTTGTTTGATTTATTTTTTTAGACATTACTTGGCAAGATTGTCAGTTACGTATTTCAAACATCATGAAAGACCTCTGGCACATCAGTAATTTGTTTTTGTAATGCTTCCTTTAAGGGAAGCAGTAATCTTTGCTGGGGATTTAGGAAAGATGTTAAAAGTTTGGTAGCTTATACTGATTGGGAGCAGCTAACTACGTTACAGGGGGCTGGGTTTTTATGCTCTGTTGCCATGTCAGCCAGCTACAAAAGCTAAATGAAAGACATCCACAAACTACATTGAAGCAGTCTTCAGGTTTACGAGTGCTTTCCCCGTAGTATTACACCAAGTTCTTTAACCCACAAACTTGGAGGAGATATTCTGTGTTCCGTCTTGGCCCACTGTGTTTATTAATTCTAATCACATAGTCCATTTCTTCTCCTGTCCTCTGCGGCTAGGAGGAGATTGCACAGGTACGCCCAACTCCATCTCCCTCCAGTCAGTTAGCATGCTCCTGCTTGTTAGTCTTAAATAGGCATGGGAATCCAAGGCTTGTGGGGGAGGAACTCAGGAGGCAAACTTTAAATTTGCTGCGGGCACCTAAAAGCAACATTGATTGCAAAGTTCTTTTTAAGCACTGGGTGTTCTGTAGCATGTCTCCTTATAGTAGTCTCTGTTCCTGCTGCGAAGTTCAAAGCTAACATTGCTTTAGCCATCTACTTCTGTCATCCAAGAGACTCCAAAATCTGTTTTTCATTTTAAGTTGCTGTAGTAGAAAGGCCTACTTCCTTTCAAAAGAGGGATTGTGTGTAATTCTGTGACTGTATTAAAGGAACTATTGTCTGAGCACAAGGCTAGAGAAATCTAGGTTGTTAAGGTCTGTCTTTTACTCTTGCAGACACAATGTCATTTTGTAGGGTACCTTGTCATGAAAACTCTGATTTTGTGTATTTCTATTAATAACTGGGTCACTTTTACAGTAGTCACTGTGCTGGCTTCTCTTAAGAATATTATGAGCTAATACTAGTAAAATGAATGCTAGTGTGTGTGCATGATTTAGAGTGGTAACAATTTCAAAGTGTCTATACGTGGTATTGAAATCAAGCTGAAAACATTTTCCCTAACTTCGTTCCCTAGAACATATGGGAGTTCATGTGGCCTTTGCATAATTCCAACACTACTTACTGCTCAGGGATAGAATGGTTTATCTGCTGATCACATGCCTCCAGCTGCGCACGTTGGCAAACAGTGATACAGGCATTAGCTTGGAGGTTGAGGCTTCATGTTAATTAGGAGCTGATCTTCTGAAACATCAGTTGCCAGATGGATTTGTTTTGAAAGCACTAGCCAGTTGCCGCTAAAAAGATAAAACTTCTGTTGGAGCTGAGAGTATGAACAAGATGAGTATGATTTTAGACATCTCACAACTAGGCTGGCAGGCAGTTCAAAAAATACTGTGGCAGTGGCTGGGGACGTTATGCATGTTGAACCGCTAGCTTTTTTTTTCCCCAGCTATGCCTGGGGCAATTGCTGAGGTTTGCCTGATGAATCACTAGTTTTAAAGTGTAATTTTTCAGTCGTGTTTTCTCTTAAAACATTTCCTTCTGGTCAGAATTTTAGTTACGCACTTTTTCCACATCAAAGTGCATGCAGTGGTTCATGGGCATTCAGTTTGCTATTTGATTTCAGTTTTACTTGCGCTTTCACAGGAGGATTATCAGTCCTCCTAAGCAGGCCATTTGCTGAGGATAGGCTTGATCCTACAGTCTTGTTCTCTGATTGCAGGTCCTCATTGCTGCAGTCTCTGCAGTCTGCACTTAAAAATGTATAGGCTATGGAAGTGTTAAAGCATGCACAGAAGGGAAAAGGGACAGAGAAGTCAGGTGGGAATGGTGGGTGCCCAAGGAACACAAGTTAGACTCATCAGCAGTTTCAGCACCTTTAGTGCCTCCAGTCTGTTACAGAAAAGCACATTCTTTTAACCTGCTGAATGGAGGAAGCGTAAGTGAAACTGTAAAACACACAACTGTTATTCCAGTGGGTGCTAAGGCAGCAGTACAAGTGAGTGCAAAGTAGGCCACAGTTGGAAGCATTTACTTCTTTGCCCTGTTGATATGGATCCAGTTTTAAGTTACTGTAAAAATATGGCTGTGATTAATAGCAGTGGTAGACTTATCTGAGATATTGTGAAAACACACCTTCACAACTGTGGTGTTTTGGTTTTGTGTGTGTGTGTGTGTGTATGTATGTGTAGCTACTGGAAGACATCTTAAGTGAAGTTTTGGTTCTGCTTTCACAGCAAATTTCTAACCAATATACTTAAGGAAACCCCCAACCTACAACAATGCCTGTTTATTTGTTTTTGTTGTCTAGTTAGGTAAGTTTGAAAAAAGATATCATTGTGTAAAGAGTGCAGAATATTCCACAGACCTGAACAGTGATGTTGATCCAAATATGCTTGTTTTGAATAACCTTTTTTTTTTTTTTTAAGTGTTTGCATACACTAGTGCTCTTGGAACAGATTCTTGCTTGACCAAAGTACTCCTGTTTAGTTTTGTGGCATGGTTTATATCTATTCCGCATAAAATTTTGTTAGGTGTAAAAATGACATGGCATTGGTAATTCCTTCTTGTTCACTGGGGTTCATGAGAGCTGCCTTTTTGATTTGTTTACATGAAAATAGAGTCTTAATTCTTAGAAATTACTTCACCTGTTCCTCTAGAACCTAGGGAAGTCGCTTCTAAACAGTTAAAACTTTCACTGGTTATGTAGAAGTGGAATTATCAGTAAACTAGAGGAAAAAAAAAGACACTTTCATCTACTATTAAAATAAGCAGAACAATGACATTTTAACTGGAAGCTCCACCATTCTGCAAAATAGCCTTTGCCATTATTAGTGAACAAGTTGTCCCATTTATATATTGGAGTCTTTAGGTCAGGGCACTATGAATGTGTGTATTTAAGCAAATTCACAAAACTTAGATTTATAGTATCATCATGTACTTCATGGAATAAATTTAGAAAGGAAAAAAAGGAAGTATTTCCATCTTTCTATAGTTTTCTGTCTTAAAATTGCTAAAAAGTTTGTTTATAAGCGTTTTTAATAATACCTGAAATCAATAGGTATTGTCAATTTTTAAAATTTGTAAGTGCAACAATTGTTACTGAACAAATAGCATTTTCCACAGGTTTCCCCCCCCCCCGCTTCTAAGCCACAGAAAAGGTGAGTACATCATAAAAGTACTAAGATGATTGGAGTATGGGCACCTTTTTAATAAGCTCATTGGCTTAATAACGGAGACAAGATTTTATGCAGCAATTTCTTCATTTTTCTGATTAGACCTTGAAATGTGGGATCTGAACTCAAGATTTCTGCATTGAATTGTTCATTTCAGGCATGCAGGGGAGAAAGTGGCACTTCCCATCCTCATCTGGAGCTGGTACAGGATAGAATTCCTATAAACACAAAACTTTCCAACTTAACCTCCTCACCTTCTCTAAGAGCAATGACTCCTCATGGTCCGTGTTCATAGCTTCAGCAGAAATTGTGGGTGTAACAAGGTAATTTGACTTCGATGATCTTTACACTTGAGTGATTAAATATAGGTTCCTACAGATGATCCTAAATTCAGTCCCCTGTGAAAAATTGAGGTAATAACACATTTTGGGGGATGAAAAGAGCTCTTTTTTTCAGAAATAAGAAAGGGCCTGGAACAGCTAGAATCCTGTGCCATGGACTCTGGAATTGAAGTCAGGTGTTGGTATTTCTTCTTCCCTCATTTTAGTTCAAGCCCAAGGTAAGGGGATTACATTTTACCCTCTATTTGTATTTATCTCAGTAAGCTACCTTTGAAACTGGATATAATTGCGGGCGATGGAGGAACATGAAACAACTTTAACAGTTCATTTCTCATTTGTAAGGATGTACAGAACTTAGCGGGGGGTGGCGGGAGAGAGAGAAAGAGACAGGTTTACTGTGACGTGCTGGGAGATGGTATACCACAGATTACAGCACTGAAACATAATTTACAGATTGCAAGCTTTAAAGATAAGGTTATTTTGGGAGGACTGGGGTAGGGCCCAGAATGGCAGTCCTCTCACAGAACCCCAAGCCTTCTGCATAACTTATTTTTCTTATTTGTTAGGGAGGGAAGGAGGCAGTCCTCTTAGAACTGAATTCATACAGGGAAACTTGAAATTGTACATGTTCTTTCAGTCTACACTTTCATTAAGTGCATACTTTTAAATATTGTTTGTCAGTGAGAAGGTTCTATCTGGTGACAAATGTTTGTTTATATTTCTAATGGCTGCCTTGTAAAGATTCAAAAATGTACAATAATGAATTTCTTAATATGAAATAAGGAGTAAGATTTCTACAACTGGTATAGATTTTGATGTGAGCTGGTTTTTAAAATCTTATAGCAGATTAGTCACTTAAATAAAACCTTCTTTGCCTTTAAGCAGTGTCACTGATTTTTCTTAACTAGTGATGTGGGAAGTATTATATCATCATTGTACATGTCCTAGTAGCCAGCAGAAACAGTATAAAGAGAGGCTGTTTAATGCATCTGACTATCTGAAATGATACTTAGATCGGAAGTTGACATTTTGTGAAAACGAAAAATCTTCAACCCTCCTTCCTTTTGAAAAGTCACATAAGAAAATTTCATTAATGAGACACCATCTTTGTGAAAGCTTTATAGAAGTAGTTTCAGTACATGCAAAGCACAACTTCAAGCTACTGTTCCGTGTAGAAAGGTGTTTTTAAAAAAAAAGCAAAACCACAACACAAAAATTCACACACACACAAAAAAACTACATCAAGAAATAAAACAAGCTAAAGCTCTCAGTCATATATGAAAGCTTGGAAGTCAGGGTTGTTTTCATGTTTCCAGGCCTCATTAACCATTTCAATATTTTAAAACAATCTAGTTTGAGAAGAAAAAAAGAAATCAGGAGCAGCAAGTTTAAAATCACTGCTTACACATAAATCAGACTTGAACATGACTGCTTCTCATATTTATACTTAATACCATTAAAATTTTAGTTAGTTCCACTTCTACTAAATTACATGTGCATCTTAAAAAATTATCAAGCAGAGCAAAGTTTCCAAAATCAGTCTTGTTTGAAGGTTCATCTTAGAGTAAATTTAATCTGAGAAGACTGCACAAAGCTGCTGCCATGGAAAACAGCCCTGGTGAATTCTAGAGCTTGAGAAATCTGTGCTTTAGTTTGAGACTAAACTTTGTTAAACTCAATCACCTACCAAAAAAGGCTTATCAAATGAACATTACTTTTTTTTTAAATTAGAGGCAAAATACAGGTATCAAACACTTAGTATACTTCATCAAATAAAATACCTGCACTGTGATACTAGCTAATAACAGTAGTTTTAAGAGGTTACAGTAATTGTATAGTAACCAATTTCTGTGTATAACTAAAAGACAGATGTTGTGTTACAAAAGCAATGTTTAACTCAACTGCCAAGATGCTATTTAAAGCAGCAGCAAGAAATGACATAAAGTTGCTCTGATTTGTCTGGAACCCAATTAACACAGGATCAGCTGGGCTAATCTAATAGCAATCCTTAAGGCCATGAATTAGAGCCCTGATGTGGCACATCTGCTGTGGTGTGAGTGACTCCACAGAAACCTGGTGCCTTGGAATGGCAGTTGTGGTCAGAACTCAAACCACTACTGTTTCATTAACTTCCAGTTAAACGTGATGCTTAACTTTGGTTTGTTTGTATAAAGGAAAAAAATTGGTTAGGCTTTCAAAATAATGGACCAGTACTTTTAGTATGCAAAGTACTTGCACTAAAACCCGTGGCAATTGGATACCACTCTAAATACTACTATTACCTATGACCACCCTTCGTAAGTCTGTGGCCCTTGCTCTGGCCATTCCTACTGGTCAGTTCAACATAAGTTTCAAAGTACTTACTGCCTTATAAAAGTCACATTCAAGATGGTCCCTCACCTCAGCAGGAGATAAAACACTGTGGTATAATTTTGATTCTCCTGTTCAATTAAAAAGAGAAAGCAAGGGAAGGGAAATCCTGAGCTGCTTTGTCAAGAAAGATTATAAAAATGTAATGGCTTGTTCAATGTATAGAGTGCACCCTCTCATCTGCTACACAGAGCTCTCCTTTATGCTCATAAACTAACAACAGTTACAGCCATCTCTGTCTAGGTACCAAGTGCTTGATGGATTTTCTTTGTTCGCCTTCGGATAGCTTGAAAAAGTTTCTGAGATCGACGCGCAGACTGTAAGTTTTGTGCCATTAGATAGTAGTAGTTTGATATTGCATGTTGCCTGCAGAAGAACAAGACTGCCATTAGCAGCATGAAGTCAGTAAGGTTAATTAACTGGTTGTCACACAAATTGCTGGAAAACTGTTAGATGGGAGCAAGGAGGAGGTCTGGGACCTGTATACATTCACTGTATAGCAGTTCTAAACACTAGCAAGAAAATACTTTCTTACTTTCAGTAAGTATAAATGGTAGTAAACAAATTAAGTACTGCAATACTTTAACAAGCTACAGGAGCATTTCTTGTAATATAATCTAATTCATTAAAATGAAAAACATTAGAACAATGCATGGAGCTGGCAGCTATAAATGGTTTGAGATCAAGGTTTGTTTCATCACAGAAAAAACAAAAAGGGAGCTGTAAGACTAAAACTCACAGTAGTTGGATACCAGGACAGAAAGTCATATGCAAGACTGTAAGGGCACCTCCAAAAAAGTTTATTTCACAATTATTCCAGTAGGCAACCTACAAATGAGCCAGTGACAGAGCACATTGTATGCATCTACATATGCAGGAGAACTGGACCAAATTGCTTAGTGGAAGCAGTACACATCACTGTTTAAAGCTTCAGTCAAGCATTTGAGACTGCTCTCTTTTTTTCCTGAAAAGTTACAGCAATCAATGTCTTACACCTCTGTTGCTAAAATAGTATAGTATTTAGGGTGTAACTTTAAAAAAAGGAACACTTCCAACATAATAGGTGGAGATATTAATGTCACAATAGAGATCTCAGTGAAGGTAATAGAGACATTTACCTGGTAATGGTTCAGTGAATTGACACTGGAAGTGATGTTTAAAAACTTACAGCAAAGAACTCCTGTTCCCATCCATTTAGGTACAATTGCGGTATTTAAAAATGCCAGCAATACAGGTATCAACTGCTGTTACTGTGATAGCATCATCTTAACTGCAAAGACAATGCTAGGGATGGAAAAGAAAGGCTGCAAAATTAGACAGCTCAGGGTAGTAGTTGGTTCTGTCATGCTTTGTGATCTTCATTAGTAATCAGTGAGAACTGAGGTCGAGTGACAGAGACATTAGTACCAGTAGTTTCCTGGTCTGGGGTGAGAAAAGCTGCTGTTTGCATAGAAGCCCAACTTACAGTTCATTGCAAACCCACAAGGTCTCACTAATCCACAATGTAGAGGTGAAGTTTTACAACTGCACAATGATCTGCTGTAGCAGAGACAGCCACAGTGAATACAAGGGAAGAACCCTGTGGTTCCGCATAGTAATGCTTTAAAGAAGCATGAGTTAATAAGCCTTTGAGCCTTTGTCTCCAAACAGCAGGTTTTCTCGCCAGAGATGCATGCAGGTATAGACAAGGTAAGTGAACTACTTTACCTGGTTGATACTATCTTCCATTACGAATGAGAGAAACTGTCATATCACTAACAGATGGGAGAATATTAGGAATGAGATTTAGTGAACTTTCAATGGATATGATCATTAACTTAATATAAGATTTAACCTATAGTTACTGGTAAAAATTGAATTTTTGGAAATATGTAGGACTTTAAGCCCTTACCTTTTTGTAGATAAAAGTACTTAATGCCAAGCCCTCTCTCAAGGATTTTAGGTGCTTGACATTTAATTACTTAACTTCATGTGTTCTAAGAGAGGAAGAGGTTTAGAGAATTGCCCTGTGGCAAGACTTCTGACCTTTAGTTTTACTGTCTTAATATGTCTAACTCTGAATGACATAACCTTTACAAACACAGAAGCCTACCACCTCATGGATTAACCAAGGTGTTGTATAAGACACTTCCGCATCCTCTAAATTTTCAAGTTATGGATACCATGGACTATTTGTTAATGTAATGGTACCTAATAAAAAGATTTTCTTAGAAATGTGCAGGTACTAGTGACAGTGTCAGTGCAGTGGGGATCCCCCCACTCCCTGCCTCCCTCAGCCTGGACTGGCACCTCTTTTAGACAGAGGCAGGGAGGTACTGCTCTCGCACAAGGTCAAAGGTAGGCTCTTGCTGGGAAAAATCCAACTTCCACAGCAAGAAACCTGAAGACAAGGAGATCATTTGACAGGTTTTAGAAGCTGCAAGTCCAACTGCAGATTTAATCTGCACAGGTATTTTGAAGAAAGAAAGGCTCCGCTACATTATAGCTGAGAAAGTTCTGCAACTATTCCTGATCCCAAGTTACAAGGATCACTTAGCCTGCAATTGGTAATGTCCGAGTGGGAGGTTGTCATGGTTTCAGCTGGGATAAAGTTCATTTTCTTCCTAGTAGCTGCTAAAGTGTTGTTTTGGATTTAGTATAATAAGAATATTGATAACAACAACTGAAAACCTCAGTGTGTTAAGTAGCATTTATACCAAGCCAAGGATTTTTCAGCTTCTCTTGCCCGGCCAGCAAGAAGGCTGGAGGGGCACAAGAATTTGGGAGGGGACACAGCCGGGAAAGCTGACCCAAACTGGCCAAAGGGATATTCTATACCCTGTGACATCGTGCCCCATATATGAACTCGGGGAGTTGGCCTGCGGGGCAGGGGTACATTGCTGCTTAGGAACTAACTGGGCATCGGCAGTCAGCAAGTGGTGAGCAATTGCATTGTGCATCACTTATTTTGTATAATCTAATTATTTTATTATTATTACCATTATTACTATTTTCTTCCTTTACCATCCTATTAAACTGTCTTTATCTCAGCCCACGACTTCTATTTGTTTTCCGATTCTCTCCTCCATCCCCCTGGGCAGTGGGAGTGAGCAAGTGGCTGTGTGGTGCTTAGTTGCCAGCTGGGGTTAAACCACGACAGAGGTAACCTGTTGCTAAAAGCTGAGGGACAGTTAGTGGTATTTACCTTTCCTCTTGCACAATGGCATCATCAAATGCCTGGGAGATACGCTTCAGTTGGCAAATCCCTGAGGAGACCAGCTCCAACTCGCAGTCAAACTCTCTGCAAACAGAATGGTCGTTAATAAAGATCAAACAGGACAGACTGATTAGGTGACGTTACCCAAGCCTCTGTCCCTGCAGTAGCAACTGTAGTTACCTCCAGACTTTACCGAGAGAAGTTTAGGGCTGTAGCAACCGTGCTCTTAATTCTACTGACCCAACTGCTTCGCATCTCCATTCATCCCAAAGACAGCTATCTTCCAATTCAAACACTGAGTTCAGATTCACAAGGCTTGGATTCAGCTTCTAGCTTGACATCTCATAGGTTTTTGTTTTGGTCAAAGTCACATGTGTGTATTATGAAGTATTTCTCTAGCTCACAACCCTTTAAATTTGTGTGAAATCTTCAAGGCAAGACTCTATCTAGTCTTTATAAAGAGCTCAGCATAAGCGAAGCAATTCCAGGTATCTTTGCAATACAAATAGCAACTTTGGAAAAGTTAAGAGCTAAGTAGGAGTGAGATGCATTGAAAGCATTTTTCTTTACCAGAAGGGGCATCAGCAAAGAACTCGTGCATGTCTCTCATGTCTGATGGGGACTGGTGCTGAGAAACATGGTGTAAACTTACCCAGTGGGAGAGTGATTTCTCTAAAGTTCATGTCACAGCACAAAATTAAGTTTCATGTTTCAGCTTTATGCAGTGCTCAGTCCCTGACTATACAGGGACCTGTAACTACTTTCTTAAGTATTTGAACAGCACACCCTTTCAGGGGAATAGGATAGCAACCTCCATATCTTGCCTTTCACCTTACAAGATACTCTAATCACAGTGATAAAAAAAGAAAGGAGTGAGATTTACAAAAGAATGTGACTTACATATTTCTGCTGGCAGGAACAGGTGATGAATAAGGGCTCTTCAGTGCTGCTGCTCTTCTTGATCTCCGGAGAGAGACAGCATCTTTACCAAGCCAGGATGAGAAACCTCTCCATTTTATGTGTTCTGACACCCTTGTTGGCCCAAGCAAAGCTCTTTTGCTGGATCTTGGGGAGCCTTTGGAACTGGCTGCTGGAGTAACGCTCTTCTTAGGGCAAGCAGTTTGAGGTGTAGTACTTCTTTTCTTAGTAGAACTAGTTGCACAGCTTCTGCTGATGGATTCAGCTGGAAGGGCCACCATTGAGTCTTCTGGGCTTTGGCAAGACTTCTGTATTTTCTGAAAGAAGCATTAGACAGGCATGTTATGCTAAATGAACTCAATTAGCATAGAGTTTGGAACCAGAAAGACAAGGAACATTTGAGCTGAATCCCTAGCTTTCATTCTTGTATCTGATTTAGTCCAGCATGAATGCTTCTCAACCCTCTGTACCCATTTATCATAGAATCATTTAGGTTGGAAAAGACCTTCAAGATCATCGAGTCCAACCATTGTCCGTGCCCACTAGACCATGTCTT